>JAVGWX010000009.1:58072330-58492491 GCA_036924085.1 Ariolimax columbianus
CACGTTGCTCCATACCAATTTTTCCTAAATATATAAATAAGCCTGTGGGGACGGCGTGGGTTAGTGGTTAAGTGACACGGCTCACAACCGAAAGTGCTGCGTTCGATCCCCTTCACGGCACCGGCCGTTACCCCGGGGAAGCAAACCCTTAGAAAAAGCAGGAGAACGCAAAACCCTTACATAACATGCATGCTGAAGTCGGATGCACTGGTCTGACAGGTGCAAAATAAAAACCACAGTGCAACGCACACCGCCTTGCGGAATAAAGAAATACTGCGAACGCAAAAAACAAAAAAACAAAACAATATAAATAAACATACTTTATATTGACATTTTTACATTGCACGAATACACGTTTTCAGATAGCCTTACAGTATTGCATAGAGAATGCGTTATAGTGACCAAGCGGCCATGATGATCATGGCTTCTTCCTTTGAGTGTCCGCTTGTAACTGCGTGCATGCTAAAAGTAACAACAATAAGGTCAGAATATTTGACCCTCCTTACTATCAATAAGAAAACAAATAAAAACCAAACAGTGACCATCCTTATCTGCCGACTGGTGAACAGGTTATTGAACGGCCTTTTTTGGCGTAAATAAACCTCACCTGATAGTGCACGCGAGCAGTTATTGACAAGATATGCTGGTTATGTTTCCTGTTTTGTATGTTGTTGCCCTCTGCCTTCCAATCTTGACATTATCTCCTTCTGCAGTGCTAGCTCTGTGCAGGTTCCTCCCAAGTCGATTGTTACTATTGAGCTTACATATCCAAAGTGTTTGGCGCACACAACCATACAGTACAGGTGCACTTTATTGACAATCCAACGGACACGCATTTCCACTTAACTTAAATGATATTCTCTCTCTCTCTCTCTCTCTCTCTCTCTCTCTCTCTCTCTCTCAAATGTATGGTCCTAAATATGTGTCCCAAGTACCATCGGTGTATGCCCCAAGTAACATCTGTATATGTCCCAAGTACCATCTGTGTATGTCACAAGTACCATCTGTGTATGTCACAAGTACCATCTGTGTATGTCCCAAGTATCATGTGACGTGTCCCAAGTGACAGAGTATCATGTGACGTGTTCCAAGTGACAGTAAGTGTACCCCACGTACCATCAGGTGTGCCCAGCGTTCTAAAAGGTGTACCCCGCCTACTATCAGGTGTGCCCAAGTGCTATCATGTTTGCCCCAAGTACTATCCGGTTTGCCCCAAGTACTATCAGGTGTGCCTCAAATATTATCAAGTGTGCCCCAAATACTATCAGGTGTGCCCCAATTTATATCAGGTTTGCCCCAAGTACCATCAGTTGTGCCCCATGTACTATCATGTTTGTGCCAAATACTATAAGGTGTGCCCTAAGTACTATCAGGTGTGTTAAAAAACGTCATATTGCAACTAATTTGACCTTTGTTTAGGGCTAATCATAGACCTGCTGCCACAGCATTACAATAATAGGGATTAAGGATTCGGCCATTAGGGATACAGGCACACCGATTAATCCGGTCTGTCTGTGACCAAAGAAGGCAACTGAGATAGTTCATCCAAATTGTGATTACGTGCACTAAACACGTATACAATCCACAACAATTCCATCAATGGCACTAACAAATCAAGAACTAGTCGATCGCTGCTTTCGTAAACCTTTACACACCTTGACTATGAGACGTCACATGATGTCAGAATGACGCGCATCACAGATAGGTAATCAGCGGTACGGAAGACAGCCCTCAAATCCACACAATCGCTATCTCCATATGAACATTTGAACACATCCATGAGTTTAAAAAAACAAAGACAAATACTTAGCTGGCTAGCACATCAGAGCTCATTACGTCTCCACACGGGTGAACCAATCAGATATAATATAACACGTCCATGTGGCATTGAGTGTGGAATAGCCGCATATGTGTCAAATGACGGTTTATAAACAATACCCCACATTTGATACATGAATAAAAAAGAGAACACCCATTTTCCCAGGAGATCAGAGCAGGAGTCATGTCGAACTTCCTGCTTGAATCTAGGCTAAATATATAATTAGTTGTAAGATAACCTTCGTAATCCAGCTGGCTGACTTGACCCATCAATGGTGAGGTTAAGAATGGCAAATAGCTCAGGTGAAATGTATCATCTACGATCAATCGAGTAAAAATAGTTTAACTTTGAAATCACGAATTGGCATTGAACTAGTTACTTTCATAGCGATTGTAAAACACGTGCAATTTTACATGTATGCATTAAAGCGCACACATGAAAAAAACGCAACATTACATACAGATAAATAAAGCACGTGATAAGCAAGATGCACCTGAATTGTCGGCTTGCGTTATACGTCTCTAATTGGTTAGTTAGTTAGTTCGTTATAGGACCACGTGTACCCTGATGGGCCGTGGGACGTCTAAGCTGCCTCACATGAGTCAAAAGCGTCGCGTCTAACGTCTTTTATCACGTCTTGCTGGAAAATCGTCTTAAGTCGTCTATCCACCTTCCCCTCGGTCGTCCTCTTGCTTGCAAGCCGGACCGTCGGGAATTGTAAGCTCCCATGGGAAGCTGATCAGGGGATATTCTCGTGAGATGTCCGAACCAGGGCACCTGCTGTCTGGATATGTATTCAGCCTATGGAATGGTACCGTCCCTTTTTTGGAATGCTCTCATTTCTCAATATTTATCTATTTTAATATGCCTGCGGTCATTCGCATACATCTCATTTGATAGGTGTCGTTAATTCCTTGAAATTGTGATGTTTAACGACACGATGAATATCGAGCAATTCCTGCGAACGTTTTACTAATAATACATTACTAGAAATCGTTACAGTCCAGTTACGGTTTCAGGTCAGGTGTCATCTATTTACCGAAGATTGACTGCAATTGGTCTTCAACGTACTCTGTCGCTTTCCTTGATGGTACGTTCTGCCAGCCCTTTACTTGATCGTCTTATAATGGCATTTTCTCACGTACATCGTTGTTTAACTTTGGCATTTACCCTTCATCTTTCCATCAAAGTCTTGTCTTGTTATGTTAACTTAACTTAACGTATTTATACTGGTTTAGAAGACACTGCAGAGTCTGTATACAAGCAGTTACATTTACATCACCTTGCTCTAAAAGTTATGCGCATCTAATTTATTCTTATATGCATTAACTGCCCCTGCCTCCACTACCTCCCCTGGCAATGCATTCCAAGCAGTCACCACGTGACCATACTATCTGAACTGTCGGATTCTGATTTCGTTTATCAATTATCGTTGTACTCTTAATTCATCATAGCCTTCATTATTAATTCTTTTTTTTTGTCCAGTAAATGTTCCCCATTCCTTTAAATATTCACATTTCAAATACATATTGTCTCCCACTGTTTGATCATTGTCCACGTGACTACGTCTTACATCAAGGAAGAATGCACATAGTCCTAGTCCAAGTCGACGTGTAACATTTCGAGATATATGGACTTCGTGCTCTGTCGTCGGTACTTTCCGCAATGAGAGAGACTTGGCACAAATGGGTATGCCATGGTACAATGAAGTCAGTTTTTATTAACCATTTTCAATTTATCTATAATGTTAAATGACAGTAGTTAAACAAAAACTTCCCCAAAATGTTACTAATAATTACTTTAACAGCAGGATAGGAGTTTCCAAGTAATCGTAATTAATACATACCATTCGACGTCTTCTTGAAACAACTTTGAAGTCGGCCAAACCTTTCACTGCCGTCGTATCATGAATCACGCTTTCATGTTGATTTCAATCAACATCAAAGGACTCTTAAGACCCAGGTCACCTGATGAGCTGCCGAAACATTCTGGAAACATGCAAATATGGATGGCACGTTGACAGGGAAGGGCAAAGTAATCCGCATTGGTGAGGCAAGGTCTGCCGTAGTGCACAGGACACATACATTAAGGAAATGTTGAGTATATTCAATTGAAGCTTAATTACCACCCCGCTCCCTTCCATACCCAAGCATTCCTCACTTGTTGAGAACCGCTGTTGTGTACAGAAGGACCATCCTTATATGCAATTTACATTTCAAAAGCAGCAGGAACAGATAACCATTAGGGAATAAAATAATAGTTTAACAGTATGTCCCCTTCAACCGATTTCATTCTAAGAATACCGCATTCCTCATGCTGCCTCCGCCAAAGTTTTAGGAGCACAGTTGGCCGTATTTTTTGAACAGTCCAAGAGAAAGAACATAAAAGAAGCAATCTTTTATCCCCTGTCTTGATCCACTCTACTGTTCACTGTCGCACCCGGGCAATTTTCTGTTTAGTTTGTTATCTGGACGACCCATTACCGCGCGATGGGCACCCGTCATTGCGATCAGGACAATTATCTCTTGGAGTAGCGAGCTTTGGTGTTCTCAGCCTGCGGCCTGTGGAGGCAACATAGGAGGACGAATAACTTGAATGACAAAACCCACAAACCAGCATCAATGTCTTTTTCAGGGCCCACGAAAAACAAACAAAACTGCACTCTGATAGCTAGACACTTATAATTATTTTTGTACGGAAAGCCGTGTGGTCATTGAATGGCATAACATTTCAGAATGGGTGAATTAACGTACAAGAACCGAAACAACAATTACATCTCTATTGGTGTGAGCCTCCAGTCTCGAAACGCTCGAGTTTTTCTGTTAATTTATAGATGGGTTGCAGAAAGAAGACGGCAATGTAGCGAGGAAGGGAGATGGTTAACCTGGCGCATTAAGGGAGCTGGTTAACCTGGCAAATTAAGGGGGATGGTTAACCCGGCAAATTAAGGGAGCTGGTTAACCTGGCGCATTAAGGGAGCTGGTTAACCCGGCAAATTAAGGGGGATGGTTAACCCGGCGAATTAAGGGAGCTGGTTAACCTGGCGCATTAAGGGAGCTGGTTAACCCGGCAAATTAAGGGGGATGGTTAACCCGGCGAATTAAGGGAGCTGGTTAACCTGGCGCATTAAGGGAGCTGGTTAACCTGGCACATTAAGGGAGATGGTTAACCCGGCACACTAAGGAAGATGGTTAACTCGGCACATTAAGGGAGATGGTTAACCCGGCACATTAAGGGAGCTGGTTAACTCGGCACATTAAGGGAGATGGTTAACCCGGCACATTAAGGGAGCTGATTAACCCGGCACATTAACGGAGATGGTTAACCTGGCGAATTAAGGGAGCTGGTTAACCTGGCGCATTAAGGGAGCTGGTTAACCTGGCACATTAAGGGAGCTGGTTAACCTGGCGCATTAAGGGAGATGGTTAACCTGGCACATTAAGGGGAATGGTTAACCCGGCGAATTAAGGGAGCTGGTTAACCTGGCACATTAAGGGAGCTGATTAACCTGGCGCATTAAGGGGGCTGGTTAACCTGGCGCATTAAGGGAGCTGGATAACCTGGCGCATTAAGGGAGGTGGTTAACCTGGCGCATTAAGGGGGCTGGTTTTCCCTGCGAATTAAGGGGGCTGGTTAACCTAGCGCATTAAGGTAGCTGGTTTTCCCGGCGAATTAAGGGGGCTGGTTAACCTGGCGCATTAAGGGAGCTGTTTTTGCCGGCGAATTAAGGGGGCTGGTTAACCCGGCGAATTAAGGGAGCTGGTTAACTGGACACATTGAGGGAGCTGGTTAACCCGGCGAATTAAGGGGGCTGGTTAACCGGGCACATTAAGGGAGCTGGTTAACCCGGCGCATTAAGGGAGCTGGTTAACCGGACACATTGAGGGAGCTGGTTAACCGGGCACATTAATGGAGCTGGTTAACCCGGCGCATTAAGGGAGCTGGTTAACCCGACACATTGAGGGAGCTGGTTAACCCGACACATTGAGGGAGCTGGTTAACCCGACACATTGAGGGAGCTGGTTAACCCGACACATTGAGGGAGCTGGTTAACCCGACACATTAGAGCTAAGATATAATACACAGAAATGTCTTGTATGACTACATTTACATTTGTTTTTCTACAAAGTCTTGATTATCGTACGTTGTTTTCTTAACATGTGAATTACTAATTTCATATACAAATTCTATCCCCAATTAATGCATGAAGTTTTCCCCCGATCGCTAGTTAACCGGCGACATGGGTCGACCCAGTCTCAAAAAGTGGGTGCTAGAATAGTCTGGAATGTAAAGATGGTCCTCGTGATGCTGGCTATGTCACCCCTAGTGTGCCGTGGGCAGGATAAGATGTGTCTAACAACATATTCTAAATATGTGGCATGCAGCGTGTACACGGGACTTGATATATGATGCTACGTAGATGATAGTCAATACCTAATGTCATACTGTCGTTGTTGTCGTCGTTGTTATTTTTGTTCTTTTTCTTCTTCCTCCTGTTCCTCCTCCTCATCCTTATCTTCATCTGTCTCTACCTCTTCTTTTTCTTCTTGTTAAAAGTTACTATTGATTGATAGCTGGTGTGGTGGAGGTGATACGTCCACTCAAGCTCCTCAGAATTGTTAATTCAGCACTCGGCATCACACAACGCTGAATATACATACATGCTTCCCCTGTGGTCGGAAAAGATACAGAAGCTTTCAGGTTTTCCCACGAAATAGAAAAGAAAGCCAAGCGAATCGACCAGGGATGCGAATAACAGCGAACAACAATAATATATGATGCGGGTTGTCAGTAATTGGTCATCGTATATCCCGCGGCGTTCTAAAGAAGGTGGTTAGAAGTCATCCTGACTGTAGTGCATTGCAAGGATGCTCATCATTTTCACCACTACGGAGAATACAGTGATCACCCCGTCGCACATACATACTGTCCTAGATGAAAAGTTATATTTCATTGCGTAAGCGGTTTCAGAATTTGACGTTGTTTTAAGCTTAACCACAATAATTGCATCCAGTGACATCCATGGATGTGTTGACTCTGTTATCAAATGTATCTTCTTCTTCTGTGTTCGTTCTCAATCTCCCGCTACCAAACCCTGAAATGGCTTAAGTAGCAGAATGTAGTCCAGAGAACGGAATGCGTTGTGTCGTAGTTTACAGCTTGGCTGCGATATTTGCACCTTTCGGTCCAACACATCCGACTTCAGAAAACATTTTTTTGAGTACCAGGTTAGCATTCCCTCTTCGATCCCTTCTCCTTAGCCATTCTGCCCTGCTGCAGCCTGTTATCCAGGATCACCGCGTGGAGGTGTAGAGGGGTCTTGGCAGATATGGTTCGCTGGCCCTGACGCTAGCAGTCAGCTATGGGTCGCTGACCACTGCAGCTCATGTGCTGCTCAGCATCTTGATCCCATCAAATGTATAAAAGCCAGTTTCCAGAGCTTCAAGGAAGAAAATAAAAGCATGATGAGAAATTCCATTTTATTTAGTTATAACTAACCTCCGGCTTTGCTCTCAAAGAATACAAATAAATCACCACTCACATTTCTCATTGTTTTCAACCGTTTCCTTGATTACAGCGTTGATGATTGCCTTTTAGCATTTTCCTATTTTTGGCGTAGGTCTGATTGACATGCACCACATCGTGCATGATCGTGCAATAGCTGGTGATGAGTTCATGTGAGTTCGTATTAACTTCGACCCAATTAGTGTTTTCCATCCAAAAGGTTGTCAGGGTCACGAATGAGGTGCTCTGTTCTCATCATCTCGACAGACATGCGTTCTAAAGTAGCTAGATATGATGTTCTTCGTATGCTGGGCAGTATGTGTACAGTAAAATTGACGCATCTCACCGTTTACGAACAGCTCATAATAGCAGCAAACAAAGAAACTTGGCTGAACAGATGGGCCATGGGTAACACGGGGAGGGATGTCTACAGACCTACGGCAAGCCCCAATGCAAATAACAGTGTAAACCAACTCACAAGGACGCATCAGAGCACCATTTTCCGACTGAGAACCCTACACATCCCACTTAACATGCACATGAACAGAATTCAACTACAACACACTCCTGACTGCCAGTTGTGTATAAATCCATATGACACCATTGCCCGTCCTCTCTTTGAGTGCTTAGTGTGCAGTGATGTTAGTGAAATGTTTCTTCCTCCGTGGCCACAAACACGGAACACGTTGTAGGGTACTAGACAACAACTAATAAACACGTGCAGATACCATTACATGGCATTGGGCCGAAGGGCGAGATCCAGAACAACAACGACTGGAACCTGAATATAATCCAATCACGGCACACTCCGGACTGTCAGCTGTGTGCAAATCCGTACGAAACCGTTGATCGTCATCTCTTTGAGTACTCGATGCTCAACGATGTTCGAAAGATCGTGCCTCCTCTGATACCAAATGTATGACACGAAACAAAAACTAACACGTGCAGAAACATAACACGGCATCGGCCCGAAGGGCGAGAGCTTGGATGCTGCTTGATCTGGTAACAAGAATATATTTCGTTCATGTCCAAGACAGTGGATTAATACAAGTTTGAACAGTTAAAGCCCTTATTGTTGCTGCCCACTCATAGCGCAAACAATAATGTCCACCCTTCCGATACATGTCCAAGAGACCGAGACGATAATTGCAGTGCAGGTTGCAAGTGAATAAGACTATTAATAGACAGTAGCTGGTTGGTTCGGGTAACAAAACACATGGTTGTGCAATGCCCTATACCGTGGAGGCGTACGGAAGTGTATTTACTGTCAACTCCGGGCATATCATCATCTGTCTGACATGGTCTCTGCTGCTTCAGTACACACGCGATCCCTGCTTTGTGTACGGTGGGGGTGGTGTGTGTGTGTTCAACTGGTGTTTGTGAGAGTTGAAGATATCTAAGTGAAGTCATGCGCATTCATGCAATCAATCAATCCGTGATTACTCTTGCAGTAAATCTGTTAGTCATGAAGTCACGTCGTGATTTTACACACAACAGCACGCACACATACGTACATAAGCGCATATATATATATATATATATATATATATATATATATATATATATATATATATATATATATATATATATATACACATACATACACACACACACATGTATATACATATATGATACATGATATATGATACATCATTTGGTGAGAGAAATTGAGAGAGAGAGAGAGAGCTCCACCTACGGCCACTGGAATCGATGGCTCGACATGTAATTGATGCTGTTGTTGTTGGTGGTGGTGTTGTTGTTGCTGCTGATGTTTTTGTTGTTCAAACCGCGATTGGTGCTGACTTCATTATTGACGTTTCTTTGGTAGCTACTTACAGTCGTTCCTCGTTCATGCCGAGGCATACTCGTTAAGGTGTACTGGGATTTTCCTTGCGGTAGTGCAATGCGATACGCTTCAGTAAGCTGACAACTGCTGATTACAAAATCGATCCACATCTCGTTGGCTGGATGGCTGTGACGCATCCTATTTGCAGGAGCCCAAACGTGGATATGATGTGTGATCTTGATCGGCATTCTCAACCCGACTCCGATTGCTCGTCACTCGCATCTTAGTTCCTCTTCTTCGTTCTTAGTCGACCTGCACTTCTACGGGGGCAGATGGCCCTGTGCTGGTCTCAACTCTGGTATGAGCTGGATTTAACCGGGATAAAGATTTCCTGCTTAGCGGCCTAGGCTCGAGCAGCTTAATACTCCGTTGGAACAATCGCTTACGTAGGGTGGTTAACAGATGTGCGAGTTCATCTTAATAGACTCAAACACTAGAGCAAAGTTGATCTGCAGCCTGCTAGGCACCATCTATGCTGCTTTAAAACCAACTAACCATGGCCGGTATTATGTCATGTCACACAGTTAGTCGCCTCTTACGACATGCTCTCTGTGAGGAAGTGGAGCTATTCTTGTCCTTGTCATACACAAACAACCCGGCAGACCACTCCCGTCTGCATTTTGTAAATAAAAACCTATGCACCACAGGGATATCAACGGTTTTTATTGGAATAATTAGTCTAGTCTGGCCGTATGTTTTTACTTTACTTGTTACGTCCATTTTTGTCGTAAATTTTCCATTTCGTGCGTCAAGTGTGGGGATCGATAAAGTCAATTTCGAGGTTTACCATAAATCAATCAAGTCTCGTATCGGCATTCAATCCTATCATATTTCATGTCCGCCAGCTAAGTTGTGCGTGAGTGCCTCATAAATCAATCGTTGAATCCGTCTAGGTCACAACTAAGCGCACATGGAAAAAGATTAATCAGTAAGTCAAGGTGTATATCAACACATACAGTCATGATTGAGCATATAATCCATCAATCATTGAAGCCGTGTTTGAGTCTAACGGTTTTAAGTTATGCCCTTTATTCCATTGTGCGGGACCTTTCATGTCATATGATCTGGGTCATTTCTTTGTTTATACCTTTCTCTATATCTAACTCCACCTTCTTCATTTTGTGATCCATGAGTAGGTATTTTCACTTTGTATTTATACATCGTGGATGGGGTAGTCTTTATCCATCGTTCACATCTGGTCGGCTACTGTACCCTTGTGACGCGTCTAGCCTGTGTGAATGTCAGGGTATGTAGTCATATTATTTGGAGCGTCTTCTACCCGTAACAACTTTAGGTAATGCAGTAATTCTTCGTGTACGAAATTGTATGTGTTGTGTTAGTGGCACTGCTCGCGTATGTGTTGCACATAGAACCATCACGGTAACCGATCGGTGTATATGTGTTTGTGTACATATACACGCACACACCATGGCAGGTCAGTAAATAGGTCGCACATAACTATTTTGTTTTTAAACACTTATCTAAGATCTCGAAAAATATTTATTATTGCGCTTATATTGTCCTTTGATAATTAACATGATTTCAGCCAACATTGATGCACTTCTACCACGTCTTTATATGTGTACTGACACCTGCGACATTTCAGTTTGTAGTCTGTCTCAGCCAAATTTACACTTCCCGTTACACCTGTTTGATATTTGTGAAACGTTTCCCGCCAAGGTGAGGCTATGCATTGTGGTGTAGGCTAAACCATGCGTAAGTCATATTGCAGCTGATACAATGTATATCGTCATTCGCCTGCCAGCTCGAATCGTCCACTCCACCTGTCGCACAGATGCTTCTGTTGCAATTTGAGCACGACGACCAGGTCGGGTGTCATCAGCAATATTTTTGAGTCATTGACAAAAATGCATCGACCAAATTATGTGTCGCTTTACGCGACAAACACTTCATACCATAAACTGGGCGCATTTCAATACTAATCTCATTTCCAGAAAATCATTTTATCCACAGAAAACCAACACACAGCACAACAGCACGCTGTTCTTTGACTAAACACTCATGTCAGCAGGTATACAATTTTGTAATTAGGTCGTGCTCGTGGATGCGAGACATATTGTCTATAACTTGCAGTAATCACAAAACTGGAATTTGCTGCCACCTAATGGTGCCTTTAGAAACTACCAGCTACACATTATACCTATCCTGAATCAGTTTGTGACTTACTTAGTGACTTTTGTCCTTGTATTTGGAAGCAACTTTTTCTTCTTCTTCTTCGTCGTCGTACGCTGTCAGACGTCAACTTGAATTTTTCGAAGAAAGCAGCTGTCATCCTGAGGCTGTCGACACTGCCATAGAGCCTGCCTAGTGTTGGCACTGGTGATGGCCACATGTGCTTTCTCTGGTCCTCGTATGTCGGGCAATTTTGCTGCAGATGTTCAGCGGTCATTTTACCTGGTGCATTCGTCAGTGTCACCTATCTTCAGTTTATTGAATATATGGTATCTCAGTCTGTTGTGGCCTGTGCGGAGTCTGAAGACCACGACCTGTCCAACTGGTGATAGGCATCATTTTTTTGTGTAGCCAGTATGCTCTGTTTCCCATTTGGCCATGTATCTGGCCTTAATAAACCTTTTGGACTCTTCGTAGGTCACACTAGAATCTGGTTGTGGTAATCTTGCACCTTCTTTTGCCAGTCTGTCTGCCTCCTCATTGTCTTGGATGTTAAAGTGGGATGGAACCCACTGTACCACTACTCTTTTTGGTGCGGACTGCTGGCATAGTTGACAGAATACTGCTCTTAAATCATTAAGTTCAGTATTTTTCTGGCTTTTTAGGGCTGTTACCACGGACATGGCATATATAAACAGTACTATCTAGCTTTCATTGCTTTCGCCTGTCAGCATTGAAGCAACCTTTTAGCATCATTAGAATGTTGACAAAGCGCATACGAAGTAAGTTGGTCGGAAAATAAGCGAAGCGATGGCGCTAAGCAGAAACTAAACACATACACTGCAACGAAACACACAAATGGCTGATATAATTCTATAACAGAAGAATCGCTTATCCGTGCCAGTCCATTGTTTAGTTACAAGAGCATAGCGAATGGACTTTAGACGAACATTCAGGCCAGCTGCCAGACACGATTTAGCCAGGCAACACATGCTGTTAACATTGTTAGCACACCTACAGTCACACATGCAACGGGAATTGAGGAATAAAAGCAACAAATAAAGTTTATATTTAACTATACACATGGAAAGGAGTATATACATTTTGGAAAGGAAATATGACACACGAAAGAATTGAGAACGAAATGTTGAGAAAAACAGGACTTTGACAATAAGAACACGGTCAATAGTTACAGCCTCAGAAAGATAGATTGTGAAAGAAAAAGAAAAGTACAATGTGGGAAATAGGCACAAAGAAAGTAAAAGACAAAGAAGAAAAGAAGAAAGAGAATGACAATTGCAAGAAAAAGATTTGCATTACAGAAATTAGACAAGAAATGAAGTCAAAAGGAAAGATAAATAATGAGATAAAAAAATGGATACCGATTGAAAGAAACAGTAACGCTCAAAACAAAATAAGACAACAGCAGGAAACGGGGGCAGAATGAAATAAATGGAAACAAAATACAGAAGTTTGAAAATAGAAAAGAAAATCACAGAATGAAATGGAGATATAAAGACGTTCATTAAACATGAATCCTACGCATGTTTGTCCAACAACTTATATATCTGGATTTATGTTCTCTTTGTGTATTTTTATGTCTAGTACTTTGAAAACATATTATGTAGGAGGCAAAGAAGGTCGTGGATCAGTGCAAGTTTTTGTTATCAGAGAATGCACCAATTATACCAGTTTCCATTGATAGTTTGTATCCAGAAATCGAACAGGATTACATGAGCAGGAGAACTGTGAAAGAAGGATGTGAGCTGTACAAGTCCATCACATTTGAGAGCTTCAAGAGGAATATTGTAAGGGTCACCTTGAAAGCATACGTCATTTATTATCTGATATACGAGTTATTTATGTATGTATGTACGAGGTGCGTTCAAGTCAAACCGGGACTTTTTTGTAAGGTCAAAACAACAATTTAAGTAGTCAAAGTGTCATTTTTTTGTCGATATAATTTCCTGCAACATGTATGCACTTATCAGTGTTTTTAAATAATGCTTGTAACGCATCAGCGTAGAAAGAGTTGTCAGTATTATATTGTCTGAACGAATCCAGGGCAGCCTGTTTCACTTCGTCATCAGTGCTGAAATTCTGACCTCCCAGAAATTATATTAGGGTTCCAAACAGGTGGAAATCCCTTGGTTTAAGGTCTGGGCTGTAAGGTGGATGTGGCAATACCTCACAGCCGAGTTGTTGCAGATGCACATAGAGCGGTGAGCCAGATGAGGTCGAGCGGTATCTTGCAGGAGCAGGACGCTCTTTGTGATCAAACCAGACCTGTTTTTTTTTTTCCGCAGACGGTAATGGGAACAACTCACATGCGTATTTACTGTTCAGTGTTACTAGTCCCACCACGGGGTAGAACATCAACCTGAATGATGCCAAGTTTGTCCCAGAAAACACTCGCTATAACTTTTCCGCAGACGGTAATGGGAACAACTCACATGCGTATTTACTGTTCAGTGTTACTAGTCCCACCACGGGGTAGAACATCAACCTGAATGATGCCAAGTTTGTCCCAGAAAACACTCGCTATAACTTTTCCGCAGACGGTAATGGGAACAACTCACATGCGTATTTACTGTTCAGTGTTACTAGTCCCACCACGGGGTAGAACATCAACCTGAATGATGCCAAGTTTGTCCCAGAAAACACTCGCTATAACTTTTCCGCAGACGGTAATGGGAACAACTCACATGCGTATTTACTGTTCAGTGTTACTAGTCCCACCACGGGGTAGAACATCAACCTGAATGATGCCAAGTTTGTCCCAGAAAACACTCGCTATAACTTTTCCGCAGACGGTAATGGGAACAACTCACATGCGTATTTACTGTTCAGTGTTACTAGTCCCACCACGGGGTAGAACATCAACCTGAATGATGCCAAGTTTGTCCCAGAAAACACTCGCTATAACTTTTCCGCAGACGGTAATGGGAACAACTCACATGCGTATTTACTGTTCAGTGTTACTAGTCCCACCACGGGGTAGAACATCAACCTGAATGATGCCAAGTTTGTCCCAGAAAACACTCGCTATAACTTTTCCTGCAGACGCAATTGTCCCACATGACGTGGGTGGTGTTGGTGGTGATTGCGTATGCTTCCACTGCTTGAATGCCTGTTTCGATTCAGGAGTATAATGATGCGCCCATGTTTCGTCACATGTAATGCAGCGATCCAAAACGTCTTGCCCATCCACGTCGAAACGTTCCTTCAATTCAGTGCAGGCTTTAACCTTGCTCTGCATGTCAAAAGCGGGAATCTGCCTTGACACGGAATGTACACTGATCATCATCAGTCCCATAACCTAGAAGGTTGTTGAGGCACCGTTATTGCTGGTTGTAGTACCAGCTTACGCTATACAACAACGGTGTGTCATGGGCCGCTACACACTTGAGAAGCCCACCTCTCTCCAGTTGGCAGTTCATTATAGTTGTGTCTACATTGCATAGAACAAAGCTGACACTGTCCACGGCTAGGGCGAAGGGCACCAATCTCGTGAAGTTAAGCCGTGTGAACTACACCGTGAAAAATGACACATGTTCTGTGTTGGTTTTCCAGAACAAAGCGTTCCACAATCTGGAAATTCATAACAATGACTGTGGTGGGTTGAGAGCCACCACGGTCGGCATCATCACTCACGCGTGTACGGCCTTTTCTAAAATGTGTACACCTTTCTGAATTATGGTTGCAGTCTTCTGTAATTTACCGTTCGCTGTTCCAAGCAATCACAAACAATGGTGTCCGCCAGTTTTTAATTATATGTCACGTGAGTGCCCCATGGCAAGTTTGCCACCTAGCAGTAATATGGCACAAGTGCCCCTAACTAATGAAAGTAGTTCCAGCACGCTGTATCCCATTCAGGTAGAACTATACCAAAAAGTCCCGGTTTTATTTGAACGACCCTCGTGTATAGACAATACATTACAATACAATAGCCTCGACTTCAGTCCGGCGGGTGGGCCGCATGTGAGGTTGCCAACAACGGCCTGTAATCAGGCCGTCTTTCGCCGTGTCGCACCATATTGGACCTGGGTCTCTCAGCAGACCATCTCGCCATCGTATGGGTCGGTGGCCGCGTGATCGTGCATAATCATATGGCCACCACAACGTTCTGAGTGTCATCTGTTATCTGGCAAATGCACCAAGTGGCCAGCCCAGTGGTATTTGCGACACAACGCAGCTTCCACGATGTCTCGAAATATAGTGCGTTCTCTGATTTCAGCATTGTGGATTCGATCTCTGATAGAGATACTGAGGACGCGTCTTTTCATCGCTCGCTGTGTAACTCGAAGTTTCTCTGCATCAGCTTTGCGTAGATTCCACACTTCACACCCGTAGATCATGGCTGGTATGAACGCATGATTTGAAAAGGCGCGCCCTTGCCATGTCTTTGTGTGGGTGTGTGTGTGTGTGTGTGTGTGCGTGTGTGTGTGTGTGTGTGTTCGTGCGTGTGTGTATATATATACACACATACAGCTATGTTTTAAAAAATTAGGCGAGTTAACGAAAGATCTTCCGAGACCAGGTCAGGACATATTGTTGCGTCGGACGATGCCATCGCCAAAATTGATGCAGAATTTCGGGTAGACCGTCGTCGGAGCTTACATTCGCTAGCAGATGAATTCGCGGTGTCGCTAGGGTTAGCTAGAAACTAAAGTAACGGAAGATGTGTTCACAATGGGTATCTCGGTTGCTGACCAACCACCATATGAAGAACGCATAGGATGGAATTCGAACGACTCGCTGTGATACAAAGAGTAGTGTGAAACGTTTTTTTGTGTGTGTGCATAGTTGCAGATGATGAATCGTGGTGCCACCAATTTGAGCCGAGAAGCAAAACTGCTAGCATGCAATGGAAACATCCAGCATCACCGAAACAAACAAAAATCAAGCCACAAATTTCCACTGGTCAGGTGATATAGACAGCGTTTTTTGTTTGTTTGTATTTTTTTTTAAACATCAGTGACTTTTGTTGGTAGACTTTAAAGAGCATGTCGTGAACATCAATGCTATCTGCTACAATGTCGCACTAGACAAGCTGCATACAGCAATCAAGAATAAACGACCCGGCATGCTTTCGCGCGGTGTGATTATATTGCACGACAATGCGTTTTCACACATCTCGAACATTGTTCAGAAACCGTTAGCACAGAAAAGGTGGGAAGTACTGGCACATCCATCCTACAGCCCCGGTATGTTTCCTTGCGACTTTAATTTCTTCGAACCCTTAACAATTTTTTCTGAACTGACAAAGATTATAATCCGATGCAGACATCGTGGCCTCGGTGACCAAGTGATATATATATATATATATATATATATATGTCTTCGTTTTCCATGTGAAGGATGGGGTGCCACAGTAGTGTGTATTCTTATGAAGGTAGTCTGTATCCAAACGGCTGTCATAATTTACCGTGTTGCTCCAATGTAAAACGTAAGTTTTTTTAAGTGCATCTGGTGACTTTACAAATATCCTGTATCCCAGCTTTTGCAGTGACTGATTATAATGGCAGTGTATTTTTTTACATGATGAGGTCTCCAAACGTATACACAACCATCGTTAGTGGCCTTATACGACATATATTGAATGTTTCAGTGGTAATATTATTTTCATCCCAGGCACCATTTGAATCGTTTCAATCTCGTGTGGCTAAACGCATCTCATCCCTCTAAGCAGTTGCGAACTCATGGCTGGTCAAAATAAACGAGGAAAAAACCACATGTACGATATTCTCGCTTTCAAATAAACCACAAAGCAGAAAAATAAGTCTTAACGGCAAATATCTGCGACCAAACGACAACCCAAACTACCTGGGAGTCACATTTGATCGGCGCATGACATGGAAAAGTCAAATCCAGAGAAACCGAATGAGAGCCAGACAAAGAATGCCAATCATGAGGAAACTTGCTGGCACAAGCTGGGAAGCAGACGAACGTATATTAAACAGACTGTACACTGGAAGAGTGAGACCAGTTCTCGAGTATGGCATTGCGGCATGGACAACAGCAGCAGAGGCGAACTTTGATAAAATTAGCAAACTTCAAAACCAAGCCATGAGAGTTATAACAGGAGGCATGAAGTCAACGCCAATTGTAGAACTTGAAAAGGTTACACATATGCAATCCATGACCGACAGTAGAGACTGCAGAGCCCAGCAGCAAGCAGAGAAACTGAGAAGACTGACAGACCATCCAATGCAACAGAGACTAAATAGATTTGGAAATGGGAAACTAAAGCGGAGAAACTTTGCAGAAATAGCCAAAGCAAAAATGAGCGAAGACCCTATGAACACCGTAACAACACCAAAGCCCATCCCTACTGTACGCAAACCCACATGGAAGCAGCATATCATTCCAAGGTGGTAGAAATTATACCAGGTATTGGAAACAAGAACAGCCAGACTGAAAAAGAAAGAAGAGACATAACCCTGAGGTAGATAGCGGAAAACTACCCAAGCATGGACTGGACCCATGCATACACTGACGGTTCTGTAACAAACATAACACAGAATGGAGGGGCAGGGATATTCCTGAGCCTACCAAGTGGAAGAAAATAACACTGTCAGTGGCAACTGGAAAATGCTCAAGCAAATTCAGAGCGGAGGCAGAAGCACTGAAGGCTGCAGTAGAAGCAATGCTGACAGGCGAAAGCAATGAATGCCAGATAGTCCTGTTCATAGATGCCGTGACCGTGGTAACATCACTAAAAAGCCAGAAAAATACTGAACTTAATTATTTAAGAGCAGTACTTTCTCAACTATGCCAGCAGTCCGCACCAAAAAAAATAGTGGTACAGTGGGTTCCATCCCACTGTAACATTCAAGGCAACGAGGAGGCAGACAGACTGGCAAACGAAGGTGCAAGACTACCATAACCAGATTCTAGTGTGACCTACGAATAGTCCAAAAGGCTTATTATGGCCAAATACATGGCCAAATGGGAAACAGAACATACTGGCTACTCAAAAAATGATGCCTACTACCAGGTGAACAGAAGAGAGCAGGGCGTGGTCTTAAGACTCCGCACAAGCCACAACAGACTGAGGTACCATTTATTAAATAAATTGAAGATAGGTGGTACTGACGAATGCTCGTGTGGCACAGGGAAAATGACTGATGAACATCTGCTGCAAAATTGCCCGACGTACGACGACCAGCGAAAGCACATGTGGCAACACTAGACAAGCTCTATGGCAGTGTCGACAGCCTCTGGATGACAGCTGCTTTCTTCGAACAAATACAAGTTGACGTCTGACAGCGTACGAAGACGAAGAAGAAGAACAAGAACAAGAAGAATCGTTTCAATGTGTATAATAGTAAAGAAAAAGGGGAGGAAGACTAACGTTTGGTCTGGCAAAATATGCTGATCGGACATGTTAGTCAGGGTCACGCAAAACATACTGGACCATACCCCCCACCTGGACTTCCTCGTAGCGCTTCCTGGATACGGGCTGTTTTCATGGCAGTCTGGCTAACAAGGTAAAGGATCGACGTGATCCCGTAGTAGTGAGCGACATTGGGATGAAACCAAGCATAGCACATCCGCCTGGAGGACCCCGGTCCGCCTTTATCAGCACGCTCGGAATGTGAGGAAAGCTACTGCAACCCGCCACTAAACGGAGTTTTCAGTGCGCACAAAAGAGTAGACCTACTCATTTATTCGAAACAACAACAAATGAAGATCAATTGAGTTATTCTTCTTCTTCTTTGTTATACTCGTCTTCTTCTTTGTTATACTCGTCTTCTTCTTTGTTATAATTTTCTTGTTTTTTTTCCTCTTCTTTTTCATTTTCTTCTTTTTCTTCTGGGATCGTCCTGAAAAGAGCGCTTTCTTAAGTCGTGCCATAATTTATCGCGAGACTACGATATCTGCGACTTTGTACCCGTTTGCAGCCGGTTTGAGCACAGTATATTTGGGAACTGGTTTAATGTCCCTCATTGATTCGTGTCCTTTCATGCAGACTGCACGTGCGCAAGCTATTTAAATGGCTTAGTCTTGGATGAGGAATACGTTCTTGACATATATTTGCTGACCCTGACGCAAGTGTACAGCTATGAGTCGCTGGCTACTTCATCTACGACACCAAGCAATATATAATTTCAACTCGAAGATACTTTCTAACCGCCAGCAAAATTATCGATTCGCACTCTAAAGTAGAAACCCGATAATTAACCCTATTCAGTACTCTTTTGAATAGATGTTTACATGAATGTTTCAAGATCTCCAAATTCACTCAACGCATATTCTCATGAATTTATAATCCTGGGAAAGCAACAGCAAACACTCTTGAACCCAATGTTTTCAAGTGCCAGCAAACAGAATATTGGAAACAAGAATTGATTAATTTCCAGCCATGTGATGTGTGGTTCGGGACGTTTTCAACTATAAATGAGGACGTTTCAATTAGAATTAACATCACTTGTTGAACACTCCCGCGCGTACTTGAAGATAACTTTCATGGACACATCGACAATACACAAAGTTGCACTCGACCTGTTTACCTGTCACTCCAGAAGACCAAGTTTAGGTCCATCACTACATTTAGTTTTCCCTAACCAGCTTGTAGGAAATCGTGCATACATTTGTTTGCAGTGCGGTTGTAGTGACATTGTGTGTACATAATGAGGTTGCCATCCCCATCACAACCTGCTTAGACGCCTGACATGATCATCCATAATGAAAAAATATGACCCCTTTTGTGAACTATTCCGACTTCGATCATAAATATGCTGAGGTACGATTAGCAGCTTGGGCGGACAATGGAGATGTTGATCATCTGGTTTACACACCAATATCATATCCCATACTGATTATCAACAGTTCGTACGGGCCTTCCAGTGATGAAACAGTATGTTCTGACATTAAGAATCGATTTCACTACACTCTGGGTGGATACGTGTGGTCCGTGTAGCACGTTGGTTGAAGATACTCTTGCTCTGTCCTCTCATGCGCCCCGCTCCACTCGACCATGGTTTGATTTCAAATCACTGCAGTATATGTATTACTAATTTATTATTTACAGTATCGTCATCCAGCAGGCGGCCATTGTATGACTTCAACATAGCATTCTTATCCACATTTGAGTGTCCATAATGGATGCTAGAGTTGCCACGATGTCAGCTCTTCCGTATGAGCAGGTCGTTAGCTCCACAACACCCTCTGGATGTTTGAGGCATCTGCGGCTTATGCCTACTCACGTCTTAGCCAGCCCCTCTCAAGCTTCCAAAGTAATGATTGGTAGTCTGTCATGCCTCAAATAACTAGCTCAGAGATGAGGTGCCACCTCAATCTCCATTCTCACGCAATGGATTGGTTTCATACACGCCATGTTCGATCAGGATCGACCTGACCTCTCACTTTCAACAAAGAAGCCCCAGCTAAATGTCATTATGAGAATCATTGGTCCATCAGTATACTTTTGAGGACATCACTATCTAGAGTGGTATCACTTATCTGGTTAATCTTAAAATCGTGTTGCATGACTCTCTGCATTCCCTACATAGCCTTGGTCTTAGTCGACCTGTACTTCTACAAGGGCAGATGTCCATGTGCAGGTCCTAGCTCTGGCGTGAATTGGATGTAGCCGGGAGGAGGATTTCCTGCTTACGCTCTAGCAGTTTATTACACCGTTGCATTGGGACAAGTACCGCAGAATGTGGTTAACCGATGTTTGAGTCCTTCTTAAAAGACGCAAACACTAGAGCAAAGTAGACCAGCAGGCTGTCTGGTTCCCTCAATCCTGCTCTTAGCAAGCCACCTGACTATGGCTGGTGTTATGCCATGTCACACAGTTAGTCGTCTTTTACAATATGCCCTCTGTGTGGTAGTGGTGCTATTATTGCTCTCGCTATCCACAAGACCCCGGCGGGCCACTCTCTGCATTCCTTACATAGGGTTATGATAAATATGTGATGGTCCTTCATTTTATCACCATTGTGGACACCTTGGTCTTACTTGATTATGGTCTCAACTGTAGCTACTACCACCGAAGCCTGCGCTCTGGTATTGACGATTCGATCTTCTGCCCAGCGTGTTCAGCATTTACCTGTATCACTGTCTCACTTCAGCTAGTCGTCAGGGACATCAGCGGGGATGACCAAGCGATGGAGACGGTGTTTGCATGTTGTGCTACCATATCTCCTGTAAAGTCGGCCGGTTACCAAACTGCCAACCATGCATGCGCGTCACTAATTCGATGATGAGGCATTTGGCTCTCTTATGAGAACGACAATTGACGCGTGACGTTTACCTCAGCTTGATGCACGTTGATATGCAGGACACTGAGCAGAAACCACATTGCGTCAACACAGCGTGTCGGTCGTCCTGTATTTGGTTATAACTCTCAGCTTGGTAGTTCCCGCCTAAAATGGTATGTACTTCTGTGATTGTTAGATTAAAACTGTCGAACTACGGTTGCTATGTTTATTCCACATGAAAAGGTTAGCTTTGCGTTGTATAGGTTTGAGTAATCAAGGCCCGTACAGTTCTGTAATCGTCGATGTGTGCGTGTTAGGTTTTTATTCCACCCCGTTATTTTCCACACAAAAATGTTCAGGTATTGAAGAAGTTGGGGTGTGAAAAGAAAATTAATGACCGAAATCATGGTTAGACATATACGTTATTTTGGCTATATAATAAAACATGCCTACTTGCTGAAGATCATACAAGAGAGTAGAGTGGAAGCCAGTCGTTCAAGAGGCAGATAACGCGTTCAAGAGGCAGACAATGTTATAAGTGGGTAGATAATATCAGGAGATGAACTGGAAAAAGAAAGTCAGATTGGACCAATGTGGCAAGAGATAAAGTACACTTGAGATCCATTGCAGCCGACCTTTGATGCGGAGAAGGCACTTGAACTGACCAGCCGACCTTTGATGCGGAGAAGGCACTTCAATTGACCAGCCGACCTTTGATGCGGAGAAGGCACTTCAATTGACCAGCCGACCTTTGATGCGGAGAAGGCACTTCAATTGACCAGCCGACCTTTGATGCGGAGAAGGCACTTCAATTGACCAGCCGACCTTTGATGCGGAGAAGGCACTTCAATTGACCAGCCGACCTTTGATGCGGAGAAGGCACTTGAACTGAACTGAATAACAAAAAAGAACCTAGACGTTAACGTATCTTAAACCCGGGCCCCATCATTCAATGGTCGGTATGCTTACAAACTTCACCATACGCATCTCTGTCAGTAATGTTGCACAATTGTGAAGCATGTTATTGTATACATAATACAATTAACTCGATCAAACCAGTATCGGGAACTGGGGCTAATGTCATGATCATGCACTGATGGTGACCCGCCTACCTCACACTTGGTGCGGTCTCCTTGGGAGCACGATCTTGTCGCATCAGTTTGGCCAACGCATTTGGAATTCACAATGTGATGCCCATAGTGGAGATGCTTACTGAAGAGCCTGGCATTGGACTGCAGCCAAGAGGATCCCGGTCCACCTTTTCAAGTACTCCTCATGATGTAAGAAGAGCCACTGTAACCAGCTCCCATCGTCGGGAATTAACTCGGCACAGCATAAGTAATTTCAATGAACAGCCACATGGATCCAGCATTAAAAAAACAAAAACAAACAAATGAAAGATAGAGAAGGAAGTAATAATTAGATAACGCGGTGAAATCTAACTTGCCAAATCACACTGGCATTAACAAAAATAAAGATAAAGAAGACATGAGTAATCGGGAAGTAAAAGTACCCATTTGGCTTTCTGAAAACAAGTTGTTTGTTTAAATAATTTATCGCTTGCGGAAATGTTTACATGAGATAAAACAACCACCACTTACGTTGGTGCTGGTGGTTCTGGTGGTGCACTTGTTGTTGTTCAACAGTACTGGTGTTGATTTCTTCGCTTTCCGTTGTAGCAGAATACAGTGGCTGTTCATATGTCGTGAGGCACTCAAGGGTAGGGGGTGGGGCGTCATGACATAGTGGTTAGGGTTACGGCTCACACGTAGAAACGTGCATTTGTTGGGATCCATGAATACGCAAAGCTGTGCCACTATTAGAAATAAACTAATTTGAAAAGGTGTGCTGAAGTCGGAGGGACTGTGTCGTACGGCGCAAAAGACAGTGAAACACGCTCCGCATTAAGAAATAAGGTGAACATAAATAATATATTTCCCGAAACGCACTTTCGAAGGTGAGTCAGACTCATCTTGATTGTAGTGCAATGCGGATCTTCTTAGTGTGCTAGCACATTTAGGGATCACAATATCGAACCCCACCCCGGTGGACAGGATACCGTCACACAGTCGGTCTCCATGGGCACAGCGGCGACGTAAACTGTGTTCTTTTCCAGCATATTTGACCGGAAGCAAATTTCATCTCCCAACCCCCCCCCCCCCCCCCCCTTCCCGTAATAGCGGGGCGTCATCCGAGGGAGCATGCGCTGATATGCGATCATCTGCTTACGTTAGACCACCATGATTGATACACACACCCTTCTTAGAACCTTGAAATGGCAGTTGTATTTCTTTTTCGTCGTTATTTCTAGAAAATTATAATTTATAGGGTTGTTGATTTCCTTTTTTTTTTAAAACTCCCTAGGAGAAACTGCCGTTTGAGATGAAGTGTTATACAATTCATTGTACTAAGCCACAAGTTCTGAGGTGCGGTGTCCAGTTCCCCTTTATCGCTGCCTTTGTTTCCCTCACTGTAGGTCAAGTACTACTTTACAAATAAACCTCATATGCAGCTGGGTCGACTGAAGCGTTCCGGTAGTGGGAGTTAAACTCCGTATCTTCGCCGTGAACTGCAAGTGCACTACCACTGCACAATCATATGCTCACTATATTGGTATGAAGGTCGAGTTGCACATACTAAGCAAGGTTGACGATGGCGTCAAACACAACACATTGTTTTCGTATTTTGTTAGAATCGTGTAACACAAACGAGGGGCAGTGATACGTGAATCGAATAATGTATCCCCGCGATGTTCAACGGCGCAGAGACATGGAAACTCACAGAATTATGGATGACAAAAGTTCAGAGTAACCCAGGCCTCTCTTGAAAAATGTTTGGTCGGCATCACTCTCTGCAAGCAGAATGTCCGTAACGACAGGTCCTTGGTGAATGATACTGTAATAGATACAGACAAGGCAAAACATAGATGGACAGGTCCCATGTTACGACGAAATGATCATCGATGGAGCACTGCGACCAGCAACTTGGTACCCCCGAGGCAAGACGCTGCTGCCCGAAATATCTGAGACTTCTCTGGCGGAATGCTTACCGCGCACTGGACTACCGCGGCACATGACAGCGTCCGCTGGACACGAAGTTGAGACCTGCAGCAACGTTGAGGAACGGATATATATATATATATATATCGCTATTTTAATGTGCAGTGTTTGTGCAAAAAAGTGTATAACAATGTACATTACTGTAATAGTGTATTGTGCAATAGGATGCGGTCAATTCCGAAATATAGATTTGATAACAGGTGCATCTAAAATTCTTTTGAATACAATTAAGATGAGAATTGATGGAAAGATAGAGGACGTACTGAAACATAACCCGTTTAGATTTCGCAAGGCCAGATATACACCGATCATTGCGGCTTCTCGTAGAAAGATTGATTGATCAAGGTTGACCACTGTTTTTCTATTTTATTGACTACGAGAAAGCCTATGATCGAGTCCTCTGGATGAAACTGTTTATGGTTAAAATAGGCACATAAATATCACTCATTAAGTTAATCCAACACCTGTATGAAAATCAAGAGGTGTTTATTTCAATCACAGGTCTCAGCCTTCAGAAGACAAGAGTGTACCATGGGTGTTTGCTTTCACCGAGTCTCTGTAGCATATTCTGCATAAGGTTATGTGGAGTTGTAAAAGGGGTGTTAAAGTTAATGGTGTGAAAGTTAATGCCATCAAATTTGCCGATGACCAATCGATACAGCAACGCTGTAAATGCTGCTTGAAAAAATTAATAGCACAGCCATCAAGTTTGGCATGAAAATAAACACATCGAGGACAAAAACTGGTAACATCAAAGCAACACAGGCAAATAGATATATCCACCAATGGAGAAATAATCGAACAAGTACCAGAGGGTTACATATTTGGGACAACCCATAACAGAAGATGCCCTCAATGAGACATACATTAAGACACGGATTGCAATGGCAAATTTAAAAAAAATAAGGCTTCAGAGAAAACTATTAATTGTTAACCTCAAAGAATATCAAGATAGAACATAGGAAAAGAATAATCGCCACTCGTATATGGACATTTGCACTTTATTGGGCTGAAACATGGACTTAGCAAAGAAGGATGAAAAAAGCTTGGCAGAGTTTGAAATGTTGTGTTATCGTATAATGGGAAGAGGTTATGCAGAAAGACGATCAAATGACAATGTACTCACTGATGTGGGCGCAGAAAGACAAATATTTCATATGATACAAAAACGTTGGGTCACACTATTAGACATGAAAGTCTTCTACAGAAGATATTGGAGAGCAAGATTCAAGATTAGAGAACACCGGAGCGACCGACACTTACCTTACATCTTAGGAATACAAGAACGTTACAGTACGAACCTATACTGACACGAAGAGTAATGCATGGGATAAGGTATAATAGAGAGACATAATCAGGCAACCTGACAACCAGTCTCAGGACTGATCAACCGTGTGATTATGATGCTGGATAGTGAATGCATCGAACCGCAAGGAGCGGAATCAAACTTCAAGAATCGCACGCATCTAAAGCATTGTAGCGTTATCTGTGCGAACTTGTTTTTGTTTCTTCAAAAATGCAATACCGTGAAGTGCATCATCGCTCCCAAACCAGCAAAACTAGCTCTATTGACAGCAACATCAAGAGGCAAAGGAGAAATATTGATTTTGAAGTGAAAGGAAATGTAAAACCAGCGAAGGCTAGATACAGTAATATAAAGGAAAAGTGTTTCTTATATTAATAAGACTGCTGTCGAGGAATGAAGTTGTTAGAGACTTAGTACACTAAGCCACATCTTGTTTGAGGTAGGGTCGCCAGTCCATTTCCTCTCTGCCGTTGATTTACCTAGCCGAATACCAGGTACCACGATACATCTGGATCTACTAGAAGCGTGCCTTTTGTGGAAGTTGAACCCCGTAACTTCGGTGAACTGCGAGTACTCTATCATTACACTAATCAGACACATGTACTGGTTACAGTCTTGTCTTGTCTTGTCCACTTGGACCTTGAGCCGACGTAGTTTTCTGTCCAGGGTCAGGCGCGTCGTTGAAGTCGTCGTCATCCCACGACGATTTAGAATATCCCCAACATTTCTTATCTATATAGTTATCGGTCTGCCACGACTGCGAAAACCCATCACCGTGTATTATAGTCGCACAGGGGCAGTTGGTCAGGTACAATTGTCATTAGGTGGACAAACCACTTGATTGATACAGTACATTAGCTCAGATAGAAACCTATGTGTAACGTTAGCTCACATACAATGTTGTATGGGCTTATTGAGTCAATACTGGTACACTACAGTATTCCATATGACTTTCATAAATGTATAGTATTTCACATAATGTATTATACACGTCAGGCGACATATACGTGTACTGACAGTCGAGTGTTCAAACAATGTCATTGATCGGTTATGCCATGACGGAAGGACCGTATTCTGTTAGTGTCCATGAAGGCAGGTTTGTGGTAGGGATTTCTATAACTTTTGATTTGTGTGTGCGGACAGTTGCTAACAACGTGTTCTTTTCGATTCTCAAATGACAGTGGTTCATTCACGTCCACAGCGTAAACACGGGCCCTCGGAGTTTATCGGTCGTCTCCTGATAGGACTAGGCGCCAAATAGCATCTTTTTTTTTTAGACCAAAAGACATTTGAAATTGACTTTGAACACCCATCGTTTCACGCTTTCCTGTGTGTGTTTCTTCAGAGACGTGCGACTTACCTCTCAGCTATACCATTGACCAAATATTGATTCATTAATAATCAGCTTCCTTTTTTTTACATTGTTTTGTTAACGTTCTTAAATCTTGTTTTTGATGGTGAAATTGTCTGTATATTTATTCATTTGTTTTATTAGAACTTTTACTTTAAAAGAGGAAAAAACACTGCGCCAAATACGCGTATAGTAACAATGAGGGGGGGGGGGTGTTGTAAATTGTTAACAAAGCTTTTACTTTGGACTGGTTGTCTTATTACAACCCAATATAAGGAACATTATTATAGGATGCAATGTTGAACCAGTACTGAAATACAGCAGCGAGTCAGGGACTATCATCACTCAAGTTCAAAGAGCATTGGAGTCAACGGAAATGTGGTTTTACTAAATGGTGTTGAATATTGTATGGACTGCAAAGAGGGCTAATTACGTGGTACTTGTAGAGGTACAGACACAAAGGCAGCTAATTGCAAAGATCAGGACAAGGCGGTCAACCTTTTTTGGGCGTGTCATAAGAATAGTCAGGTTGAAACGCAAGGTGACAACTGTCAGAATTTCAGGAAAGAGGGACAGAGTGAGGTAAGAATAGAACATATTTGAAAGCTTGAAGGCATGGGAGGTAGTGAACAGCGAAACGGATACACGACACATGATAGAAGAGGACATATTTGAAAGCTTGAAGGCATGGGAGGTAGTGAACAGCGAAACGGATACACGACACATGATAGAAGAGGACATGAATGTACATGATACCCCCAACAAGTACTGGAAGGGCACTTGATGAGAAGCAGAAGGAGGAAAAGGATGACACTGATGATTATAAAAGAAAGTACTACACATATATCAAGAACATATGAGTGAGTGCTTTGTCAAAGACAAGAAGTACAACTTGGCGATTTCCCATGTTTCCCATTGCAACAAAATAAAGCGTGCGGACTATTTTTTGTTTTTGTTTTTTATGCGTTCGTTTTATTCTCCAATCCACAATGTGCATCCAACTTCAGCATGCATTTTATGTAAGAGTGTGTTTCTTCCTGGAGTTTTTAAGGGTTTGCTTTCCCTGGGTAACCGCCGGTGCTGTGATGAGGATCGAACCTAGCACCTTCCGCTTGTGAGCCGTGCCACTTAACCACTATCCCACGCCTTCCCTTCGTACGGACTATGTTCGTGGTGTAGTTTTTTCTATCAGCATCATCTTCATGTATCCGTCTGGTTCCCCATGAAATACAACATAAGCTCTCCATAAGTTACTATTCTGTACCGTCTTCTTTTGCTCCTCCCACAGAACACCGATTGAATTGACGTCCTTCTCCTCCGTGTGTCGCTACTTGTTTTCTACCCTATACCACTCGTCTCCTTCCCTGTGGGTTCCAGTCCAGCTCATGGTGATGCAGTATATGTAACATGATGCTTTGTCTACTTTCAGTTCGCATCCCTGCTGTTCGTAAATCGGACGACAGATGGGTCGTTGACAAGGAACACGTAAATCGAGTACTCAGAAGCAGGAAGTCTGGGTGAGTGTATATCTGTGTTTGTACAATACAGGCAGAAATAAACTTCTACAGCACATGCCACAGATAATACACGGCACAGATAACATGTATGGCACAGATAACATGCATGGCACAGATAACACCCACGGCACAGATAAGACATAGGACACGTATAACACACATGCTACAGATAACACACATGTCACATATAACACACATTGCACAGATAACACACATGGCACAGGTAACGCACATGTCACAAATAACACACATGTTATATATAAAACACACATGACATAGATAACACACAGCGCACGTCTAACACAAAGAGCACAGAAAACACATTCGCGCATAAATAACACATATAACACATAGGACACAGATGACACACACAACACAGATACGACACAGGTCACAGATAGCACATTCGCGCACAAATAACACTCATGACACACATAACACAGATAACACATTCACGCACATATAAGACACTAGTCACAAATAACACACATGACACAGATAACACACAGGACATAGATAAAACGCACGACACATATACCACACAGGGCACCGATAATACACAGGGCACATATAACACACATAAGTCATATAACACGCACGGCTCATATAACACGCACGGCTCATACAACACGCGGCACAGATAAAACACAGGGCACAGATAACAATGGGCGCATATAACACACATGAAACATACAACACCTATAGTATCCTCATTGACGTCAGACGCCTCAATCACTTTCGATTTGCATATAACAAAGTGCTCATCACAGAGTCCTCAGCAGAAGCCAACAAAATGATACAGCTACTCGATGGAGAGGGCAAGAAAGCGGGTCTTGAGATGAATGTCTCGAAGACCAAAGTGTTGCGCAATCGCTTCGCCACTTGTGACCCAGTCTTCCTTGGCGAGGTACGATAATACATATATATATTGTGCTTATATACATACTTAAATGCTAGATGAATAATAATGTCATTTACTTCTCGTTGTATCTCACTTCCTCGTTTCTGTAAACCTTCACCAATCTACTTGTTCTCAGTTCCTCGTTTATGTGAACCATCACCAATCTACTCGTTGTCACATCCTTGCCATTTACGCCACACCAATTTGATTCATTCGGGTCATGTGCTTTGTGTTTTGGTCACGTTTACTTGAATAGACTCACTTTAATGTACATACATGCATCGTTTTACGACGTTTCGGTCATATATACCGAACTATTTTTTCTCTTCAATTTCTACTATGCTGCCTTTAGCGACGTTGTTTCAAGAATATGACACGTATTAGTATGACACTGTCGGTATTCGAGCCTGGTACTGAGCTATTTAAGTCGGTTCTCATTCAATGTTATATTCCTCAATCTTCACGCAGGATTTCTCTGGTTCGCCTTGTCATTTTGAAATGCTAATGTAAATGTAGTCCTATTGATACTCGTGTGATTTCGTCCTTTTATGTAATACGTTTCGACTAATGAAGTTTAGTCGTGGTTTTGGCAAATTCACCAAGTAAAAATCGTTGCTTTAAAACCACACACCAGATGACTGTGGCCAAGCTTTCCTAAAGTATAGTTCAGATATCCAGTTGCAATGTTCTACCTATATGTCACCAATTGGTGCGACGTGGGAAGGTACGTCCCATACCAGACCAGTGTTGCTAACTTCATTAAATTAGATCTCATCTGTTTGGTCAGGTGGTATTGACACGTTCCTTCTTTTCTTGTTAGAAAGCTATACACCTATTTACAGCAGGGTCGACTGGAACGTATCGATCAGGTGGATAACGTCAGGTAGCTTTCCCGTGAGAAGCGAGCGTTCTACCAATATGCTATGTTATTATAATTATGTTATTACTCTTGATAATATATACAGTGAATGAATACTGGTATGCATTAGTTAATTGTCTCGAGGTTAACCAGCTGATAAATGATACGCAGCACTGTTATCTGTCAATCAATGACAGTCCGTCACTCCACTCGGTGCATAGACAATTGGCAATATCCCGCCAGCGTACACAGCCAGGAGCCTGCTCTATCTACTTCTCTCCATGTGTAATCATGTAATCTTAGTTTTTTCTCACATTCTTTTATCCGTGTATGTTTAGATCTACCTATCTCTCTCCTTTCGCTTGAGGATTCCATATACGAGTCTGTGTGGCTATGTTTGACAGTGCCTTCCGTTGGGTATGTCCTACCCAGCACAATTTCTTCTCTTATTTTTTTATTCTAATCGCTGGTGATAGCTCCTTTTTCATAGGTCTTCATTCCTCATCATGTCTTTCCACTTTTTGCCCATTATTCTTATTATGCATCTGTTAACAAAGGGCTGGAGCTGGTGTTGTATGACCTTTGTCTGTCACCGTGTCTCAGCCCCATACAGCAACACCGACTTGACTGACACATGTTAGCTATTCTAACTTTGGTGTGAATCTTGATTTCTCTGGATCTCCATATGGTGTTTAGTGGAATGTACCTCTTGCCTTTCCAATGCTGGTCCTTTCATCCACATCTGTACCTCCGGCTGAGTCAACTGTATTGCCCAAAAAGGTAAAGGTATCCACTTCTCCAATGTCTCTTCTTCCAGGATGATTCGTTCTTTATTAATAGTGTTGAGATTGCGGAGCTTAGTTTTCTTCATGTTTATATCCAGTCTCAACTTAGACGGTTATTCTGTCACTCTATCAAGGTTTTCTTGCATTTGGCTATGTGTGATGAAAGTGCCAGATCTTCTGCGTAGTCCAGGGCATCCAATTGTGACCACCATGGCGTGTTAACGGTCTTTACTTTTTACTTAAAATTGTATAAACTAGTGAATCGGCACTACGCATTGAAATATCTGGATGTGGCTTATCGGTAAGTGAGATGGGAGATCGTCGCTGAGCAAAGCGGAGCATACAGAACAGAAGCAACTAGTACGAGAATGGAGATGGAAGCATACACACATACATACATACTAAAAGACATACATACATACATGCATGCATTCATACACACACACACACACATACATAAATACATACACACACGCAAACGTACGCACCCACAAGTAACATTCTTCATCTGGGATGCGATGCTTACAATGGTTCATGTTAATGATGTACGTGTTCCTAATTTTGGCAATATGGATATATTAACAACCCGGAACATGCTCCACAAACTCTTCTTCTTCTTCTTCTTCTTCTGCGTACACAGTCAGACAGTAACCATTATTTTTTCGAGAAAAGCGGCGGTCATCCTGAGGCTCTCGCCACTGCCATAGAGCTTGTCTTGCAGTTCCACTGGTAATGGCCACATCTGCTCTCTCTGATCCTCGTATGTCGGGCAGTTCTGCAGCAGATGTTCAGTGGTCATTTTACCAGTACCGCACGGGCATTCGTCGGTACACCCTATCTTCAATTTGTTGAATAGGTGGTACCTCAGTCTGTTGTGGCCAGTGCGAAGTCTGAAGACAACTACCTGCTCTCTTCGGTTCAACTGGTAATAGGCATCGTTTTTGGTGTAACCAGTATGTTCGGTTTCCCATTTGGTCATGTATCTGGCTTTGATAAGCCGTTTTGACTCTTCGTACGTCATACTGGTATCTGTTTGTGGTAGTCTTGCACCTTCTTTTGCCAGTCTATCTGCTTCCTCGTTGCCTTGGATGTTGCAGTGTGACGGGACCCACTGTACCACTACCCTTTTTGGTGCGGACTGCTGGCACAGTTTGCAGAGTGCTGCTCTTAAGTCATTAAGCTCAGTGTTTTTCTGGCTTTTTAGCGCTGTGACTACGGCGAGAGCATCTGTCAGCAGGACTATATGGCTCTCATTTTCACTGTGTGTCACCATTTCTTCCACTGCCGCCCTCAGTGCCTCTGCCTCCGCTCTGAAATTGCTTGTGTACTTACCAGTAGCGAATGACAGTGTTATTTTTCTGCCATTTGGTAGGTTCAGGAATGCTCCTGCCCCTCCGTTCTGTGTAGTGTTTGTTACAGAACCGTCGGTGTATGCATGGGTCCAGTCCATGCTTGGGTAGCTTTTCGTTATGAAGCTTAGGGTAGTGTCTCTCCTTTCTTTTTCAGTCTGGCAGTTTTTGTTTGCAATACCTGGTATATTTTCTACCACCTCTGGAAATATATCCTGCCTCCAGGTAGGTTTTCGTACAGTAGTGATGGGTTTTGGTGTTGTTAGTGCGTTTATGGGATCTTCGTGCATCTTTGCTTTGGCTATTGCTGCAAAGTTTCTCCGCTTTAGTTTCCCATTTCCCAAATTGTTTAGTCTCTGGTACATTGGGTGGTCCGTCAGTCTTCGGAGTTTCTCTGACTGCAGCTGGGCTCTGCAGTCTCTTCTATCGGTCATGGATTGCAGTTTTGTAATCTTTTCAAGTTCTACAATTGGCGTTGACTTCATGCCACCTGTTATAATTCTCATGGCTTGGTTTTGAAGTTTGTTAACTTTATCGAAGTTCGCCTTCGCTGCTGTTGTCCATGCCGCAATGCCATACTCGAGAACTGGTCTCACTCTTCCAGTGTACAGTTTCTTTAGTATGCCTTCGTCTGCTCCCCAGCTTGTGCCAGCAAGTTTCCTCATGATTGCCATTCTTTCTCTGGCTTTCATTCGGTTTCTCTCAATCTGACTTTTCCATGTCATGCGCCGATCAAATGTGACTCCCAGATAGGTTGCTCCACAAACTCAACCTGTGTAATTATTTGCAGACCGCACCTCAGTAAAGGACACCACTCCCTTATTGTTCTTCATTGTGATTTTCAAGGTTAATCGAATTACCACATATCGCTGTATTAAGGGTTGCCTGTTAACTGTTCGATTCGGCATTTCGCTATTTGACAAATGTATGTTTCAGGTTAAGAACTGTAACAACCTGAGTATGGCTTCCCTGTCTCTAGCCATCCGTCTTTTCATACTGACGACAGACAGTATACTCTTTTAGCATAGTTAATGCTTTGAGATGCATCAAGCATTAAACTTCAACCGTTAACTCTACCTAAATTATCACATGTATGCAGAATACATTTTATTTTAGCGGCCTAAATTTAGAGGAGTCTAATTTGAATATGCTGATAAATTCAGCTCAGATTCAACCTATGTGAATAAAAAATAATTATATCAACATGAAGTTACAGTTGGTTATTAAGACTTGGAGATTCTTCATCTTGGATATTTTCACAAAAGTTAACAACTACATAATCAGGCCACGGAAATTCTCCGGCGATTGGTCGTCTTCGTGCCTAGTCGTCAAGGCCCCTAGATATATTACTTTGATCCCCAATATATCAAGATCAGTACTCGCACAATTTCCCACCTGGAGTATTACCATCGCAATGTTAAGGGACAGACATTAGACAATTTCCTCGCGTAATACACTATCGATCCACCGACTTTCAAGATCAGACTGCCGGAGTCTTGTTACACAGAAGGTAAGGCATAACACAAATAATTAATATCAAACACAGTTATGCGTCACTTTGACAAAGAACTTTAATTTCCACATTAGTAATTCATATTTTCAAGAGTTGATAGTGGCACCACGGGCTAGAAATAAACATGAAAAATGTCAAGTTTGTCCTAGAAAACACACACTATTACTGTTACTTCATGCGCAATTTTCCGAATTTGTTTCGATCGTAGTGATTGCGAATGCTTTCACTGCTTGGATGTACAGCCTTCTCAAACACGTTTACACCCTTCAATGTTTTACTGCCTCTAAGTGTTTTCATCACGGTATTGTTATTGCAGTCTTCTTTAAATGTCCGCAGTTTTCACGCCTCCTTCCACAAGAAATGTCATCATTACACGCTGCTCCATGCAAGCACTAACAGTGTTGTCCGCCATTTGTATGTATCTGTCACGTGCATATGGCAAGTGGGCCACCTAGCAGTAATAAGACATAAGTACCCCCAACTAATGATAGTAGTTCCAGCACACTATAACCCATTCAAGTAGAACTAGGACACAAATGCCGCTAAATAATGATAGTAGTTCCAATACGTAATAAACCCATTTGATTTCAGTCAAGCATCTGGCCCAACCGGTCGCTTAGACAAACTGAGTCTACTATCAGACAAGTTGACCATTTTGTCCTTAATATGTTGATTTGTTAGTTCAGTATTGTTGTCCCTGATGAAGGCCTATTGGTCGTAACGTAGGTTTTGTTTGTGTTCTCGTCTCGGTGCGGTATCTGACCATACCCAAATTTAAATTTTGATTAAACTCAACCTCAATCAACTGTTACATTTATTTTCAGGTTTTTTTCCCACTATATACATCCACAGAGCCGCCGCAGCCTCGCCTTATTTTAATCCCATTCCGGTAGAACTAGAACGCCCTTCGTACATCATGACTGACTTTCTTACTGTCCGTATACTTTCCACCACGTCACACTTCATGTTCAGCTACGTGGATTGCCTTGACATTCCACCTCAAAAGAAAGACCATATTATTCGCTTAATTGCATTGATCCATCGGCGTGAACATCGTGTGTGGATTAGGGATTGGGTGAAGATGAAATAGTGTGTAACCAAGTGTTCCTTAACGTTTCAGTGTGGACCGGCAGGAATAAATCATTGTAGCAGGGATCTGTGCCAGTTGGTCATTTATTGTTCTTTTGGAACCTAATTTGGTTTAGATTCGTGCTTAGCCATTTCTATGGTTATTACAGAGGCTGACACCTTTTGTTTTTAGGATATTTTTCTTCTTGTTCGTCTTCTTCTTCTTTTTCTTCCTCTTCTTCTTTCTTTCTTCTTCTTCGTACGCTGTTCAAAAGAAAGCGGCAGTCATCCTGAGGCTGGTGACACTGCCATAGAGCGTGTCTAGTGTTGGCACAGGTGATGGCCACTTGTGCTTCCTCTGGTCATCGTATGTCGGGCAATTTTGCAGCAGATGTTCAGCGGTCATTTTCCCTGTACCACATGTCCATTCGTCAGTAGCACCTATCTTCATTGTTTTTAGGATCTGAGAGCCAAGAAACATGTATGAGTCATGCACGGTTCTGGATGGAAAGGATATACCATGGTGTGGCAAAGTGTGCGAGTAAATGCAATACTGATCCTAACATGTTAGTCGACGTATCATCATTTCTACGCGTCATTGCTACCTGGCGCCGTGATTTGTTGTTCCCTTCTCTTTTTACCGGTTAATTGTAGTAGTTAGAATCGTTTTGGGTTTGGTTTGGTTTATTGTTATGTTTGTTTGAAACAAAATTGAATTGTTTTCTTGAAGCAGTTTGGAAACTAATATCTAAGGTTTACGAATCTGCAGACCAGAACCTCGGGAAGCAGTAGTGTAACCTACCCGGCTGTGTGTTTGAAGTATGTCGGTGCCATTATAAATAAGTGTAGTCTCAAAGTATTCGGTTTGACTAGTTTGTCGTTCTAATTAACTTTCCTGTTGCTGTTTATGTTGCTGTTGTTGTTGTATTTGTTGTTGTTATTGTTGTTGTTGCTGCTCTTACTGTTGTTGTTGTTGGTGGTGTAGCTACTGCTGCTGCTGATTGTTGTTGTAGTTGTAGTTGATGATGAAGAAGAAGAGGAAGGCAAAGAGGAAAACAAACCACAATGAGTAAGATTACTCCTGTGTACGCTCTGAAAGAGCGTAAAGTGTCGGGTTGCAGTAGCTTTCCTTACATTCTGAGCGTGCTGATGATGATGGAGGGATCATATAGGCGATTGTATAATGCTCGACTTCGTGTGCGTGTCGCTTATTACTGCGGGGATCACGCCGACTCCCTACCTCGTTAGCAAGTCAGCCATACAAACAGCCCGTTTCCAAGGAGGCCTACGTGGAGGCGACACATTGGCCTGTGTATTTTACCGTAACCTGACTGACATGTCTGACCACCATGTCTGCTTGACCAGACGTTATTCTCCTCTCCATTTGCGTTTCCCTCAATTCCCTACGAAAACTTCTTGATCGTACCTTCCGTTACATCTTTGCTTACCGTCGCATACTTTTGTTTGATGAATTTTCTTACTGCAGCTGTTCTGATTTTTATAAACAGGTTGGTAGTGCACAGGATGATAGTTTCGTGTTTGTTTGTTTATCTAACCTAAATAAATTGGTCAATTAATAAGCTGAAAGTTATGTTTGTTGAGTTTATGAGGTTAAAATTAATTAATAAGCGTAAAGTTGTGATGATAAAGTTAATACGCCTAAAGTTGTGATTGTTGAGTTAGTAAGCTTAACGTCGTTATTGTTGAGTTAGTAAGCTAAAAGTCACAGTTGTTCAGCTAGTAAGCTTAAAGTCATGAATATTCAGTTAGTAAGCATAAAGGCATGATTGTTCAGTTAGTAAGCTTAAAGTCACAATTGTTCAGTTAGTAAGCTCATGTTAGTTAGTACTCATGATTCTTGAATTCAACCGCTTGAAGTCCACGATTGTTGAATTAACAAGTCTATTTTCATGGTTGTCAAACGACGTGGTTTTTTCATTGAAATACCTAATGTTATGATTACCGAATGAATGTGCCTAAACTCAGAAATATGTCAGGGATGGAAAGAAAATAGCCAATGTGCCTTCCTGGCATGTCGCAAGAGGCAATTAAATGGGGCTGCCATTGTGGGTAGTGACTTGTCATTAAAAAAAATATTATTGCATTTACACAAATTGTCTTATTCTTCTTCCTCTTCTCCTCCTCCTTATTCTTCTTCCTCTTCTTCTCCTCCTTATTCTTCTTCCTCTTCTTCTCCTCCTTATCCTTCTCCTCCTTCTTCTTTTTTCCTTCTTCTTCTCCTTCTTTTTCTTCGTTTTCTTCTTCGATCAAGTACTGATGATATGATTTAATTTCAGCGATGTTCAAGACAAAGATTGTGCGTTTCAGATCTTCACCGGTCCCCCACAGCTTTTCAAACATGGTCGCTCCCCAGGGCCAGACTCCCCTTTTTGGTCTGCATAAGTGGGGCAGTCCCGCAGGATATGTTCTGGTGTTTGCTTGGCTGCGCCGCAATCGCATTTGGCGTTATCTCCAAGACCCACTCTGTGGAAGGGGTCCTTGAGTCTGCAATGTTCCGTTCTGAATCTGAAGACTTTTGTCTATCCATCTCTGACAAGTTTGTCTTTGCTGTTAATGTCTTGCATCTGTTCTTTGTGCTAGTCTCTCCACTCCGTCCTGATGGATCGTGTGATAATAGAGAGAAAGAGAGAGAGAGAGAGAGAGAGAGAGTGGTGGTGGTTGGAAAGCAGCAACCTGATGTTATATTATATTTCGTGTGGGGATATCTTGTTTGATGCTTGAGATGGCTCGTAGAATGCCCCCGGAGTCTGTTAGAATGAACGTTTTTCTTGTTGATGTGTTTCGGCTGAAACGAATTGAATTTGCGCATTTACAGTCAACCACTGCGAAAGTTCGAATACAATTTTCATGTAAAGCTAAAACGTATGTTTCACATTAGACGAAAAGGTGAATGAATGAATGCATGAACATCGTGACTGCTGATGCTTGTAATCATTTATTCAACTGTAGAAATGTTTCAACAAATTGAACTAAAAGTTAAGAATAAACAGACATTCCATAAAGTCTATATCTAATCATGCATATCTGATGGTGTCCAATCAGTTGGCAACAAATAAGCTGAGGTGATTATTTCAGTAGGTGGAGAATTCAGAGGCGTATATGCGAAGAAAAAATGGGGTTGGGTATTGGCATCATGTCATCAATTAAGTGAGGATATTATTATATCACTTGAGCGGTGACTTGGAGTGTAGAAGAGGATAGCAAATAGTTGTATACGTGACTAGCAACATCAATATGGGAAATAATTGCAACAAAAGACATCATTCCAATACAGCTGATACATACTTCGTTATAGACTTTCTGTGTGGTTAGAGTGCGTATATGTCAAACCACTATGACCAGGTTCGTGTCCTGACCACAGAATTATCCAGTTTACCCAGATGTGCATTGATGATTTATAGGGGAGATGGATATGTGAAAGAAAATTTAGTACCTTGAATTAGAAACGTGATCGTACGAGGCCTCAGTTTGTTTATGATTTGGGGTGGCTAGTACTCTGTATCGCTGTCATACCTTCCCAAACAGTAAGACAGGTATCAGTTTGTGTCTGGATCGACTGAAGCCTATCGGTAACATGAGTTGAACCTCTTACTGTTCGCGTGAAAGGATAGTGTTTTATAACTGCGTTAATCAAATTCAGATGAATAGGGCACCCTATGAGAAAGGGCCTGGAAATGCTCCCATGCATGCGCTGTATGGAGAAGGAGTTGGGAGGGAAAGAAACTCCTGGCCAAGAACCGATGACACCAGTGCATGTGAAGTCTGGAGGGGGGGGACTCAAGAAGACGGCCCACAATAGGAACATGTGCAGTTCCCGTTGAGGTAATACGTGCCAATGGAGAATCAGATGGATAAATAAGAAAATATATACGGTATGACAATGGTAACAATTGAACGCACATCACAGGTCATTTAGTGCTGGTCAGAAGTGATGTTTTTTTTTAATGATCTTATAATAAATGTCAATTTAATTGTATATACGCATACATTTAAACAATCGATGAAGTCATGAATAGAAAATCAATCAACCAATCAATAGAGCCGTCATTAAGCACATAAGGAATCAGTCACAGTCTGCATACGCACACATTAAATCGACCGATGAAGTTGGTGTGCAGAAAACAATTAGTAAACAGTATCAGTTCCTTTTTATTCACAAAATGTATGTGCAAAATAGTGAATTTCCAATAATTCAACAAATAAAACCAAGTACAGACATACAATGAATTAATGTTATTGAACATCACTGCACGCAATTCCATGAATTCTATACATATACTGTCTTCCGTTACTTCGTTTGCCGACAATCGTTCCAGTTGTGTTTGAAGTTGTTATAGGATATATATATATATATTATAATACTAATGTTCGCTTTGACGTCTGAAGCCCGTTGCGTCAGTCGGCCTCATCCATGACCCACAGCTGTGACATGGTTCCAGGCCTCGTCCAGATCGGAGGAGGTAGTTGCTTCTTGCTGGAGCAATACTGTTCGTAGACAGCCTTTTCTGCACCTCCAGCCGATCGGGGAAAGACTTTTGGCGCGGAGGTACGAGATGTGTGGGCCGAGGTTTCCTGGTCCAGCCGTACAACATAACCAAACAAAGAAACCCGGCGCCGGTCAAGTGTTTCTGAGATTTGGTGAAGGCCTGTTTTAGCAGAGACCACCACATTGTGGATGTAGTCATGCCATCGGATGTCTAGGATACGCCTCTGGCTGGGCATGTGAAAGGCTTCCAGTTCCGAGATGGTATGTTTCAGCTATGCCCGAGTTTCGGAGTCGTAAAGCAGAACTGGCACCACGCAAGACTGGTAGATGGGAATTGAAGTGAGATCTTGCCATTACTCCGCACACGCCGGAGGTCGTGCATACCGGACGCAGCTAGTCCAATCCACCTTGATATATCGGGGCCAATGCGCCCATCGGATGATATCATACAACCGAGATACAGGAATTCGTTGGCGCCCTCCACAGTGTGACTTTGAGTTTCAATACCCTGGGTTGCTGTGACGGAAATGTGGTTCTGAACTTTGGTCTTGGCCCAGGATATAGACAGGCTGGGTGAGTCTTATTTATATATATATATGTCTGCATCACGTCATTAGCCCTCTAGTCATTGGTTTTCTTTTGTCTTTGTCTGCATCACGTCATTAGCCCTCTTGTCATTGGTTTTCTTTTGTCTTTGTCTGCATCACGTCATCAGCCCTCTTGTCATTGGTTTTCTTTTGTCTTTGTCTGCATCACGTCATTAGCTCTCTTGTCATTGGTTTTCTTTTGTCTTAGGTCGTTGAGTTGTATATGTCCATAAAGCTGAGTTGTCTGTATATGTTGAAGTGTGTGTAGCTTAACATGTATACATGATGAGATATCTGGCCCAGTGTACAACTCTACTTAGTTACTTCTTATGACATGCTTGGCAAGTTTGCAGTGTTGCCATGTATTGCTCCCATTTCGGGCCTCGGAATTCATTGAAATTTGTCAGGGCAGTTTGATGACCTGCACTTTGACGATGATTTTGGCTCTTCTGTCGCACAACCTCAATCTCATGCGAAATAGATTAAGTGTAATTGGCGAGAGGTCACAGAAATTGGGACTATGAATACACCGAGGGAAACAAATCAACCAGAAAGATAACAGTGGACCATGGCTGGAGGAGAAGCAACTAGCGTTGAATGATGTTCCGTGAATTCTTAACCTTTTACAATCAATATCCAGCCAAATAGGTATCTAACAATGGTATTACGCCACCATTTTCTCTCTCTCCCTCTCTCTTTCTCTTTCTCTCTCTCTCTCTCTCTCTCTCTCTCTCTCTCTCTCTCTACGCCCCTCCCCACCACCCCGTCACCACAACAAATATGATAGAGTAGCTTATCCAGATCCAATTGCCAACTAACATGAAGTGCCGCAACATATGAGAGGATCCACTTCTGTTCATCGGGTGGCAGTTGCTGCAAGACACTCCGTACGTATTCTCTCTCTCTGGTACACATGCTCTATATCTCTCTGGTACACAAACTCTCTCTCTCTCTCTCACTCTACGCCCCACCCCCACCCCGTCACCGAAAAACAAATATGATACATATTTTGTGAGCTCCCCACCCACATCTCGTATCACATCTGTAACCACAACATATAAATGCCCTTCTATAGACTTCGTCGCTCCGCTGAAACATGTAACTGCTTCTGCTCACCCGTATCGCTGCATCGATTCATTTGCTTGATGGTATTTACTCTCGTACAAGCTTTATTGATCGTATTCAATCAAGTAAGAATAACAATCAATAACAAAAATCAATCACACAATAAATCACAATCTACTTGCATTTTAATCATTCTGTAACCTGCAATGCGTAGATCTGCACAGTAGTAGTAGTAGTAATACTATTGATGATTATATATATATATATAACGTAAACAACAGATACCCCTGTTTTACGTCATCTGCAGAAATCAATATGTGATAACCAATAACTAACGTCAACAATTTTGTACACCTGCAATACTCTCACTAATTATAGGCATGCACATTCTCTCAATAATGTGTACACAAATACATGATCTCATTAAATTGTAAGTATTACAATGATATCAATAAAATAAACACGTCTATATGCCCTTCAACAATGTGTACACCTGTAATTGTTATTAATAATTTGGTATCTTTCAAATGTCCCCAATAATGTGTACACTTGTGAATTATATACATAATCTGCAAACAGATGTAATCCCTCATTAATGTATATGCTTGTTAATGCCCTCATTAATGTGTGCGCATTTAAAGCATATCAAACATGAGTACACATATAGATACTCTTAAACAATGTGTACACTCTTAAATAATGCGTGCATCTTTACATGTTTTCAGTAATATGTAAACCTGTAAATGCTCGTAGTAATGTGTACACCTGTAAATTATCTCAATAAATCACAGTTATCTGAAAGACGGTATAGACTATCACAATGGTTATCAAAATGTGTGTGTTCACTGCATACTTGGACATTATTTTAAAATATGAATGATTCGCTTCACCGCTCCAAGTGAAGCATTATACCACCACCACCACTAGAGCTGGCCGCCTTGCATCAGGACTGTTTCTGATCATTTCCTGTAGTTGCTTCAAAGTAACGATATTTGGATGATGAGTTTGCTAGCCTAGTGCAAACATTTCTTAGATTTCCCTTTATGACATAGGTAGAAGGTTATGGCGGTTCCTTTCTTTTGAAGCGGGGTACGACCCGTGTAATTTTAATATGTGCAGCACGTGTGTCTAACATGGTGAGCAGGTGTGTGAATAGTTAGGAGACTACAGCAGTCATCAGAATGCACACCTTAGCCATTAACTTCTAGAGAATGACCATATATGAATCAGTATGGAGTGCAGAGATGTCGGTCTTCATTACATAATAAGATAAATATAGGGGTACTCTAAATCATGTGCATGTCAACTGGTGGCGACTGTCAGTTCACTCAAAAAACCATTTGCCTTTTAACTATGCACAGCTCACACAGCTTTAACGCGATGTGGTACAGTACGCATTCATTTATAACGCGATGCAAGCGTGGAGACACATTTTCATAAACTCAGATATGTGTTAATAAACATGATTAAAATGTGGATTTCTTCTGAACATATTTTGGCATGTTCATGTTATTCTGAATACACGTTATCCATTCTCGTTTTACTCGTGTGTCCGTGATGTTGTGGACTGTTTTATCCTCGGTATGCGGTGACGTGCAAGTTGGACGCACCGTTTCTCACGCACCATACCATAGCCTACCGTAGATACAGACCTTCTAACTCACGGAGAAATCCCTTTGAAAGTCGCACTTCACCGCTGACTAAATAATCTGCCGTGCAAGTGTCAACTATCAGTGCAACTATAATAGCGTGTGTCGGGAAACAAAGACTGATATGCATTTGTTGTCAGAGCATTATTCTGTGGAAGGATCACTTTCAACAGTGATTTGTTGTGTTTTGTACCGTGAATTGTTGTTGTATTTCTCTGTGTGGAGCATGGATTGATTATAAACCTTTGTACGATATGGGTTCTGTTATTTAGTCGGCGGTGGAATGAGACGTTTCAAGGGGTTTTTCCCGTGAGTCAGACAGCCTATATAAAGTAGACCATGGCCATACAGACGGTATGTGGGCAGAGTTGGTGACGGAAGTTTTTCTGTTTCATCCGTCTCGTGTACTATATTGTTTTTTTACTCACTAGAACTGATTACACGATAGCGAACATTGACCAAAGCCCTTGTTCTTTCGACAAAGCCATCACTGCAGTGTACCGTAGCGCTTATTTGAATTACCTTCAACGAAGAGTATATAGTCTGCTTAGGGTATGCGCTTCAACATTCCGTTGCATTTACATGATTTGTCATCTCTAATGCATATCCGTTTATCCAACGTTTCCCGGAGACCTCTGATTGCCTTATCAATTGGACACGTCATCGGTACGGGTTATATCCGGGGATATATAATTGCAGGCTAAGACTGCACAAGTTCGCTAACTGAATAATCTGACGTTCCAGAAGTCGGGGCGACAGGACGTGACGGGAGGAATGTACGTAAGGCGGATTGAAGGGACAGGTGATGGATGGATTGGAGAGGAGGAGATGAGTAGAGGGGCGAGCCAGTAGAAGGAGGAGTTGGCGGATGCGTTGAGAGGGACAGGTTTCGGGAGGGAAGATGGATCGGTTGGAGGGCGGAGAATGTGAGGCAGAGAAGTGGTACTGGAAGAGGGATGAACTACCAGTTAACACTTTTTTTCCACTATTGTCCCCTTGACGTTTCATCGCTCTTTATATTGTCATGGTTTTGTCATGCGATCCTTTAACATGTATGCTAACCATATGTATTTAATTTGCGTGGTAATGATTTGTTAGTCTTTTTTTTTTAAAGAATTATTTTTTGTTTTGAAATGTTATTTGTGTTTATATTCTTTTTGTTGTTGCCTTCAGTGATATATTGTTTGTATACAATATTCATCATTCATGTCGAATAGCCCACACCCTTCTTTCTTGGTATACGACATATTGACCGCTTCACTCCAAAGAGCCGTTTTATTGCTTGGAAACGTTCTTACAATGCTACAGAGCCGATATATTGGCTTGAACTATTATCAGTAACAACTTTTCATGAATTTATATCAGCGTTTTCCAACCTTTTTACACATCCGTATAGGTGAAAATAGGAAACATTTTTCATGGGCCGGTCAGACAGCATTAAGAAAAAAACACGATTTATATAGTATTTAGTGTATTCGTTTTTAAATAAAATATTATAAAATGAAAATTATGTAGCTATTTAAAATAAGCAGAAACCGAGCAGTAAATAACAATATTATAAAATGAAAATTGGGCAGCTATATAAAATAAGCAGAAACCGAGCAGTAAATACAAATATTATAGAATTAAAATTGTGCAGCTATTTAAAATAATCAGAAACCGAGCAGTAAATACAAATATAATAAAATGAAAATTGTGCAGCTATTTAAAATAAGCAGAACCCTAGCAGTAAATACAAATATTAATAATATAACATAATGAACTTTTGAGAAAGTAATCATCACCATCAAGCATGTCATTTGCAAAACGTCGCTCTCGTGACAGCCGATCTGTTAGACACTCAATCCCTGACCAGCTCTCCCGCCTCTGCCACTGCTAATCCCAGAGCCGCTGTAATAGTCCTTGTCCATCTTTTCCTCGGTCTGCCTATGTCTCTTATTCCAGGTATCACACACTCCAGTATATTTCGGTGTAAGTCATTGTGGTGTTTGATGTGGCCGAAGTCTGTTAATTTCAATATTTCATTCAAGTAAAGTTAGTACCAAATATGTAACTGCTTCTTTGCTAGAATATTTGATAACCGTGGCTGCAGCCTTGTTTCTAAGAGACGCAGCGCTACACTGGCATGCACTCGGCTTCTATGTTTAGTATTGATCACTGGCAGGGCTGAAGAAGTTTTCTCGTTATAAATCGGTAGTCGAATATACGGCCAACAAGTTAAAATAAATGAGTTCACATCAAGACGAACTTCGCAGTTAAGAGACTAGGTCCAAATAACTTTATCCCGGACCGGCAGTTGGGATACACTGGTTTATACTTTCTACCATGAGCTTTATATTTCGAAGTTAATTGTGATCATATATCCTGGATTGACTGAGTTGATGATAACTAGATTGCTGTATTATCAATTTGTATGTGTTGTTGTTTTGCGTGCACTATCATAACGATTTATTGTTTAAGCCATGCTTGATATGCATGGAATTGTCTCGGGGAACCATATATATGTGACATTGCAATTGATTTTTCCGGATGTTCGCAGCGCAACGTCAAATTAGCACATAATCTATAGGTTAGTAAATCTCGCGTCTAGCTCAGAGATTTTTTGGTCGCAGTTTCTGTGATGTAAGGTTAATAGTGTGCATGGCGTTTCTCAAGTAAGGCGATGATAATGACAGTGCTGTAATACACTTGTGTCGGAGATGAAGTGTTGGAGCAGTGGTTCTCAACTTTTTTTGTTCTTCATTCTCATCTTACACATTTGTTCAGAATATCATTGCCACCTTCTCAAGATAGGCCAGCTCAAAATGTCATCACACGTTGCTAAATAGTGGTCCCAATCTCCCCTCACCTCCTTATGCCCTAAATTTCAACGTTGGTGGGGTTACTCCTCTTGTTGAGAACCCCAGTATAAGGGGCTTTATTCTACTAGGTCTCAGACTTTAATATGAGGTGTATGGTTTCCTTGTCCTGGCCATCACGCCTACCATCATGTGCCCAATGTTTGGCAGTGGGCGTTTCCTTGTCCTGGCCATCACGCCTACCATCATGTGCCCAATGTTTGGCAGTGTGCGTTTCCTTGTCGGTCGCCCTTAACTTGACATCCAGCAGGTTTGGTGATCTGGTTCTTGTATTCCTCCACAATCGCATGTCTTGTCATCCGTGTGTTGTCATTTCCTTATGTTATTCATGCATCGAGACCCACCAGTCCAGATTCCGTTTAGTGACCTCCGTCTTACGTAAGGCAATGGTGACCAGACGCAGGTTCCACCCAGAGTCCATTTAGTGACCTCCGTGTTACGTACGGCAATGGTGTCCAGACGCAGGTTCCACCCGGAGTCCATTTAGTGACGCCCGTGTTACGTAAAGCAATGGTGTCCAGACGCAGGTTCCACCCTGAGTTCGACCTGCGAGAGACCTGCGTCAATTTATTATATATTTCGTTTCTGCGTTTTCCGGAACTAGTCTGTAGGGAATGTGTTGACTGTAAGAAACCTCGTCCAACAATATTACTCGTTCATTGTTTTATATTTACTGGAATCCAGGCTGTCAGCCAGGCAGATTAATGTCAGATAACCAAACAGCTATTCTGTTCTACAAATCTAACTTGTCCCCCTTTGAAGGTGCCGTCCCATACCTTGTTTGTTTGCCGTTGGTACTTTCATTTGGATATTAGTAGTACGTTTAAGGGTGGTTTCCTTCGTACGTGTCACTAGGCGTGGAAACGGTGCAGCTCCAGGGTGCCCGGCCTAAAGTTTTGTTATTCCTGTGAACGTCTAGCCTACCCAACAGTAAAGACTTGCACACTGCGCTTATCAGTGATCGGTGATTCGGTTTCTAACAGCTGAAGGATGTCGACCAGTTGACATGAATCGCAGAATACAGGCAGTGTACGGTGTTAGAATCCGAATCACCGTTTGCTGATCAACTCTGGGCGGATTCCGTATCACACCCGCCATGTTTTCAATGGTCGACTGAGTCGGAGGATAATGGAATTTTGCAAACTTGACGGTTGGTGTGTGCTGTTTACATCAGAAGGGACGTCATCATGCGCATCGTACGTATGTTCTCTTGGTGCAGTTAGGTCAGGTTTCATATGAACACATCTCGTATGTCAACATCGAATGTTGAAGATAATACAATTTGCGAGATCTCCTGCAGTGTTCAAATAATTATATTAATGAAATGAAATATGTATTAACAATGCTGGCGATCTGCTTATATTGATGCAATATACAGTGTTGGTTACATAGAAATAAACAATAATACTTGTTCAGTATCGTTTATTATTAGTACATTGGTGATAATGTTATTTGCTTTTTCTGAATGTCGCTCGCCGTCCATTTAATGACGTGGTTTCCGGCTTATGTCCAGGACAAGAATTTCAACCACTGTTTGGGAGATGGTTGCAAGCCAATGCGAATGAGATTGCTACATACCCCTGTCCAGGGCATAGTTGATGGACCATGTCCGTGAGATTGTTTCTGGTCCCTGTCCAGGAGATGGATGTCGACCGCTGACTGTTCGGGAGATGATTGCTAGCCCATGACATGGCCACAAGTCCTTGTCCAGGTGGTACATGATGGACCATGATGTCCAAGAGATGATTGGTGAACCCTGTTAAGGGGATAGTTGGTTGACCATGATGTCCAAGAGATGATTGGTGAACCCTGTCCAGGTGATAGTTGATGGGCTATGATGTCCAAGAGATGATTGGTGAACCCTGTCCAGGTGATAGTTAATGGTCTCAGATGTCCAAGAGATGATTGGTGAACCCTACCCAGGAGATGGTTGCAATCGTCAGTCTGTGGGGTGGTTACAAATGTCCATGCCTAGGATATAGTTGTCGATCTCTGACCCGCTGCCGGTTTCCGACCCTGCTCTGCGTTACCGCTGCGCCGAATAGTTATGATGTTGATCTAGAGAACAAAGACTTTTGATTTTAGCTCATAAACCGGAAACCTCTGGATGTCTTTGACAGATCAGTTAGAGGGGTGTATGGCTGCCTTCATCTTAAACCTGATGTGCTCTTATTCCCTCCGACCATGCGAATTGTTTCTAAACTGTGCATATTCGAGTTATTACCAGAGATGCAACAGTGAATATTGACTCTGCTGAAGGGCTATCAGACTGCTCATTCACAATCACCAATACTATAATATCGTGTTCACTTTGTTTGATGTTCTGAACTGCCGCATTTGCTATATTCGATCGATACTCTTCAATTTACCCAGATGTCGTTTACGAATGCCCACAATGAGTAGGTTTACTCTTGTTTGCGCACTAAAAACGACGTTAAGTGGCGGGTTACAGTAGCTTTCTTCACATCCTGACAGTGCTGATGACGGTGGACCGGGGTCCTCCAGGCGGTTTTGCTATGCTTGGATTCATCTGCGTGTCGCTCACTACTACGGGGATCGCGTGGATCCCTCACCCTTAGGCAGGCTGCTATGAAAACAGCCCGTTTCCATGGAGAACTATGAGGAAACCGAGGTGAGGGTCTTGGCCAGTATATTGTGCCTGCACCAGACGTTAGTCTTCCCTCCCCCCGCCCCCTCCTACAGCAGATGTAAATGTGTACTTATTGTCTGGGAATAAAAGGCAGCAAGGAAGGGAAATGACTACCACCCGACCATAAGAAAATTTAAACCGAGACCTAGTGCAAAGCAGCCTCTAACACTCCATCATATTTAATGGCACTGCGCTACTGGGGTTTCTTGCTGTGGAGAATGCAATAGAAACACTGCACCCTACTCTGAATGTCATCAAAGACTACTACGTAGAATAGTGCATGTAGCTAGCAACCTCATCATGTAAAAATTAGTGAAAATAGACACCATTTTCACAATAACGAATGACTGATTTGATAGAGTCGTGGGGAAGACTAACTAGTAGTGGCCCTGTGTTGATAAAGGTCACTCTGGCTGTTACAGACTTCCCTGGATGTATGAGAGCTTGCGCTTCACATGCATGACCTGGTTGAGGCCTCTGATTACACTCTGAGAAGTAGAAGCCCTGGTTGATTCCTCTGATTACACTCTGGGAAGTAAAAGCCCTGGTTGATTCCTCTGATTACACTCTGGGAAGTAGAAGCCCTGGTTGATTCCTCTGATTACACTCTGGGATGTAGAAGCCCTGGTTGATTCCTCTGATTACACTCTGAGAAGTAGAAGCCCTGGTTGAGGCCTCTGATTACACTCTGGGATGTAGAAGCCCTGGTTGATTCCTCTGATTACACTATGGGATGTAGAAGCCCTGGTTGAGGCCTCTAATTACACTCTGGGATGTAGAAGCCCTGGTTGATTCCTCTGATTACACTCTGGGATGTAGAAGCCCTGGTTGAGGCCTCTGATTACACTCTGGGATGTAGAAGCCCTGGTTGATTCCTCTGATTACACTCTGGGATGTAGAAGCCCTGGTTGATTCCTCTGATTACACTCTGGGATGTAGAAGCCCTGGTTGATTCCTCTGATTACACTCTGGGATGTAGAAGCCCTGGTTGAGGCTTCTGATTACACCCTGGGAAGTATAAGCCCTGGTTGATTACTCCAATGAATACCAATGAGCTTGTGAAGCTGTCAGTCCATGTGTATATGCTGTACATGTTCTATAGACGCAACACATTGTTACAACAGGAAACAATACTGGTATCACATAGCATATATCGGGTGTGTGTTTCTAAACAAAATAAGTGAACTATGCTTTTCTTGAATGCTGATCTATGTGTACATTGTCGCATTTGAAGATCGTGCGAAACAAGAGTCTGTAGAAGACACGCTGTAAGTTGTTCGTCTATTACAATTTAGTTGATCGGGTTCATTTCGCTCTCAGTATAGCTTTCTGTTTTCTCTCTCATAATTGCTCTTCTCTATTTCTCTCTCTCTCTGCCTGTCTCATCTATTAATCATTCTCTCTCTCTCTCTTATTTCACTTTGTCGCAAATTGTCAAGTCTTGTTATCTCTCAATTGTCTTTTAGTATCAGTTTAGTCTTATTACATTGTGTCCGTTCGTCAATATATCGACTTGTTTTCTCCCTATAGCATTTCTTTCATTTATTTCGCTTATTAGGTCTCAAAGTCTCTTCTGTCTCAACGCATTCTCTCTAACTCTCTTTCAAAATATTGTTTTTTCACAATTTTTCTTTCTCTCTTTCTTTCTTTCTCTCTTTCTCCCTCTCTGTTTCTCTCTCTTACTTTTTTTTCTCGTCTATATCTCAACTACGTTTCTTGCTATCTCTATTTTCGTTTCTCCCGTAACCCTTGTTTCATTATCTCTGTTCTCATATCGTATCTACCCGTTTGCCGAATTGTGACAATAATAAGTTCCCGTTATGGTGTCATGGTCATGCAATCGTTCTGCACGCAGACAATGTGGATACCGTCTTTAAGTCATTAACAAGTTGTTTGAACGACGAATTATGCCGATATCGCAGGCCATTTAAGGGTTTGTTTTACCATTCTTGACGGAAATAAGCGAGCTCTGTCTTTCCTGAATACTGATCTCTGCTACATTGTCCGACTTGAAGATCTTACATAACAAGAGTCTGTGATAAGCACGCTGGAAATTGGTGTCCATCACCGTGTAGATGACCGGGTTGAGACCGTACATTGCCCAGGTTAGGAATGGAGCCCAAATATGGGGCATCGGGTATTTCAGCTTGGAGTCAACCGTGTTGATTGTGAAGTACGGAGTAGTGCCCAGCATGAATCCAAAAAAGATGAGAGCCATCATGCCTGTAAGCCTGAAGGACTCTCGCCTCGCACGTTGCTTACGGTACTGGCTTCCACGGGATGCCCTCTTTCGGGAGCTGAAGACCACGCAGCCTATGCGAGCGTAGCACACGCAGATGAGGATGCATGGTACAAGGTAGCCGGTTGTTATTGTGGTGATCTTGTGGGACTTTCCAATCGCGACACTGAAGGTGCACTGTAGGATACGTTCCTCAAAGGCGAATGCTCCCCACCAGCCAACAAGTGGAGTCAAGATGAAGACAAACGGTAAAGCCCAGCAGATAATACAAGCAGATACAAACCATGAGGGCTGTGAGTAACGTGTGTAGCTCTGTGGATGTACCACGTGCAGGAACCTGGAAACAGATCAATATTGTTGCTTTCTTTATTTCAAAATATATTCAACAGTGTTTGTATTAGAAATGCGTAGTAAAGGATAAAGTATATTCGTTATGGCATATGCCTACGCCTGAGTGGACCATGGTTTAACAGAATAGGACCACTGCTTACTTGGAAGCATGTCGTAAGAGGTGGACTAAGGAAGGCTGTGCTTGGGGTTAGGAAATCGTTATGGAAAAACAATTGCTACTGAAACCACACTCTAAGTAACTAGATTCAGGCTTCTCTAAGAGCCGGTTAAATTAAACCAAATGTAGAGTTGTACCCAGACTTTACCAAATGTAGTGTTGCACCCTAGCTCTACCAAATGTAGGGCTGTACTCAAGATCTACCAAATGTAGTGTTGTAATCATGTTGAATTACATGTATTGGTGTACCAAAACTTCATCAATTGGTAAGAAGGGAACACATAGTGCCAGTTATTACCAACAATGGATTGATTTTTATTTCTTATGTTTACGTTTACTTTTTGCGTCGCTTACGTATTTCAAAGGTTAAACAATGTTATTGTATATTTTATTGTTTTCTTTAAACATTTGACACTAACACACATGCAGTCTAATAACAAGGCACACATATATTTTAAAATTACGGCGCATATATAGAATGTCAGCAAGCGACACGCGCATACATATCTACAGAACGGCTCACTGAAATACAAACACATGAACGTATATACTCACAATATAAAAGTGTGTCTACAAAAGATCGCATACATCAACACGTTGACATGAACAAAACAATGCACGAATATATAATGTCATACATTGGCACACATTCATCTAGACAAAACAGTGCGCAAAACATATCCTCACAAGCCACGCACACATACACACACGTACACAACTGCACAAAACGCAATGTTTACCAGGAAGACACGCACACACGAACAAAGCATTGGACTAAAACATAATGCCAGCAAGCGACACTCACACACACGCATGCACAAAGAACTGCACCGGGACATCATATCATAACGTCACAGAGGTACACATTCTCACACATATACATAAAGCACTACCCTCAGACACTATCTCATAAAGTCACACGCACACACGCACGCACGCTCATATATATATATACTAGTGCATGTGGACACAACTTCACACACATACATACTACACCAAGACGCAATCTCTTAAAGTCACGCACATGCGCATATATACAAAATAATTAATGTACACAGTACAAATTGTGTGTCACCCACCTGTAGAAGGCTATACAGCTCAACAGAAGCATGTTTACCCCAATCATCCAAGTCCGCAGAGCCGCCTGAAGTTCGCACATAATGTCACTCAAGGTCCATGCTCTGTTGTAGAAGGCCATGGCCTGAAGAGGCAGCACAATGATACAGTAGACCGCATCAGCAAAACTGAGGTTGCAGATGAGAATACTGTTGATATTATTTCGTAGGCGGCTGCTTAAAATGGCGAGGACAGTTAGGATGTTTCCAACTGCGCCGAAAAATGCCAGGACAATTGTGACCCAGGTGGCAGTTTCGAAGACCGCGTCTGAGTAACATGTTATTCCGTAGCAAGGTTTTGCACCAGTGGTTAAGTTAGTGTCCATATCTATCGGGGGTAAGTTCTTGTTGTTATTAGTAAAGGCTTGTGGCAACTCCAGGACTGACATCGTGGGGGCGTATGTCCAACGACAGCAGGCGATTCAAATATAGACCTTTGATAAAGGATGTATAATCCGCCGATTTCCTTAACTCACAGGTTTCTTGCAGGGAGATGAGTTTATCACTTGGATGCATGTGCTTTGACGCCGAATCATCTAACACTTTACGTTTGTTTGTTATTCTGTTGTGTATGTTTTCCGAGATGTTAAAATATGATTATCCGTGCGATTGCTCTCACTACTTTGTTCATATACGGCGTTTATAACCTTGACATGTCCCCGCACTCGGCGTTCTTTGACAGAACACACTGACCATGTTTGGTATACACTAATGTAGGCTCTCTGGTTTATATGACCTTGACATCACATTGTGTGAAATATTGATAACTTGAATTGTTGATGTAGATTCTGTCGTTTACCCGAGCAATATCAGACTATCATCCATCCACTGTGTTGATCCGAATTGTCCTCCTGTACTAGTCTATGCAGTTCTGTAAATACAAGAAAATAAACATTGTGCATTATTGCAAAATTATTGTAGTTTAAAGACTTGCAAGTAAAGTGTATGACTGATGTAGTGAGTGAAGTTCTGAAAGCAACAATTTGTAGCAACAAAGTGAGCATTGCGTCGGAAAGAAACATCAGTCAGAAATATCAATTAAGTGAATCGATCTTAGTCTCTCTCGTGGAACTGATTTAAATAAGCATCTAGAGCTCAGTTACTCAACTTAACGTATTTATGCTGTTTAGAAGACTCTACAGAGTCTGGGTACAGCCAAGTTCATTTACATTTCCTTGGTCTAAAAGCTATGCGCATCAAATATATTCTTAAATACATGAATTGCTCTCTCCGACGTTACTTTCTGTGACAATGCATTCCAAGTATTCACCACTCTCTGACTAAAAACATATTTCCTGATATCCAATCTGGGCCTTTCTTTGGTTAATTTGTAGCTGTGATCTCTTGTTCTTGTAGGTGGTTGTATTTTGAAATAAACTTGCTATAGTCTAATTTATCCTTACTATTTATTATCTTATAGACATGTATTAAGTCACCTTGAATTCTTCTCTTTTATAGACACCATAGGCCGGTTTTTCTGAGTCTTTGCTCATAACTGTCGTTCTGAAATTCCACTATCAGCTATATGCCACTTCATATAATATCAATCCTTAGTTTGAACATATTATTCGACTAATGATATCACCGGAAAATGTTCATTATTGTTTAGCAAGCTACACATGGAGATCGTGACTAGGTGTCAGAAAGCATCTACTGTGCCGTATTAGCTGGCCCCGCTCACGTGTATCCGACAAGAGATCAGAAGCTGAAATGAAGTGTTTGGGGAAGGACATGAGTGCTACCAGGAACAGTGTTACCAGGAAAGACATACTCCCGAAACAAGGATATTCAATGTCAGGTCGGCACCGCGCCGTGTGCAGAGTGCATTGCCAGGCCAGAATAAGCTAGCTCGATCATATCATGGGAATAGATTTTCAACACGTTCCTCTGGTGGCTTACAATTCTGCTAGATTTGACTGGAGAGTATGAGGTCGCCGCGAGAATGATAGTGTCATTAGAGTGATTGTGCAACAACATGGCTCACAACCGCCGGCATAACGCACTTGCCGCAGGAAAGACGACTAAATCTCCTCAGATAGATCAATGACATAAATGGAAAGAAAACTTACTGCTCAATACTGATATAATATTTTCAACATTTTATAAAGTGGTTACCGAACCGAATTAAATACATAAGGGAGCCGGCCAATGGTCGGCGAGTAGTAATCTCATCCTCAGATCGCAATTGAACACATCCGCGTTAGAAAGTTCAAACACAAGATATAGTTCATCATTTCTCAGCGACATCCGGATTCGAACTACTCTCAATACATCTGCATCATTGTGCAACGGGGAGTATAAAAGTAACCGTAATATGCTTCTTTGAACATAATATTACCATATCAACTGCCATCGGATAGTAAGTGTGTGGTACTTCCATTTACTAAGTTTACTGCTTTTTTAAGAGAGATAACCAATTATTGTTTTTGCTGCTTTGTCTTTCGTAATTATTAGGTAACCATTTACAGCTTGGTAGACTGAAACATATCTAAACGTGAAACGAATAGAAAACGCTTTGGTTACTATTTACTCGGACGCACTTGGTACAGGAATACACAAATAGCAATACAAAACACCGAAGGAGAAGAAATGTTGCTGGAAATCTGATCCAGGCTTAACACAATTTTAAAAACCTGAATAGGAGCTCTTAAGTGGCTGCAGTCCCATTGTGGAACCATAGGGAACGAGAGAGCTGATGTCTTGTCTAAAGCAGGTGGCAAGATGGAGCAACTCATCCACACATTGTCTTACCGAGAGGCAGAAACTGTCATCCACAAGCAGGATAACTCAAAATTGAAGAAAGCCATAGATGTGACCAATAGACCTGACCCAATCCACTAGCTCCAAAGGCAACAACAAACCATCATCGTTCGCCGAGAACAGACCACTGCAGACTATTGGATCACCTACATCGGCGCAATATATCACACACATGTGACTGCCCATGTGGAACGGGAGTCTAGATCCCTGAACACATCCTACAGAACTGCCCAATATACACATACCTTCGATGGCAAACATGGCCAGATGGGGCCGAGGTGATGCAAAAGTTTTTGGACTGCCACTCGTACCTGGACAGGACTGGACTTCGTCCTAAGGACGGAACTGCAGATTTAGCATGACCAAAAAACCTGAACTGAGAAAAAGAAGAGTACGACATTTGAGAACTAGTTCATCTTGGCTTAAAGCGTGTAGCCTATTCGACAGTAAGCTGGATTGCTAAGACTGGGATTACACCACTCCAAGGTTCGAAATCACGGACGGACTGAAACAAATCCGGGCGTATTTCGTCCCTGGAACGACCGCTCCTCTAGCCGATCCAGCTGTAAATGGGAATCTGACGTATGAGTTGGGGAAGGTATAAACAGCAATCATGGGAACTGGATGACCTACCTCACATAGGCTGCGTCTTAGTACATGACCAGTTGTCTCCATCCATGTTGGCAATTGTGCGATAAGAACCACCTTTACCTTTACAACTGATGCGCCTACAACTGATGCGACTTCACTTCTGACTTCGATCTGTCTGTCTAGCATGTAGTGACCACACTGAGTAAGTCGGGTTTTTGTTTCGTGCCCTTAAATATTCTGTTCTGCATTGTAAATGCACGACTGAATCAATCTAAAAGAGACGCATACATGTGATCATGACCATGAGAGATTAAGCCGCGAGATGGCATTCTCATTGCCTATGAATTCAGAGTTCGCGTGCTGGAAGTTGAAGGCCCCACACTTTAGGACGCCTACTGAATGTACATGTATCAAGTTATATCAGCGTTTCTTGCTGGAAGTGAGTGGGAGGAATATCGTTACATGTGTGTCTCTATAGTACAATATCGTGGGTAGTGTGTGGAAAGCATTCAGTAAGATGGATGAGTTGCCATGAATCACTTGATTGTAACAACAGCGTGAAGAGAAAAAACGATCATTGAAGAATGGCCTGGAATGATAATAATAATCATACGCATTATTATTTGAATAATAATTATTAGTAGTATTATGGTAAATAATATTAGTATGTGATGTGGTTATTATTATGTGATGGGTAAAGAAAATAGCAAAATAAAGCCACCCTGCAAAATCTTAGTGTCGAAGAGAACTGGCTTATAAACCACGATATGTCTCGGAAACTCAGGTTTTTCGGCAACATCAAGCGTCATGACAGACGGGAAAAAGCAGTTCTGCGGGGCATTGTTCAAGAAAGACGTGACTGAGGCTGACCAAGGCGCAGATGGACATATAACATCAAGGACAACCTAAACATGAACCAGGCGGGTAGTCTGACTGCTGATCAAGATTACTACCGGATGGCTGCGATAAAAGGGGTGTTCTATCAAGAACATACTACATGATTATTGTTATTATTATCGATTTCTAATTTACTCGTGTTTGATTTCTCTCTTGAATTTTCTCTGACAACAATTTATAAGGGGCTATTATCATATACGAGAGCGTGCTGAACAAGAAGGTGGACTTGGTTAATAATATCCGTAGTGCAATCCGATTCTTCTCGATGGGCTTACCACTATCTGGATCTCAGTGGTGATCCCCGCCTCGTTGACCAGATTGTTGTAGTACAGGCTGTTTACAGGCTCACAACGTGGCCCGGAAGTGGGATCTTAGTCAACAGCTTAGCGTAACGATAGCTTTCCTACTCAAGCATATGCCATCTTCAGACTGAGAACATGAGACTTAAGTGCCATATTTACAAAAAAGGAGTAATGGTACAGAAGGCAGGTGTCTATGTAGGATGTATGAAATGGCCGTGGAACACATCCTACATATCTGCATGCTAACTCAGGAAGAGAGAACAATGTTGGCCCCGTAAGACAGATGAGAGACAAAAGCTGTGCGGAGATCAAATCAGACTTACAAACAATGGTGACCTTTGCAAGAGAAACCAGATCCTTCATCTCAGGATAAACGAAAGGAAAGCAGATGCACACACGCATATACATTTAACCGAGTGTTGTGATATAGATTTAACCGAGTTTTGTGGGCATAATATTGTAAATATGCAATAGTAGAACACGTTACAAACAGATCCAAACACGCATCCATGAACTGACAAATACGTCATCATGATGTTCGTCCATCACAAGTGATAACGACCACTCTCTTTGTTCAGCCTTGAGGACAGTCTTTTCTCTTGATGTGTCCGCCGAAATGGATGACCTGCGCAGTGATGTGGATTAAAGTGAGGAAGAAACTGCGACTTTTGTCAACCTCACTCTCTGGCCCAGAGCTAAAGATAATTATCGTGACGACTGGAGTTAGCAAAGAATGCATATTTTCCCTCAGGGTTTACTCCCGACGCTTTTCCCGTAAACAGGTATCCCATCTAACGTTGTGTGTCGTGTTTTTTCCATAACCACAAGAGGTCGTAGGGACGTCACTCAGCGTGTGAGTGAGTGTAGCATCTCTCCTCTGCTGTTTTCAGTTCATTATAGTAGTGTCTAAATTTCTCACACGCCAATTTCGTGAAGTTCAGCCGTATGGACTATGCCGTGAAATACGACACAGGTTTAAGCCTAATGCCATTCATTTAGCCAATGTCCAGACCATGAAAATCGGATGGAAGAAATCACAAAAAACGAACGAATTAACCAGTACAAACGGAAAACAACACCACGTTTGCGTGAAAATAAGTGTAAGTCGTCGACTTGTGTGAATTCAAAGCAAATCAGTGTGGCATCCATAATGAACCAAAACAGAAGAGCAATGTAGACCCGAAGCCAGTTACGGTGCAATCTTTGTTGCGAAATCTATGGATGTAATATATTGTCATAATATTGCCCAAAGGACTACAGTCTGGATTGGAAACAGGTGTGTGTTCATCAGTAGAATCCAGTTAGGACAACCTTTCATGAAACCAAAACAAAATCATCTGATATCTACGTTTCTTTGATGTAAATATCGCTTGCCCAGACCATGATCACGTTTTGTCTCAGTGCTGGATGACTAGTACACGTATGACACAGTTCACATTATAAAGTCTGACACAGCTCACATTATAAAGTCTGACACAGTTCACATAAAGTCTGACACAGTTCACATTATAAAGTCTGACACAGTTCTCGTTATAAAGTCTGACACAGTTCACATTATAAAGTCTGACACAGTTGACATTATAAAACTCCATTAGAACTCTGACACAGTTCACATTATAAAGTCTGACACAGTTGACATTATAAAACTCCATTAGAACTTCTACAGCTCTTACTTGTTTTGTCTTTTCTCCTTTCGGTCACGATTTGTATTCCATCTTACTGCAATCAAGAAGGCTGCGTGGCCTAGGATTTACAAATTGCTCGGTGCTTACAATCTCAACGCACTGGGTTCGAGTACCACTGTGTCCAGTTTGGTAGACAATGGATTTTCTTGGGATATCTCTCCTCCACGGATGGAAAGTAATGGAAACCTACCGTACCGCACACTTGCCAAGAAACTTATAACAGCCAATTAGGTGGCGGTTGTCAAATGCGACATTATGTAAAGCACATGCAACTTTCTAACTTAATTAACTGCTGTCCACTCACAGCCAGTGTTAGAGTCGGCGTCCAATGAAATAATAATAAATGCCCACCTCGCGTCACGAGAGAAGACAAACTGAAAAACCTGTAATGTTTTGTTTTTCGTTAGCAGATTTCTAAACGTTCTATTTCCCACATTATGACAACTGCTTATTTCATCGGGCAATTATGGTATTGTCTGCTACTTTAGCAAATGTCACCAGACAACAACTTTACGAAATGCCACCAGACGATAAAAGTCGTTTTTTTTCTTCAAGAAATGTCACCTGCAGACTGATTTAAGAAATGCAATTAACCAGCACCTTTGAGAAATATCACCAGCCCGTTCATTTAAGAAATGACACCAGCCACACCAGACATCTTATTTAACGAATGACACCAGACATCTCCTTTAAGAAATGACACCAGCCACACCAACCATCTCCTTTAACGAATGACACCAGCCACACCAGACATCTCCTTTAAGAAATGACACCAGCCACACCAGACATCTTTAAGAAATTACACCAGACATCCCCCTTAAGAAATGACATCAGCCACACCAGACATCTCCTTTAACGAATGACACCTGACATCTCATTTAACGAATGACATCATCCACACATGACACCTATGTTAAGGAATGCCACCAGCCACACCATTCGTCTCCTTTAAGAAATATCACCAGCCAGACCAGCTAGCTCTTTTAAGAAATGACACCAGCTAGCTCCTTTAAGAAATGACACCAGCAAGCTCCTTTAAGGAATGACACCAGCCACATCAGCAAGCTCCTTTAAGAAATGACACCAGCAAGCTCCTTTAAGGAATGACACCAGCCACATCAGCAAGCTCCTTTAAGGAATGACACCAGCCACACCAGCTAGCTACTTTAAGAAATGACACCAGCCACACCAGCTAGCTCCTTTAAGGAATGACACCAGCTAGTTCCTTTACGGAATGACACCAGCCACACCAGCTAGCTACTTTAAGAAATGACACCAGCCACATCAGCAAGCTCCTTTAAGGAATGACACCAGCTACACCAGCTAGCTACTTTAAGGAATGACACCAGCTAGCTCCTTTAAGGACTGACACCAGTTACACCAGCTAGCTACTTTAAGGAATGACACCAGCCACACCAGCTAGCTACTTTAAGGAATGACACCAGGCACACCAACCATGTCCTTTGAAAAATGGCACCAGCCAGTACCTTTAAGAAATGACACCTACCATCACCTGTAATAAGTAGCACCAGCCAGGACCTTTAAGAAATGTCGCCAGCAACAGCATTCAAGACATGCAACCAGCTAGAACCTCCTTTAAGAAATACCCCCCAGCCAGGACCTCCTTTAAAAAAATACCACCAGCCAGTATCTCCTTAAAGAAATGCCACCAGTTAGAACTTCCTTTAAGAAATGCCACCAACCAGAACCTGCTTTAATAAATACCACCAACCACAACCTCCTTTTAGAAATACCATAAGCCAGAATTTCCTTTAAAACATATCACCAGCAACCTCCTTTAAGAAATATCACCAGCAACCTCCTTTAAGAAATGCCTCAAATATTGGTAGCTATTGTCACGTGCTTGCAATTAAGTACTGGTGTTAATTGTCAAATGATCCCATTTGCCGCACTGCATCTTTTAGGGGGAATTCTGCAGGGATTCTTCTGTCTGATGATAGCTTGCTACCTAAGTATGTGAAATCTTTCACCTGTTGATTTATTGCTTTTCAAGGAAGAAATTGGTTTGTCCTGCATGTCTAGATATTTTCGTGACCTCATATATTTGTATTTTCAACGTTGATTTTCATGATGTATTCTTTACACTTTGTATTTCGTTTGTCAATATGTTATTCCAATTGTGTCTCATCAACGCGATCGTCTAAACTTTCAAAAAACGTTTAAACCGTTCCCCGCACTTTACACAAGCTATCCAATGAAGTGTGACGTAGAGGCGTCCAACCACATCTCCTTGGATTGAGCCGAATATTTGAACGTTTGGCTTCTCTCATGCTGGGCAGGATCACTGTGTATTTGGTCTGTCTATAGTAGTTACCCAATCTTCCATACTTGACTTAGAAGTTACATTGTTGTTTACGTACTATATATTCACGCAGTCTAGTTAGTTTCGAAATATGGCGTTAGTTGTATCTATTCTCCCACGAGTGAACATGCATGTATACACCATTAAAGCCCATCCGAGAATCGGAGAATTCCATTAACTATAACAAATACTCAATAAATGCAACTAAGCTGCAGCGAAACTGGAGATCAATATGCAATAAGAGAAGATATAAAAGTAATGGTTCAGTGATCGAACAATGACAACAACACAACGAAACATGTATAATAAACTAAAACAATTAATACAACTGCCACCCGATTTGGCCGTGCAATACAATAGGTTGTCATTACTTTCGGTTCATGGAGAAGTGATTGTTCCCTGGAAAAAAAAACACGTGTCTACCAAACTGGATGGGAACAATGAGGCTAACGTCTGGTAAGGCAAAACACACTGATCAGCCAATGTTAGCCAGGTTCAGGTGAAATATACTGGCCAGGACTCTCGCCTGACCTCCTCGTTGGTCGTCCTGGAAACGGACTGTTGAGGACAACAGTCTGGCTAACAATGTGAGGTTCGATGTGATCCCCATAGTAATGAGTGAAACGCAGATGAAGCCAAGCATTGCACAACTGCCTGGAGGACCCAGGTTACCCTACCCAAAGAAAAAATAACACAAACATTCTCCCTAACCTCAAAAATGCAGTATAGGGCTCCATTATGCTGGGGGAAGATTCTGCTTAGTCTCTTAAGTAATTAGTTAAGGATATATTTTTCCAATGCTTTTGTTGAAGTTTTAAAATTAATCAACATTTTCGTTTGCTATTAAATGTATGGGTGTCCGATTAGTGTATTGGTAGATTTCTCGTTTTTCAAGCAAATGCACGGTGTTCACCTCCCACTACCGGCACGCTTCAGTCCACCTAGCTGTATATGGAGTTATTTTGTAAATTGGGTGCCGGACAGACGGCTAGGGAAAGGAAGGAAACTGGATACCTCTACCTCACACAAGCCGTGGCTTGGTACACTGAAGCCTCTAACACTTCATCCCCGACTGCAGATTATGTTATGCGACTTATTAAAGAAAATGGTAAATCACTATTTTTAACATCGATGTTAATATACTAATAAAGTAGAGCGACAGTGAGCTGGTTTGCTAAGACTGGAATTGCACCGCGCCAAGGTTCAAAACCATGGTTGGACAGAACAAAAACCCAGGCGTGGTTCGTTCCTGGTACGACCACTCCTCCAATAGACTCAGCTGTAAATGGGTACCTGGCGTATGAGTTGGGGAAGGTAAAACAGCGAGAAAAGGAACTGGCCACGCCCATCCCACCGCTTATAGACTGCGGCTTAGTCCATGAAGAGCAACCTTCATCCCCGACGGCCGTATCAAGACGCTGAGCAGCGCATGACCTGCAGCGGTCAGCGACCCCTAGCTGACTGCTAGCACCAGGGTCAGCGAACCAGAGCTGACACGACCCTTCTAAATCATCCATGTGGTGATCGTGGATAACAGACTGCAACAGAGCAGACTGGCTAAGGAGGAGGGATAGAAGAAAGAAGGCTAACCCTGTTCACAAAAATGCCTGCTGAAGTCAGATGTGTCCGACCGAAAGGCGCAAATGTCGCAAAATTCTCGGGACAAACATCCTGCTAATTCCGAAGACATTTTCAGGTAGCGGGAGTTTAAGGACGAAGAAGGAAATAATCCTCGACGGCAACAAATGTTACAATGGACCTCATCTGTACCTTTCACTTTTAAAGAAAGTAAAAGATTATCACTATAGTATGCATATTTGGTGCACATTTTAAGCCAGACAATCTTGGAAAGGGAGAAATGGCATTATGGTATATGTCGAACAGAGTGCATTGAGCAAAAATAGTTTGATGATATCTGCTCTAACATGTCTCCAAATCGTTTGTTTTTTTTAAACAATAGGGCTGTGTTAGACCTTTTCATTTGTTGAAAGCGTGACAGATTAAAGTTAATTCCTTTCCTTAGCTTAGTACACAGATTATGCATACATGTGGAGTTAATGTACAACGTATCCAACTAGTCTGTCAACATATAGGGCAAGGTTTCACTTACTGAGACACGAGCTATAGGAAAATATAGAGTGTAGTGTCCAACTTACAAAATGTGAAGATATCTATCTATCTATCTATCTATCTATATATATATCTATCTATCTATCTATCTATCTATCTATCTATCTATCTATCTATCTATCTATCTATCTATCTATCTATCTATCTATCTATCTATCTATCTATCTATCTATCTATCTATCTATCTATCTATCTATCTATCTATCTATCTATCTATCTATCTATCTATCTATCTATCTATCTATCTATCTATCTATCTATCTATCTATCTATCTATCTATCTATCTATCTATCTATCTATCTATCTATCTATCTATCTATCTATCTATCTATCTATCTATCTATCTATCTATCTATCTATCTATCTGTCTAGCTGTCTGTCTAGCTGTCTGTCTGTCTGTCTGTCTGTCTGTCTGTCTGTCTGTCTGTCTGTCTGTCTGTCTGTCTGTCTGTCTGTCTGTCTGTCTGTCTGTCTGTGAGTTTGTGTGTTTGCTCGCATGTGGACGAGTTTGTGTCTGTGTGTGAGAGATATATATATATATATATAGAGAGAGAGAGAAAGAAAGAGATAGACATAGAGCTTGTGTACGAGAGAGAGAAAACATACGGAGTGTCTTGCAGCAACTGTCACCCGATGAACAGAAGTGGATCATCTCATATGTTGTGGCACTTCATGCTAGTTGGCACTTGGTGCTGGATAAGCTACTCTTCTATGCCCTCGATTGTCAAATGTCATCTTGTTCTCTCTGTTCTGTCCGCTCATGATTGTTCTCATCTCAGTCTTAGTCGATTGTTCTCATCTCAGTCTTAGTCGATTGTTCCCATCTCGGTCGATTGTTCTCATCTCAGTCTTAGTCGATTGTTCTCATCTCAGTCTTAGTCGATTGTTCCCATCTTGGTCGATTGTTCCCATCTCGGTCGATTGTTCTCATCTCAGTCTTAGTCGGTTGTTCCCATCTCGGTCGATTGTTCTCATCTCAGTCTTAGTCGATTGTTCTCATCTCAGTCTTAGTCGGTTGTTCCTATCTCAGTCTTAGTCGACTGTTCCCATCTCAGTCTTAGTCGGTTGTTCCCATCTCGGTCGATTGTTCTCATCTCAGTCTAAGTCGGTTGTTCCTATCTCAGTCTTAGTCGATTGTTCCCATCTCAGTCGATTGTTCTCATATCAGTCTTAGTCGATTGTTCCCATCTCAGTCGATTGTTCTCATATCAGTCAGTCGATTGTTCTCATCTCAGTCTTAGTAGATTGTTCCCATCTGAGCCTGTTATGCGCCATCTATGCTGCTCTTAACAAACCACCTAACCATGACCGGTGTTATGCCATGCCACACAGTTAGATACGTCTTACAACAGGTTCTCTGTGGTATAGTGGTGCTATTCTTGAAATTGGCATACACAACTGCCCTGGGGGACCTCTCTGGACATTGTTATCGTATATGTGCGATATGCGTGATTGATCGGGAAAGTCTCATAACACAGACATTATTGCACATAGAAGCCCCTGTGGTCAGTTCATTTCATTGCTGAAATGAACAACAACAAAGCACGAACTCTGTAGCCACGAACGCGGCTCCGAATTGTTTTCCCTTACATCGTCTGGTACAATTTACAGTTGGCCGGACTGGGAGAAGCGGTCATACTATGAAAAAGCCCGCGGCGTGGCCAACTGTCAAACCGAACATGACGTGATTTGAACCTGGCATGTTGAGTATGTAATCCAACCGCACAACCCTTTGACCCCACGTCATCCCATTATTATGGTAGCACACATTTCAATCTCCGCATTTTGTTATTTACTCTTTTTTGCTGTTGCTATGTTGTGTTACGATATGTTATCTAAGAATTACAGGGCTACTGCATGTGAAGCCCTGACATAAATAGTCGGGGTAGCTCGTGCATTTAGAAAGACAATAAATAAATATATATATATATATAATATATATACACACATCTCCACTAAAATTTGAAATGAGCTGACCTTTTCGCATCCTAGAGGATTTGGTACGCGAAGATCAAACGTGCAAAATGGCCACTGCACGTTGCGACATTTAAATGTGCAATTGTAGTAGCCAGGCAGGCATTTATATTATCAATCATACAGACATACAGGCAGCCCGACACGCCTCCAGTCAGACATGCATACAAACAGACGGACTCTTATGCAGATATGCACGCAGATTGATACATATATTCAAATGATAGAAGCTGCAACAGTAGTCAAGAGAAAAGTAGATAAACGATTATATAGGTAATTGCCCAGTAACCGCACCGAGACAACAACAATGTACACAAATTTGCATTATGCAAATTTGCATATACAAATACACGGACAGATGGGCAGAGTAGCATCCATAGCGATAGGCATAATGGTAACATTTCTGTGTACACCTTTTTGGACACTACTTTCATGGGTGTGCGTGTTTGATTGTGTGTGCGTGAGTGTGTGTGTGTGTGTTTGTGTATGCGTGTTTGTGTGTTTTGTTTGTGTATGCGTCTTTGTGTGTGTGTGTGCGTGCGTGTATGTGTGTATGTGCTTGTTTGTATGTGTGTGTGTGTTTGTGTGTGTGCGTGTTTGTATGTGTGTGTTTGTTTGTGTGTGCGTACGTGTTTGTGTGTGTGCGTACGTGTTTGTGTGTGTGTGCGTTTTTGTGCTTGTTAGTATTTGTGTGCGTGTTTGGGTGTGTGTGTGTATGTGTGTGTTCGTATTTGTGTGTGTATGTGTGTGCAGGCGTGCATGAATGAATGTGTGTATATGTATGTATGTATGTATCCATGTGTGTGTGTATATGCGTGTGTGTGTGTGTATGTATGTATTTATGTATGTATATATATATACAAATATAATTCTTTGCGGCCGTATATACAGCACAGTGAATGAACTGCCATCGGCCAGTAACTCATAGCTGGTTGCTTGAATCAGGGTCGGTAAACCAGATCTGACCAATACCCTATTCCACATCCAAGCGACGGCCCCAGAAACAGGCTGCACTAGTGTGGTCTGGATAAGAGAATAGGGGTCGCAGTGGGAATGCATACTCGGTGCGCCCCCCCCCCCAAAAAAAAAAAAAAACGTCAGCTGAAATCGGATGTATCGGGCCGAAAGACGTAGATATCGAAGCCTAGCTGTAAACTACAACACATCACCACTACGTCCGTATCAGAACGTTCAGCGAATAAGAAGATATCAGTCTTGTTAAATCGAAACTTTACAAACTACCGCAAGCCACATGAGCTGCAAGCATATTTCTGAAGGTGAACCTGTAAAGACATGCATGTGCACTCACTCGCACATGCGCATCGGCATCTCTGACACGTCCTGAATGAGTTGCATATGGCAAAAACAAGCGCTGTCCCAGGTAGACCTGGCATTAGAGGCATTTGCCAAGTTTTCGTGGAAACGACACGGAAACCACATGGCACGCCTGTGAGACCTTATAACGAGCGTGGGCCATCAATTCTCAAAACATCCGCGGAAATCAGTTGTCAGGTCTCATCCGTGGTCCTCATAATTAGGGGCAGCTGGTTCCTTCCGCGCGCCTATGTGTGTATGTGTGCCTGTGTTTTGGTGTTCTACATTGCCAGTGCACATGATGTAGGTTGCCAGTGTGCTTGGTATAGGTTTGTCAGTGTGCGGGCTGTAGGTTGTCAGTGTGTATGATGTAGGTTGTCAATGTGTGTGATGGAGTTTGTCAGTGTGCGTGATGTAGGTTCCAGTGTGTGTGATGTAGGTCGCCAGTGTATGTGATGTAGGTCGCCAGTGTGTGTAATGTAGGTCGGCAGCATGTGTGATGTAGGTCGCCAGTGTGTGTGATGTAGGTCGCCAGTGTGCGTGCTCTATGTTATCAGTGTGCATAATGAAGGTTGCAATGGTGCATGTTGTAGGTTGCCATGTTGTAGGTTGCCATGTTGTAGGTTGTCAGTGTGCGGGATGTAGGTTGTCAGTGTGCGTGATGTATGTTGTCAGTGTGCGTGATGTTAGTTGCCATTTTGCGTGCTGAAAGTTGTCAAATTGCATTCTGTAGGTTGCCATTGTGCGTGCTGTAGTTTGCCATTGTGCATTTTGTAGGTTGCCATTGTGTGTGCTGTAGGTTGCCAGTGTGCGTGCTCTATGTTGTCAGTGTGCGTGCTGTAGGTTGCCAGTGTGAGTGTTGTAGGTTGTCAGTGTGCATGATGAAGGTTGCCAGTGTGCGTGCTCTATGTTGTCAGCGTGCGTGCTGTAGCTTGCCAGTGTGAGTGTTGTAGGTTGTTAGTGTGCATGATATAGGTTTGACATGGTGCATGTTATAGGTTGTCAGTGTGCGTGATGTATTTTGTCAGTGTGCCTGTTGTAGGTTGTCAGTGTGTGTGATGCAGGTCTCCAGTGTGTTTGTGTGTGTTGTATGTTGCCAGTTTGCGTGATGTAGGTCGCCAGTGTGCGTGATGTAGGTCACCAGTGTGCGTGATGTAGGTCGTGATTGTGCGTGCTCTATATTATCAGTGTGCGTGATGTAGGTTGCCATGGTGCATTCTGTAGGTTGCCATTGTGCGTGCTGTAGGTTGCCATTGTGCATTTTGTAGGTTGCCATTGTGCGTGATGTAGGTTGCCATTGTGCATTTTGTAGGTTGCCATTGTGCGTGATGTGGGTTGGCAGTGTGCGTGCTCTCTGTTATTAATATGCGTACTGTTGGTTGCCAGTGTGCGTGCTGTAGGTTGCCAGTGTGAGTGCTGTAGTTTGCCAGTGTGAGTGCTGTAGGTTGCCAGTGTCCGTGCTGTAGGTTGTCAGTGTGATGGATGAAGGTTGCCAGTTTGCGTGCTCTATGTTGTCAGTGTGCCTGCTGTAGGTTGCCAGTGTGCGTGCTGCAGGTTGCCAGTGTGCGTGCTGTAGGTTGCCAGTGTGCGTACTGTAGGTTGCCAGTGTGCGTGCTGTAGGTTCCCAGTGTGCGTGCTGTATGTTGCCAGTGTGCGTGCTGTAGGTTGCCAGTGTGCGCGCTGTAGGTTGTCAGTGTGCTCTACGAAGGTTGCCAGTGTGCGTACTCTATGTTGTCCGTGTACGTGCTGTAGGTTGCCGGTGTGAGTGTTGTAGGTTGTCAGTGTGCATGATATAGGTTGCCATTGTGCATGTTGTAGGTTGTCAGTGTACGTGATGTAGGACGCTGGTGTGTGTGCGTGATGTAGGACGCCAGTGTGCGTGCGTGTGTGTGTGTGTGTGTGTGTGTGATATAGGTCGCCAGTGTGCGTGCTCTATGTTGTCAGTGTGCATAATGAAGGTTGCAATGGTGCATGTTGTAGGTTGTCAGTGTGCGTGATGTAGGTTGTCAGTGTTCGTGATGTATGTTGCCATTTTGCGTGCTGTAAGTTGTCATGGTGCATTCCGTAGGTTGCCATTGTGCGTGCTGTAGTTTTCCATTGTGCATTTTGTAGGTTGCCAGTGTGCGTGCTTTATGGTGTAAGTGTGCGTGCTGTAGGTTGCCAGTGTGCGTGCTTTATGTTGTCAGTGTGCGTGCTGTAGGTTGCCAGTGTGAGTGTTGTAGATTGTCAGTGTGCATGATGAAGGTTGCCAGTGTGCGTGCTCTATGTTGTCAGTGTGCGTGCTGTAGGTTGCCAGTGTGCGTGATGTAGGTTGCCAGTGTGTGTGTGATGTACGTCGCCAGTGTGCATGATGGAGGTTGTCATGGTGCATGTTGTAGGTATTCAGTTTTCGCGTTGCAGATCGTTAGTGTGTGTGATGTAGGTTGCCAGTGTATGTGTGTGTTGTATGTTGCCAGTGTGTATGCTGTAGGTCACCAGTGTGTGTGTGATGTAGGTCGACAGTGTGCATGATGTAGGTTGCCATGGTGCGTGTTGTAGGTTTTCAGTGTGCGTGATATATGTTGTCAGTGTGTGTGTGATGCAGGTCGCCAGTGTGTGTGAGTGTGTGTTGTATGTTGCCAGTTTGCGTGTTGTAGGTCGCCAGTGTACGTGATGAAGGTCGCCAGTTTGCGTTATGTAGGTCGCCAGTGTGCATTATGTAGGTCGCCATTGTGCGTGTTATAGGTTGTCATGGTCCATTCAGTAGATTTCCAGTGTGAGTGTTGTAGGTTGTCAGTGTGCATTTTGTGGGTTGCCATGGTGCGTGCTGTGGGTTGGCAGTGTGCGTGCTCTATGTTGTTAATGTGCGTACTGTAGGTTCCCAGTGTGAGTGTTGAAGGTTGTCAGTGTGCTTGACGAAGGTTGCCAGTTTGCGTGCTCTATGTTGTCAGTGTGCGTGCTGTAGGTTGCCAGTGTGCGTGCTGTAGGTTGCCAGTGTGAGTGTTGTAGGATGCCACTGTGTCCGCGATGTAGGTTGCCATTGTGCGTGCTGTAGTTTGCCATTGTGCATTTTGTAGGTTGCCTTTGAGTGTGCTGTAGGTTGCCAGTGTACGTGCTCTATATTGTAAGTGTGCGTGTTGTAGGTTGCCAGTGTGAGTATTGTAGGTTGTCAGTGTGCATGATGAAGGTTGCCAGTTTGCGTGCTCTATGTTGTCAGTGTGTCTGCTGTAGGTTGTCAGTGTGTCTGCTGTAGGTTGCCAGTGTGCGTGATGTAGGTTGCCAGTGTGCGTGATGTAGGTTGCCAGTGTGTGTGCTGTAGGTTGCCAGTGTGCGTGATGTAGGTTGCCAGTGTGCGTGCTGTAGGTTTCCAGTGTGCGTGCTGTAGGTTGCCAGTGTGCGCGCTGTAGGTTGCCAGTGTGCGTGATGTAGGTTGCCAGTGTGCGTGATGTAGGTTGCCAGTGTGTGTGCTGTAGGTTGCCAGTGTGCGTGATGTAGGTTGCCAGTGTGCGTGCTGTAGGTTTCCAGTGTGCGTGCTGTAGGTTGCCAGTGTGCGTGCTGTAGGTTGCCAGTGTGCATGCTGTATGTTGCCAGTGTGAGTGTTGTAGGTTGCCAGTGTGCGCGCTGTAGGTTGTCAGTGAGCTCTATGAAGGTTACCAGTGTGTGTGTTTGTGTGTCTGTGTTATTGTATGTTGCTTTTTATGCGTGCTGTAGGTCGCCATTGTGCGTGTTATAGGTTGCCATGGTGGATTCAGTAGGTTTCCAGTGTGAGTGTTGCAGGTTGTCAGTGTGCATGATATAGGTTACCATGGTGCATGTTGTAGGTTGCCAGTGTGCGTGATTTATGTTGTCCGTGTGCGTGTTGTAGGGTGTGAGTGTGCATGATGTTGGTCGCCAGTTTGTGTGCGTGATGTAGGTCGTCAGTGTACATGATGAAGGTCGCCAGTGTACATGATGAAGGTCACCAGTGTGGGTGATGTAGGTCCCCAGCGAATGTGATGCAAGTCGCATGTGTGTGCGATGTAGGTCGCCAGCGTACGTGATGAAGATCGCTAGTGTGTGTGATGTAGGTCGCTAGTGCGTGTGATGTAGGTCGCCAGTGTGTGTGATGTAGGTCGCCAGTGTGTGTGATATAGGTCGCCAGTGTGTGTGATGTAGGTCGCCAGCGTACGTGATGAAGGTCGCCAGTGTGTGTGATGTAGGTCGCCAGTGTGTGTGATGTAGGTCGCCAGTGTGTGCGATGAAGGTCGCCAGTGTGTGATGTAGGTTGCCAGCGTGTGCGATGAAGATCGCCAGTGTGTGTGATGTAGGTTGCCAGCGTACATGATGAAGATCGCCCATGTGTGTGCTGTAGGTCGCCAGCGTACGTGATGTAGGTCGCCAGTGTGTGATGTAGGTCGCCAGTGTACGTGATGAAGGTCGCCAGTGTGTGTGATGAATTTCAAAGGCAATTGCTGTACATGTTGTGTTTGCTAGCCCTATTCACCGCCTTCTGTAGTCAGCTTCTACATCATTCTTTGAATTGTATAGCTGTTTTATTCATTAAACCCTTGTAAAACGCGAATGACTTACAATTGTTGATGTTAAACAAAATAACAAATTTAAGAACACAGCACGATGAGATTGTTAACACAAGGGTAGACATAATTAATATTTTGATTTCACTGGAGTGTGGCATATTTGGAATATGGTTTTCGGACATAACTTGTTCTTGACCAAATCTACACTACGGGTGATATGGTCAACATCACGCCGGCCGCCTTTGCCTTCTCAGATTATTCTGGTACTCACTTATTGACTCTGGGTCTTCCCCTGAAACCGTTCTGCATCCGGGATAAATGTCGTGCCAGCTGGGGATTTAACCCCGATCGCTACAATCACTCAGCTAGGAATCCAGTGCACTAACTACTGCGTCACTTCCGCTCCCTCGGGCATAATTGGACGAAAACAAAGAACCTAATCAGACCTTAGGAAGGGCTCCACTGGATTGGTCGAATAGATATAACCCAAGCAGACATGTCTAACAGGACATTGCCACAGCGGACAATCTGGTTAAAGTTCTTTATCGCATACTTCTACCACTCGACAAAGGAACCCAATTAACTGACTGTCTGGCTGGCAAAGGTCGTAACTGGTTTTATATTTGTTTCGTAAAACGCTGCACCTTATATTGATTGGGGTATAGTCCACGGAGAAGACCAATAAAAGACATAGTTTGGGTGCAATTTTGTTTGTGACTTTTTAATATGAGAGGTAGAATGGGCAGAATATGCGTCTGAAAACAGCATGCAATTGGGAATGGTTGAAACAATGGTGACGAATGACACATCTAGACAGACTAATAGATCGAGACAGTGCGGACGAATGAAACATCTAGACAAACTAAGAGATCGAGACAGTGCGGACGAATGAAACATCTAGACAAACTAAGAGATCGAGACAGTGCGGACGAATGAAACATCTAGACAAACTAAGAGATCGAGACAGTGCGGACGAATGAAACATCTAGACAAAGAGATTGAGACAATGGAGTCTAACGAAACATCTAGACAGACTAAGATTGAGACAGTGCGGACGAATGAAACATCTAGACAAACTAAGAGATCGAGACAGTGCGGACGAATGAAACATCTAGACAAACTAAGAGATCGAGACAGTGCGGACGAATGAAACATCTAGACAAAGAGATTGAGACAATGGAGTCTAACGAAACATCTAGACAGACTAAGATTGAGACAGTGCGGACGAATGACACATCTAGACAAACTAATAGATCGAGACAGTGCGGACGAATGAAACATCTAGACAAATAGATTGAGACAATGGAGTCTAACGAAACATCTAGACAGACTAAGATTGAGACAGTGCGGACGAATGACACATCTAGGCACTAAGAGTTTATAACAATGGAGACGAAAGACACATCTAGACAGACTAAGAGTTGACGATTATGGAGACGAATGACACATCTAGGCAGACTAAGAGATGACGACAATGGAGACGAATGACACATCTAGACCTAGGAATTGAGACAGTGGAGACGAATGACACATCTAGACAGACTAAGAGATGACGACAATGGAGACGAATGACACATCTAGACAAAGGAATTGAGACAGTGGAGACGAATGACACATCTAGACAGACTAAGAGATGACGACAATGGAGACGAATGACACATCTAGACAAAGGAATTGAGACAGTGGAGACGAATGACACATCTAGACAGACTAAGAGATGACGACAATGGAGACGAATGACACATCTAGACAGACTAAGATTGAGACAGTGGGGACGAATGATTCATATAGACAGATTAGGAGATTGAGACCATATACACGAATTACACATCTAGACAGACTAAGAGATTGAAACAATAGCCACGTGTAACACATCTAGACACTACAAGATCGAGACAAGGGAGACGAATAACACATATAGACACTAAGAGATTATGAAAATGGAGACGAATGATACATCTAGACAGACTAAGAGATGACGACAAGCGAGACGAATGACGCATCTAGACAGACTAAGAGATGACGACAAGGGAGACGAATGACGCATCTAGACAGACTAACAGATGACGACAAGGGAGACGAATGACGCATCTAGACAGACTAAGAGATGACGACAATCGAGACGAATGACACGTATTGCTCACCAAGATCATATTTACGCCTCTAAGTGGCGGAGGCTGCATATTTGTGTATTCTGTCCCCGAGAATAGAGATCGAGAAGCGAAGGCTAACTAACATCCACACATATCGTGTTAAAATTGGAGGTGCCAGTTGGTTGAGCGTAAATATAACGAAACCAACCGAGCCGTAAACTACATCACATTATTTTTAGGAAAGACCGAAATAAAGAAGATCCTTTTATTTTAATTTTTTTAAATATATAAAGATGGTTACAATTGGAGAAATAGGTCCACGCAAACGAACAACGGAAATGTCAAGTTAATGACATCAGTGTAAGTAATCATTCGTTGAAAGTGTAAGTGTGGCTAAATATGGGAAAGTGTTCAGCTATTTTCCTTGTAAATCGAACCTGCCTGTTGCAGTCACAAATGCTAGGAACATGGCAGAGCGAGAACAATCTATGGAGGCAAATATCGCCCTCAAAGCCGTCACGGCGAAATACAAATACACTCTAAACCAAACAGCAAGAGAAAGCTGGAAAAACAAAACCGAAAACCTCAACCTAGACAAAGAAGGGAACAAGCTATGGAAGCTAGTCAGATCCATGAATGACGAAACCCCTTCAAACAAACAAATTACAATCAAGCAGGGCGAAAACTTGCTCACTGGAAAAAAAGCCGCAAACGCTTTTGTAGAACACTATGCCAAAGCAAACCACATCGAGGTCCCTGCAGATAGGCATACGGACATTAGTGAAGAGCAAAAGGGGCACGACAACATCAATACGGCACCAGAAGAGCATGTGATGGCCAAATTAACAATAAGTGAAATGGAAGAGGCCATGAGAACATTAAAGAAAAGGAAATCTCCCGGAAAAGACGGGATAACAAACGAAATGCTGAAGGGGCTGGGCCAAACAGCGAGAGGAAATTGCTATCGGTCCTGAACCAAAGCTGGAAAAGGGGAATTGTACCCCAGGCATGGAAAGACGCAGTACTTGTACCAGTACTAAAGAAAGGAAAGGACAAAACAGATCCAAATGGATACATGCCTATCAGCCTACTGAGCTGTGTCGGCAAACTGATGGAACGTATGATAAACACCAGACTGATGTGGCATCTGGAAGAAAAACGAATACTAATTCCACAGCAAGCCGGCTTTAGACAGCACAGATCCACTGAGGACCAGGTCATCCTCATAGCCCACGAAATAGAAGATGCCTACCAGGCACAGAAACACACAGTAGCGGTTTGGGTGGACCTGGAAAAGTCATTTGACAAAGTCTGGAAAGACGGACTTAGAGTCAAGCTAAGGAGAAGTGAAGTTTGTGGGAAAATGTACAAGTGGATCAACCACTACCTCAAAAACAGAACGGCCAGAGTCCAAGTACAAGGGCAGATGAGCAAAAAGGTGACACTCGAGCAGGGAGTACCCCAAGGGGGAGTACTGTCACCCACACTCTTTATGGTGTATATAAACGACATTACAGAGAATACACCAAGAAGAGTCCATAGCTCAATGTTTGCAGACGATCTAGCTATGTGGACCTCTGAAAAAAATCTCACCATAGCAAGAAATCGGATGCAGCAGGCCCTAACATCGCTGGAAGAGTGGGCGAACTCATGGCTGGTCAAAATAAACGAGGAGAAAACCACATGTACAATATTCTCGCTTTCAATCAAACCCCAAAACACCAAATTAAGTCTAAATGGCAAATTCATGCAGCCAAACGACAACCCAACCTATCTGGGAGTCACATTTGATCGGCGCATGACATGGACAAGTCAGATCGAGAGAAACCGAATGACAGCCAGAGAAAGAATGGCAATCATGAGGAAACTTGCTGGCACAAGCTGGGGAGCAGACGAAAGTATACTAAAGAAACTGTACACTGGAAGAGTGAGACCAGTTCTCGAGTATGGCATTGCGGCATGGACAACAGCAGCAAAGGCGAACTTCGATAAAGTTAACAAACTTCAAAACCAAGCCATGAGAGTTATAACAGGAGGCATGAAGTCAACGCCAATTGTAGAACTTGAAAAGATTACAAAGCTGCAACCCATGACCGATAGAAGAGACTGCAGAGCCCAGCTGCAGTCAGAGAAACTTCGAAGGCTGACTGACCACCCAATGCACCAGAGACTAAACAATTTGGGAAATGGGAAACTAAAGCGGAGAAACTTTGCAGAAATAGCCAAAGCAAAGATTCACGAAGATCCCATAAACGCACTAACAACAGCAAAGCCCATCACTACTGTACGAAAACCTACCTGGAGGCAGGATATATTTCCAGAGGTGGTAGAAAATATACCAGGTATTGGAAACAAAAACTGCCAGACTGAGAAAGAAAGGAGAGATACTACCCTAAGCTTCATATCGAAAAACTACCCAAGCATGGACTGGACCCATGCATACACCGACGGTTCTGTAACAAACACTACACAGAACGGAGGGGCAGGAGCATTCCTGAACCTACCAAATGACAGGAAAATAACACTGCCATTCGCTACTGGTAAGTACACAAGCAATTTCAGAGCGGAGGCAGAGGCACTGAGGGCGGCAGTGGAAGAAATGGTGACACATAAAGAAAATGAAAGCCATATAGTCCTGCTTACAGATGCTCTGGCCGTAGTCACAGCGCTAAAAATCCAGAAAAACACTGAGCTTAATGACTTAAGAGCAGCACTCTGTCAACTATGCGAGCAGTCCGCACCAAAAAGGGTAGTGGTACAGTGGGTCCCATCACACTGCAACATCCAAGGCAACGAGGAGGCAGACAGACTGGCAAAAGAAGGTGCAAGACTACCACAAACAGATACTAGTATGATGTACGAAGAGTCAAAACGGCTTATTAAATCCAGATACATGACCAAATGGGAAACTGAACATACCGCCTATACCAAAAACTATGCCTATTACCAGTTGAACAGAAGAGAGCAGGTCGTTGTCTTCAGACTTCGCACTGGCCACAATAGACTGAGGTACCACCTATTCAACAAATTGAAGATAGGTGGTACCGACGAATGCCCGCGTGGTACCGAGAAAATGATCGCTGAGTATCTGCTGCAGAACTGCCCGACATACGAGGATCAGAGAGAGCAGATATGGCCATCACCAGTGGAACCACAAGACAAGCTCTATGGCAGTGTCGACAGCCTCAGGATGACCGCCGCTTTTTTCGAAAAAATAATGGTTACTGTCTGACTGCGTACGATGAAGAAGAAGAAAGAAGAAGACCTGCCTGTTAAAGACTTCATTTGACCAGAGTCTAGGTCTCAGAAATGAGCCGTCCCAATTAATACCTTTACGGACAACCCCCGCCAGGAATTTAGGTTTACAACGTGACGAGGGGTCAAGTGACTGTGAGTGAAGGGATTTCGATTGATACTAACTACGTTTGTCGGTACAAGCTTTTCGATTGGCTGTCCTGGCTTAGTCAACATTTTTTACGAGGCGCGTTCAAATGAAACGGGGACCTAAACTGCACCAAGTGAACATACGTACAATGCGCATGATGACGTCACTACAGGTGTAAACAGCACATACCAACCGTGAAATTTGAAAAATTACATTATCCTCCGACTCATAGTTTTCTCAGCAGACCATTGAAAACATGGCGGGTGTGATGCGGAATCCGTCCAGAGTTGAGCAGCGAGCGGTTATTCGGTTTCTAACAGCTGAAGGATGTCGACCAGTTGACATTCATCGCAGAATGCAGGCAGTGTATGTTGACAAAAGTGTATCGAAGACAACAGTGAAGAACTGGACAACGATGTTTAAAGAAGGACGTGAGTTCCCGAAAGATCTTCCGAGACCAGTTCAGGCGCATATTGTTGCGCCAGAAGATGCCGTCGCCTGAGCTTACGTTCGCTATCAGAGGAATTCGCTGTGTTGCTAGGGATAGTTCAAATAGTGGTTAGCAAGAAACTGATGTATTGGTACCCATTGTGAACACCTTCCGATACCTCAGTTTCTTGCTAACCACCGTTTGAACTACCCCTAGCGACACAGCGGATGCCTAGAAATAGAGGAATACAAGTAACGCAAACGGACAACAGTTAAATCATGTCAAGCTAAATACAAGTTTGAAATAAGAGAGTTGTCGACAAAGGAGATGAATGAATTAGTGACGTCACTGGCAATTCGCTTAATTCCATCACATTGTCAACGATAGTACCATTGCCGTGTCGTTGTTTGACAGCTTGAGTATGCTAACAACCCCCAAAGCAATGCTGGTTTCAGTTCAGTTCATTCCGTAACCAACAGGTCGTTGGGACACACTTGAAGACACTCCTAAAACCCCACGCAAACTTTTTCTGTCTGCAGCCGCCTATCGTATCTCACCGGGACGAACGCTTGACCATTCAGTGATGTTGTCCACCCACCTCATCCTTGGACGTCCTCGCCCTCCCTGTCCCGGTACGGATCCAAAGGGTATCGAGTTGGTAATTCCCTTGGACCTCGCGACGTGCCCGCACCAGGCCGTCTTTCGTCTTTAGCTGGTTTACTCCAGGCATAAAACGGAGCGGATTAGTCCTAGTAGAGAACAGACTAAAGCTGGCGCACGGGTCATCCAGGTTCGGGAGATTTTAGAGCAATGATGGGAGGACTAACTTCAATGATGACACTTACAGAGCAAGACCCAAAGGGCTCCAGAACACCGGTTGTGTTACATCAGTCTAGTCAACGTGGTGGGGATGGATACTGAGATCCCCATAGTAGTGAGTCTAGTGAGAAACGTATAGTTGCACTGCAGACGAGAGGACTCAGGTCCACTCGCAGTACGTGGGGGACTAGGAAGAACCACTGTAGCCTTCTGCTAGAGAAGAATCGTTAAGACCGAGGATCTGAATATGAGTCTCTTCGGATAAGAGGAAGAGCACATGGTTAACATTCCAGTCTGTGTTTCAATTTGCGTTCTTATAGAAACCACAACGGATTCTGATTGATTGATTGATTGATTCATTGATTGATTCATTGATTCGTTGATGAATGAGCTAAATAGAAGTGTTTCTGTTGCAGAATATTACAATTTCCAAAGATGTAAGAATTGGCATATGGTCGATCCGTGTTGTAGAAAGCACGTGCACGCTCGACTCTGAGACTTGGAACGTACTACCTTCTCCAACACTAGAAAAACACAAGACAGAGAGGCTACAACAAACCGGAACCATTTGTCTGCAGTAACAAAGTAGCAGTCGCAGGAGCTACAACAAATTTAAACAATTGTCTTGAGTAGAAAAGAAGCAGTCACAGAAGCTATAACAAATCTAATCATTTGTCTGAAGTAACAAAGAAGCAGTCACATAAACTACAACAAATTTGGACCAATTTTCGGTAGTAACAATGAAGAAGCGGCAACAAGTCCAAACCATTTTTCAGCAGTATCGCAAAAAAAAACCAACAAATTAGAACTATTTTTTTCCTGCAGTATTCAAGATATTACATCAAAATGAATCATTTTGAAGAGGTAACAAAGAAGGTGCACCACAAGCGAACCAGTAACAAAGAGCCAGCCACAGAATCATTCTTCATGCCAAAGGCATAAACAAAAGCAATGGCAACATCAACAGAACATCTACTTAGCATCTGTGCTGGCGACATGTGTCTGTGTCAGTTCCAAGAGTTGTTTAAGCGAACAAGGCACAACAAGGCAATATTTACAGCTCGGTTGATGATGTCCTAGTTAGTGCCAGCTGTGTCGAGTATGTTACTAGTTTACTTTTGCTGTTGGCTTGTTTAACATAGCGTGACAATATGCTATGTTGGTGTTGGCGAGTATGCTGGTCTGTTTCATTAAGCGTAACAATTTTCTATGTTGGTGTTGGCGAGTCTGTTGGTCTGTTTTATATATATATATGACCACGATCAGTAACTCCTCGGTTCATGCTTTTTATTTTGTTTTCCTTCAATTGATATTTTACCCCGTTACACTCTTTACTAACTCTAGGCATGATTACAGTCTGGGTATATCTGAACTGCTTATTAAGTTGTCCTATTAAGCTGTAATGGCAGTACGCAACTATAGGAATAATAGGCGCGGGAGTGACAGCCTATTGATTACCTTCGCAAACAAGCGGGCACAAATATGCCCCTACTCAGTAGTATAATTTATTGAGAGACGACGTATCACATATCTGACCTACTTAGCCCACTACAGCCATTGATGGCGTATTTAATCACACCGCGAGATATACACACGTACAGTGAGATAGTGGTTTTCTTGTCTTTTAATGATATCGAATTTATGAAGTTCGTTTCAATAAATATCTGAATAGATTAGACCCACTACGTGAACCGAACTGCAGATTCTGCCACGACCACGAGCAGTCAGTCGGGCACCTCATGACTTTGTGCCCAGGGCTGGGCGATCTGCGGCACATGCTGCTTCCACCACAACACATCACTACAACAATTGAGGAGGGCGTGTGCTTTTATCTGGGAGACACTGGACTGTCAAGAGCTGCCAGGTCACAGCTAAAGGGATATTATCATGAAGTTAGTTTTGCAAATTTATAAAATAACTTACATTGCAACCATTGATGTTGTCTTTAAAACAATGAACCGTATGATACTGGGCTCTTAAAGTGGCGCACAAAGCGGTTAGAAATTGCCACGTCAGTGATTTTGTAATCTGTGATACAAAAGATTTGGAAGCCAGCGTCACGTTACTTTAGAAACTATACACCAAAAGAATGTATTGAAATGATTCTTCTACAAGCGATGCTATAATGTGCGAAACATACATGAAACAAATGACGATTCTACAAGCGATGATATAATGTAGGGGAACATACATGAAACAAATGACGATTCTACAAGCGATGATATAATGTGGGGAAATATACATGAAACAAATGACGCTTCTACAAGCGATGATATAATATGGGAAAACATACATGAAACAAATGACGATTCTACAATCGATAATATAATGTAGGCAAACATACATGAAACAAATGACGCTTCTACAAGCGATGGTGTAATATGGGAAAACATACATGAAACAAATGACGCTTCTACAAGCGATGATAAAATGTAGGGGAACATACATGAAACAAATGACGATTCTACAAGCGATGATATAATGTGGGTAAACATACAGGAAACAAATGACGCTTCTACAAGCGATGATATAATATGGAGAAACAGACACGTTACAAATGACACTTCTACAACCCTAGGTGTAAGGTTAGACCACATGCACGTTACAAATGACACTTCTGCAACCGATGATGTAAGATCTGGACACATACATGAAACAAATGACACTTCTACAGCCCGTGGTGTAGGGTAAGGTTACAAACGCGATACAGAAGACACTTCTACAATCGATGATATCATATATGTATAGATATATGAAACAAATGACACTTCTACAGCCCGTTGTTTTGGGGTTAAGTTACATATACCTTAGAAATGACACTTCTATGGCCCGATGTGTAAGGTTAGATCACAGACACGTTACAAATGACACTTCTACAGCCTGTGATGTAAGGGCAGGTCACAGACACGTTGCAAATGTCACTTCTGCAACTCAAGATGTAAGGTTAGACCACAGACACGTTACAAAGGACACTTTTGCAATTCGAGGTGTAAGATTAGGCCACATATATGTTACAAATGACACTTCAATAGCCTGAGGTGTAAGGTTAGGCCACTGACACGTTACAAATGACACGTATTCAACCTGTACTGTCATGTTGGGCCACAGACAAGAGAACAAATGGCACATATACAAGTGATGTAATGTTGAAACACAGACGAAAAACAAAGGCCACTTACTCGTACAACCCTTGCTGTGATGTTGTACCGCATACAATAAACAAGTGACACTTATACAACCAGTGATGTAATGTTGGACCACAGACATGAAACAAATGACACTTCTAAAACCAATAGTATATGATTAGGCCACATATATACACCAAATGAGACGTCTCCCAACATGACATAAGAAGAGTCAAGTCTTATGAAAACATGTATATGCGTCGTTGCGCAAGCATACTGTGTTGTTTGTTGAAAGATATCTTCAATATGCTGCGGTGTGTACAAATATACGTAGCACGTGAATTAATCATGTTTTTTTTTGTAAAAACGTATAGATTGTCTCATATGATAACTTTCTTTCTGTCTTGTTTTTCTTAAACTTCTTCCCACTAGTTGTGGCAATGCATGTTTGTTTCTTCTTGTATCTTCTTCTATATAGTCAGTTGCCCATTGCAAGCGATTTATGGGGACATCATCAGACGGATTTGTCTTGGTGATGTAACTTGCGCTGTATTTGGATTGTAGTGAGGGAGTGGCTGCGCTGGGCATTCATCCCACTCTCTCGTCTGGAACTACCTCGGGCCAGTGTCACGAATTAAGTCAAGACGACTGGTTGGAAGTAATTCAGGATGCAGGCACTCTGGTCCCACCTATTTTAGACCACGGGCCGCTTGAAACATGCAGAGCTCAAACCCACGCTCCTCCCCCACCACCACCCCCCACACCTCCTCGTCCTTCCCATATGCCATGTCTGTCGAAAACGGTTTGTTCTTTATGTATTGCCGTCAGCTATAACATTCTTCTTGTCATAAATATTGATCTTTTTTCAGCGATGAAGCAGAAGATAAAATTAACCACCAGTGGCCCATATAACTTGTTAGACTAATACATGACCACAACACCTCCTGATGTTAATAATTGCTACTGACGTTGCTGCGCATGAGTTGTAGCGGGCAGCGACCTAATGCTGACTGCTAGCGTCAGGACCAGCTACTCAGAGCTGACTCCTAGCGTCAGAGCCAGCGACTCAGAGCTGACTGCTAACGTCAGGGCCAGCGACTCAGAGCTGCCAGGACACTTCTCCACCTCGACAGAGTAGACTGGCAAAGGAGAAGGTCTAGAAGAGGGATAGTTAACCAGTACCTAAAAACTCATCACAGGTAGCTTGGAACAACAAATACTTCCAACCACAGAGTCCTTTCAGTTATATCAGGGCGTGTTTAGTATCGTTGTGGCGAGGTAGACAGCCGGAAGACATCAAGTTCAATTATTCACGAGTGACTAGACAACATCGACGTTAGGTTCTAGCGTATCTCCTATACACGTTCACGGCTCACACGAATTATGGAGTACGAGATTTGATGAGTGGGGCATCGCCGCGTCAATTTGGGATTACATGGAAGGATAAGTAACATTAAATTGTCAGTAGATTAGTGACTGCGTATCAACGGACTGGATTTAATAATAGTATAGACATTAACAAGCAAAGATAAAAGAACCACCGTAACAACGGAAATTAAATGCATGGGGCGAATGCTTAGCAACAACAAGAATGGGTCGAATCAGAAAAGAAGATTTTAGTAGACAGATAGACACAACACCAGTGCAAGAGACAGCAAACCAAACCAACTTAACTTGATAAACACCAGATTGTATCCATCAGAAAGCAATGCTATACACATACAATGAATGTAGAGCTAGAGCCAAAAACCACCTACGTAATAGATAGGCAACAGAAATAACAGAAGCAGTAAAGCTCCACATTGTAGGAAGCAAGCACATACTATGCCCTGGTCAAGAAACCTATTCATAACCTGACGCTGAAAGGCACACGCAGTAGACAAGTCAAAAGAATAACAAGAAAATTCGACACATTATCGCATCTGCTTGTCATTGTTTTGTACGTGTCGCAATCCTATGTCTAAATCGCCGCTGTCTATTATCTTAGTATCTCATTATATTTCCTAACTGAGAAGTCCCTTACTGAAATCGCTATGGCGACTAGCCGCTGGCGTCTCCATATGGCATTCGCTGGGTGGACTGTGAATGGCTGACCAATTCCGTAGAGTTCAATATAGACGGCTGACATCGGGTATGGATATGGATAAACAGTAGCCGGCTGAGATTACGGTTGTTTCCAGATGGCAAAGGTGATACCTCTGGGCAGTTTTGGTCAGATCTCGCGTGATCTGCGTCAGATTATTATTTTTGTGGTCGTGACGATGTGGTTGTTGCGGAGTTGGAACATTGATCTCGCGAGCTGTTGCAGAGGACGTTGGTAGGCTAGACCCCTGGCTATTCAATAACCTATTCTTGGGCAGCGTAGCATTTACTAAGATCTGGAAGGTCTGGTCATTATATATTGGTCTTAAAAGAGTTTCAAGTCACTGGCTGTTTATTTTGTCATTTGTTTAGTTATCTTCCCTTCGAAAAGTCTTGAATAGAGCAAGCTGAATGTTGCACCACACGTCAGTACAACAAGAACACGCAATGTTAGATACGAACGTTGCATAGCACTGTTTGCACAAACGAACACGTATTGCAAGAATTATCTCTCAACCCCCTCCCTATTTTACAAATTGATTCTGCTAATGTGCTGACTGTTAACTTCTTCTTCTTCTTCTTTACTCCTACTCTCGTCATACATTGTGTCGCATAGTGATGGGATGCGTTGATTTCTTGTTATGGCCAAGTAGGAGTCTTGTGCTGTCGTTAGGTGTAACTTCCTGAGAGACACCCTCGATCTTAGGTTTAACTTCCTGGGAGACACCCTCGATCGTAGGTGTAACTTTCTGAGAGACACCCTCGATCTTAGGTGTAACTTCCTGAGAGACACAATCGATCTTAGGTGTAACTTCCTGAGAGTGCCAGAGACACCATCGATCTTAGGTATACCTTCCTGAGAGTGCCAGAGACAGCCTCGATCTTAGGTGTAACTTCCTGAGAGTGCCAGAGACACCCTCGATCTTAGGTGTAACATCCTGAGAGTGTCAGAGACACTCTTGATCTTAGGTGTAATATCCTGAGAGTGCCAGAGACACCCTCGATCTTGGGTGTAACTTCATGAGAGTGCCAAAGACACCCTACAATCCTCCGACGTAGAGGTATGCCCCTTGCTTGTGAACTGGAGACCTGCATATGATATGCTCTTGATGCAGGTTCGTCATAATGCATTCTGACTAAACTACCAAAGTACTTGCCTTGTTGGAAGTCATCTACTTCTTCTTCTTCTTCTTCGTACGTTGTCAGACGTTAACTTGAATGTGTTCGAAGAAAGCAGCTGTCATCCTGAGGCTGTCGACACTGCCATAGAGCTTGTCTAGTGTTGCCACTGGCGATGGCCACATGTGCTTTCTCTGGTCCTCGTATGTCCGGCAATTTTGCAGCAGATGTTCAGCAGTCATTTCCCCTGTACCACAGGTGTATTCGTCAGTGCCACCTATCTTCAGTTTATGTTGGGAGTCAATTAGGCACTAACTAGGCGTGTCCCCACTGTCTGTCTCAGCATGGTGTTGCGGATTCGGTCACAGATTGTCTTTCCGGCTGCACTTCTGATACAGCTCATCTCACACATCACTGTTAACACATATTTCAAATTAGTCGGTCATTGTCAGGTCTAGACACAGATTCGCTGCCACACTAGCAAGATAATAAATGCGGTCTTATATAACTAAAAAGACCATATCACTGAAAAAGTACCTGTCTCGTCAAAAGGAGATACAACTCCTACAAAGAAGGCGATCCATCGTTTACAAAAAGGTGCTTCTATGAGGATTAATTGTGGACTGAAAAGTTGTACAAAGTGTTAAATATAGAGTATAGAGATAGGCAGGTTCAGATGCCATAATTTGGGCTTGGTGCACGCGCTGACAACGTTCTCAGCCGCTTAGAAAATAATCTAAAAGCTAGTGTACAAGTTCGTGTGAAGAAAGAATGCATGAATAATATGCCAGAGTCGAAACAGAAACACAATAATTGATGGGCACCATTTTATATCGGCATTAGAGCGCCTGAGCTGCTAACGTCAGGACCAGCGAACAAGAGCTGCCAATACACTTCTACACCTCCACGTGGTGGTCCTGAACAGAACAGACTGGCTAAGTAGAAGGGTTTGAAGAGAAAAGGCAACTCGGTACTAAAAAATGTCTGCGGAAGACAGATGTGTCGGACCTAAAGGTGCAAATATCGCAGTCAAGCTGCAAACTACGACACAACGCGTCCCGTTCTTCGGAGTACATCCTGCTACTTGCAAAGCTCTTTTTAGGGCTTGGTAGCGGGAGACTGAGAACGGGCGAAGAAGAAGAATATCGGCATTAAACATGGGTTGACAATGTTTTATGTCTAAGAAAACATGCAAGTAGAAGTCGGTAAGTGGGTCATAATCTGATATAGGATACCTGGCAAAAACATAGTTAATTGTTTCTAAGAGCGTCATTATGTGACAGCAACACTCAGCTTTGTGATTACTGTAAGTATTAGAAGCATGTTGTCGCATACACGTGCGCAGCTTAAGTACAAAATGGTGTCCATGCGAAGATTGTAATCTGCAAAATGACTTTCTGGTGTTGTGTATTTGCGGTGAGATGTGTTTGTCGCGTAAAGTGACGTTGTGCATACATGAGTCGATAAATTGTCTCAATGACACTCACAAATCGCTGATGATTGCCGATTTAGTCGTACGGTTCAGATTTAAACATAAGTATATGTGCGGTAGATGGAAGCGATGATTCGAGCAGGTAGGCGAGTAACGATATACATTGTGGTAACCTCAATAGGGTGTTTTCGTGGTTTGACCTACTGCATACTGCAGGATCTATTGGCTTTCCAGAAAGTGTGCTGGCTGCGGATACCCAGACAACTGACTGATGAAAACAAAATTAAACCAAATGCAACTGTCCTTGGGCTGATAAAGCTATGAGATAAGTGTATCAACATTATGGTAAATTATGTTGAGAAATGAGGGATTATGTAAGTGCAATAATAAAGTGTCTTCAGAGTTCGAATAGCATTCCCTTTCTTTAAAAAAAACAACTACTTGCGATCTATATACTGACTTGCCATCGTATAATGGTAACAGACGGAAGTAACTTCAATGGAGAGTGAAATCAATGTGTATACGAGTGTAAATACAAGTGGATAAGACGGACATTATTTTAGCTGGCCTCTGTGATCTGTATTGGTGAAGCGGGCGTGGGGAACCCCAGCGGAGCCAAAAGTAGATTAGAAGGGGAAAATAGCTCATTCTCCTACCCCCTCTACCACCATTTCTACTACGTGTATTGCTATAGTCTACGTATGGCGCTTCGATCTTACATACATTTTGAGTCGCCACAATTCCATCAGTAGCAACGTTTCAAATGCTGCTTGAAAAAATTAATAAAAAGATTTTGAAAATAAACCCATCGAAGACAAAGACTTTAGCAATATCCAAGCAACAAAGGTAAATAAATGTATCCATCGATGGAGAAATAATCGAACAAGTACAGAAAGTTCACATATTTGGCGTAAACTGTAGCAGAAGTTGCCCGCAGTGAGACAGAATTGAAGACAAGGATTGCAATGCCAAGAACAAGCTTCAGAGAAAAACAGAAATTGTTAACCTCAAAGAATAGCAGGATAGAACTGAGGAAAAGAATAATCACCACTCTACATGACCAGTTGCACTGTATGGAGCTGAAACTTCAGGGAAGACTGAGCAAAACGTTTGGAAACTTTTGAAATGTGGTGCTAACGTAGAATGGAAAGAGTGAGTTGGACAGAAAGAAGACCCAATGACAATGTACTCAATGAAGTGTGCACACAAAGACACATATTGCACATTATGCAAAAACGTCGGTTCAGTTGGTTGGGTCACAATACGAGACACGAAAGTCTTCTACAAAAGATATTGGAGGGCAAGATTCAAGAGGAGAGAGGACCTGGGCGACCAAGACTCGCTTTTATATCTTAGACATGCAGAGACGTCAAAGTACGAACACGCTGCAATGAAGAGAACTGCAGAGGATAAGGTCAAATGGAAAGACATACTCAGGCAACCTTACAACCAGTCTCCGAACTGATCAACCAGAGGATAGGGTCACGTGGAAAGACATGCTCAGACAACATTACAACCAGTCTCCGAACTGATCAACCAGAGGATAGTGTCACATGGAAAGACATACTCAGGCAACCTTACAACCAGTCTCCGAACTGATCAACCAGAGGATAGTGTCACATGGAAAGACATACTCAGGCAACCTTACAACCAGTCTCCGAACTGATCAACCAGAGGATAGGGTCAAATAGAAAGACATACCTAGACAACCTTACAACCAGTCTCACGACTGATCAACCAGGTGATAGGGTCAAATAGAAAGACATGCCTAGACAACCTTACAACCAGTCTCACGACCGATCAACCAGATGATAGGGTCAAATGGAAAGACATACCTAGACAACCTTACAACCAGTCTCTAAACTGATCAACCCGATGATGATGGGGATAACCAATCCACGAGAATGCAGCTGTTATGTGTTTCCAAATATTGGTTTCACAAGTGTCACGTGTTTTGTAAACACAGTTCGCTTGGCATCGCTCTTGGGTTATTGGATCACACGATATGATTAAGCTAATAAAAGACATACGCTGTTTGTTGTAGTTCCAAACGGGCCAAATACGTCAATTATACACATTTTTTTTGGTTGAGCTACTGCAGATCAGAATGTGGATTGATAATAGAGAAAACAAAGTTGATTTGTCAGGGGAACATTTGCGAGCCATCAGTGGGATGCGTAATTCCGGGCTGTGCATATGTGTGTGTGTATGTATGTATGTATGTATGTATGTATGTATGTATGTATGTATGTATGAATGTATGTATGTATGTATGTATGTGTGTATGTATATATGTATGTATGTATATATGTATGTGTGTATATATGTATGTATGTATGTATATATGTATGTATGTATATATGTATGTATGTATATCACCTGAGTGGTACACTGAATGAAAAGCATAAGCCCACTGTCACCTTCCTAACATGTCGTTACAGGCTACTAAAGAGGGATGTGCATAGGGCTGGCAACACTCTTCATGTAAAACCAATGCTACATAACTAAAATTGCAATTTATTGGGTACATGGTTCTCTATATGCGTCCAGGTAAGGGGCAGAATGCGGTGGCTGACCTTTACTTTAGGAGCTTTAGCGAAAGGACAAATTAAATAATAATATGAATGTATGCATGCTTGCATACACACATATATACATACATACATACACACATACATACACACACACATACATACACACACACATACATACATACATACATACATACATACATACATACGTACATACATCGCCATCATCTTAAGGGACAATGAGGATAACGTCTGGTCAGGGTGATCACACTGACCAGAGAATGTTAGCCAGGGTCAGGAGAAATACCCTCACCTGACCACCTCGTTGGTAGTCCTGGAAACGGGATGTTGTCGAGGACAACAGTCTGGCTAACAAGGTGAGGTTCGTCGTGATCTCCGGTGTAGTGAGTGACACGCAGATGAAGAAGCATAGCACAACCGCATGGAGGACTCCGGTCCACCTTCATCAGCACGCTGGAGATGTGATGAAACCCACTGCAACCCGCCACTTAACGACCTTCCGAGCCTACCGTAATGAGGACATCGTCATTTGATCTTCTTTCTGTCCAACACACTGGTCTCATTCCATGTTAGGACCACATGTCATTCGCGTCCTAGCTCGTGTCATCCCTCTTTGCTAGAATCCATTTTCCAGTCTCATACAATACAATTAGCATTACACGAGCAGTGATTATTCGTTTCCTCAACTCGATTCTCACACTCTTTGATGTTAGATGTTTTTTGTTGTTTTTTTTCCTCTGAAAACTTTTTTTTTTTTTAAAGCAATCCATGTCTTAATTTCTGTCTCATTGGGGGCATCGTATGCGATGGATTGCTCTAAATATGTACACGCATGTACTTGTTGGATTATTTCTACATTGATCATTATATTCATTTTCCAATGGTGCTTGACTGTTTCCAATGTCTTTGATTTTTATGTCATACTTGTTACCGTTGTTACTGATCCTCCCAATGCGACTTGACCATCAGCAAATTAAATGACATTAACCTTCATACTATTGACACCTCTATTACAACTCCGAGCATTTGTTTTCCATCATCATCTCAGAATAAGTGTTATAGAAATTGTGTGTGCAGTACACCTTTATAAGTGAAACCGGATATGTTAATCCTTCTTCTGGATTAACCTAAGGATTGGTTTCTAAATACACGTTTCCTGGAACATCTGAAACAGTTTGCTCCAGGTTACTCGATCAAAGGATTTCTCGTAGTCACAAAAGCAGATAAATTAGTCCTTGACCTACCATTCAATCTCAGAGAAGCCAACACGATCCTATGGCATCTGTGCATCAATGACGTTTGAAATCAAAACTGTTCATTGATTAGCGCCTTCTCTATTATGCCATCAATTTTCTTCTTAATCATATTTAATCGAATTGTACATGGAAGGGATATTACGCTTCGTTCGGAACTTTGTTCGGAATTGACTGCATTATATTGCATTAACAAATGAATTATTAGTCAAGTCACGCGAAGGACCGTTGGCGTATTCTGTTGTAAATTTCATTAGGATGCTTGAAAAGTAAATTGTGTAATGTCTCTCCGACTGCTTTGAGGAGCCCCATATATATCTCATCTTTCCCTAGTACTCTTTTATTCGAGATTGAGTAAAAATGCTTCTACTCTGATTACAAGTAATCTCTCTTCTGTCAAAGATATGTCACTGAATGATTTGTTAGCATGTTATATGTCTCATCATCATACAGTTCCTTAACACGTGCTCTCCATTTCGTTATTGCTTTCTGGTTCTGGTTTCCCATTGATATCACTAATCATTCATGATTAGGTATGCCATTGTTTTTACTAAAGTATTGTTTTACTTAAATTTTCTCTCAAAGGTCTAGCTACTATTTTCTTTTGGTGTCATATTACATTCCCGATCTAATTAATTATTGTTACTCAGAAACTTAGTAATTATTTGTTCTGGGTCTGTATTACTGTTCCTCCATTTGCGTCTGTCCTTTATTTTACTTAGCATTCAGTTGTTACCCACAGTTTCTTGTTTTCTGTCATCCTCTTACCCAATATTAAATATTCTGCCTTGTTTACGGCCCTGGTTTTTTTTCCATCTGAGTTGACATTTCAAAACAAGCAAATTATGATCAGTATCAACCTCCGCACCCGGGTAAGTCATCGATTTGTTTGTACTTTCTTTCTGTATCTTGTTTTCACCGTGATAGAGTCTATCTGTCATCTCTCTTCCCCAACCCCCCTAGATCCACTGGACTTTTCCATGTTTATCTCTCTCTCTATTCGGGGCTTGATTCCATGGGTTTGTTGTTTTTCCCGCTAGCCTGTGCCTTCTTTCATTCCAAGTACTGAGCCCATTCATCTCAACTATGTCCCCCCGTGTTCCCAATCCAATTTCCCATTTTCACGACATTATCTGCGGCATTTGTTGTTATCAGCATTTGCTCTAGTGTACTATGCATCTCTTCTACCTTCTCTACGTCGTATGCTCTTGTGGGCGCATGTATTTGTGTTATAGCAGTGCTCACCGGATTCAAAGCCATTCTCAATGTCACTTATCTGTTGTTGCGCATGGTTAACTCTCTCAATGTAGTCGTTCGTCGTTTATCCAAAATACAGACTACTCATCCTTGTCCTCCGCCACTTCCTGAGTGTATCAAACGATATCCCTCGCTCGAATAGTCATCCACATTTCTCTTTCGTGTCTCACTCAGCCCAGGAGTATATATTTATATGTATACGTTCTGGATTAACCTAATGATTGATTTCTTAATACCAATTTGCTGCAGCATCTGATAAAGTTTACTCCAGGGAACTCGATCAAAGGTTTTCTCGTATTAAAAAAGAAAGCAAATATATATATATATATATATATATATATATATATATATATATATATGTAAACACAATTGTTATGGATTTTTTAAAAATTGCACTCACAAAAATAAGTGTAAATATGCTGTTGTTTTTTTTCTAAACACGGAACTTAATACCTTCACCGAAATCGGTTTTAACACATAAATGAAGTATGTATATACGTTTAAGAATCTGTTACAGACAGTACGGTCAAACAAACCCTTCCATTGTATAAAGTTTCCACAATCAACACTCACATGCTCAATACTGCGTTAGATATGTCGTTACCTCATTGGAGTCAGTTGTATACAACATCCTGGTGTCCCCGGGAGGATGTCCAAGTATTAGTCAAGTTTTTGAGCACTTGTCGTACACCACATACCATTGGTAAATAGTTGCACAACTCCTTCAGAATTCAAATGAGCTAACAATTCTTATCGCTAAATTTACAGTGGCTTTTACAAGCCATACAAACATTCATATGTTAGTCATAGTAAATCTGTACTTCACTCTAAGTGTTCATTTCTGTTAAGCCTTTTTTAAGTTTTTATAGGAAAGCCTTAACAACTTACTGGTTAATACTTATGGAGGCTTCAGGCTTAATATGTTGTAATTAACTTAACTTAGCGAATGCTTCTTTGCTAGTTCGAAAGTGCGAATTAATCAAAAAATGTAAGCCGTTTCCGATTTATAGAGCTAGCGTTGGGCATCGTGAGGCTGTGTATATTTATGAAACGTTGGACTGGTCAACCACCACCGTGGCCAGACGGCTCATCGCGCGTGAGTACGCCGACATTACACCCCGCCTCCCTTGCCATCTTCGTTCCATTTCGTATTGTTGTAGATGAATTTGCATAACCTCGCGCTGGTAACAGCGATGATCTGCGGGCTTGCAGTAGTATTGTTACCTGCGACGACTCGGCGCAGGTGGGTCTGCGAGCACGCTGCTGTGGACGTGAGAGAATGTTAGGTGATCAGATGGTGTATGGCTTGGCTGGCGGCGAGCTTTGTTCGTCAGTATTAGATCATGGGATAGATAGGGTGGTAACACAAAGCAGGCCCCTCGGAATGTCTACAGGTCCTTGAAAAACGAACTACTCGCTCTTCTGTTTCCTGCATCATGTAGGGGCAATAGGCGTCGGGCGAGTCTATAGCATCTTAAAATCAGATAATGATACGGGTACACGAGACTCGTCAACCTGGAATACAGTTCGTCTATGAGAATATAACTGATTTCATAGCACCTTCAGATGAGATAGGGATATACGTTAACCAAGCGAGAACGAAGACATCACAGGAAGATGCGATTCGTTAGCACAGAAGGGCAGCTCATCTAGGGGAAGTTAATCTGATTGCATAGCACCTGGCGCTGTGCGTGTGAGACACTGACGTACGGATGGTTACCAGACGAAACCCAAGATAGTCCGGGTAGATGCGTCTCGCTAACATAGAAAGGCAGCTCATCTAGAAGAACGACAACTCTGAGTCTACCTGCCCTTTGAGGTATGCTGGCAACACTCAATGCAGCAGAGTTCAAAGTAAAAAATCAAAGTAATCCATAGCATTACTGCCGTAGCGGGTGAAGTGTTAGCGACCTGACATTTCAAGGCTCGGTTATATGAGGGCGGGTGCCACGCCTCTCCCTCCCCGATATGAGGGCGGGTGCTACGCCTCTTCTCCCCCCCCCCCCCCCTCCCCGCTTTAACTTTGTAGAAGAAAGACAAACCGGGTACCCAAAATAGCCATATGACTTGGCTTGATTTCGTTCGTTCTCAATCTTCCGCTACCAAGTCCTAAAAAGTGCTAAAGTAACAGAATGTAGTCCAGAGAACGTGTCGTAGTTTACAGCTTTACTTCGATATTTGCACCTTTCGGTCCGAAACTTCCAACTTTAGCAGGAAAATAGCCATCTGAAATCGGATATGTCTTACCGAAAGGCTCAGATATCACAGCCTCACTGTAATAACGATGCAGCTCCTGTTCGAGATGAACACAGATGAAGCAGTGGAATGACATAAACCAATCAGATGATGTTGATGTTGCTGCTGTCTTTAAATGCACATAATGAGTATGTTTACACTTTCGTTCGCCCTGAAAATGGCGTTAAGGGACGGATTGTAGTAGCTTCCATCAAGTCCCGATCAAGCTAAACCGGGCTCTTCCAGGCTGTTCTGCAGGTTGTCCTCCACCAATGTTCGGCTTCGTCTGCGCGATGCTCACAGCTACATGGATGACGTCGATCTACGTTTCATTAACCAGACTGCCTTGAAAACAGCACGCTTCCAGGGAACGCTACATGGAAGAGAGATGTGACGCACTGGTCAGTTTGGTGTATCTGGCCTGACTAGCGTCACATATGCTCTGACTAACCAGATAGAAAAGGCTGAAACAAGAGCCAAATGCCAAATATATTTATAAATCTAGCAGGAACCAATTAGTATGCATTAACAAACTCACGAACAGACTACACACAGGAATAGTCTGACCAGAAATGGGGTATGGCCGTACAGCTTAGTCCACTACAACTAGAACACACTTTGGTAAGATAAGCCGAGCCCATAACCAAACCAGGCATTACCACGGGGACCACGAAGTCCACACTCATAGAGGCACTAGAAATAATGCCGATGGAAGATAAATGGGACATAAAAAAGTAATGCAACAGACAGAGAAACTTCTCAACCATCTAATATACGCACGAATGGACAACCAACGGGACTGCCAAACCATCTAATATACGCACGAATGGACAACCAGTGGGACTTCCCAACCATCTAATGTACACAAGAATGGACAACCAGTGGGACTTCCCAACCATCTAATGTACTCACGAATTGACAACCAACGGGACTGCCCAACCATCTAATCTACACAAGAATGGACAACCAGTGGGACTTCCTAACCATCTAATGTACACAAGAATGAACAACCAGTGAAATGCCATTTTTGAAATAGGTAATCCAGCCACAAACTCTGAGAACTGGCAGTCCAAGACCCAGTGCTGTCACAAACAGAACCCAAGCCCATACATCCCGTCTAGAAGGAATCAAAGAAAAAAGAGTGTATAAAGATCTGGAAAGAAGACGCATTACCGAAATAAGAACACATGGACACTAAGTATCCATCAGACAGATGGGTGCATGCATGTACGCACGGTGCAGCTACAAATGTCGTCGCGGACAGAGTTGTGATAAGATAGATAAATGGGGAAAAAGTAACCCGGTCCGTAGCCATAGGCAATCTCTCCAGCAACTTCGTAGCCAAAATAGAAGCTCCGTAAACCACAGGGGAATTTACCATACAACACAGAAACTAAATGCGTGAGAAAATCGTGATACAAACAGATGCACAGTTAGCCGAATCGGAACTTAAATCGCAAAAGAATAGTGAACCGAGCGAATTGAGGAAAGTCTTAGCGAAAATGTATCAGTAGTTCCAGAAAGTAGTGATTCAGTGGATACCATCATCATGTTGGATCAAAGGGGAATGGGTAAACCGACAATCTAGCCAAAAGAGGTGCTGAAATGATACAGGAAGAAAATCTGGTCAACCATGAAGAAGCAAAAGCAGTACTAAAAGGACAAGATAGTGAGAAGTGGCAGGAAGAACACCGCGAAGATGGTGGATACCACCACAGATTCTAAAAAAGGCCAGGTTATCATACTATGTTTTTGAACTGACTACAACAGAATGAGGCAGCGCATGTATACCAAATTCAAGCCAATGTTACGGTGGACTGAAAAACATGGCAGCAGATCATCTGCTTCAGGATTAACACCAGCACACAGATCTGAGGAGAAGAATGTGACCCACTTCCCCTCGTGGAGGTACTGTACGGAGGTGTTGGGAGCTGAGAATAGACGTCATAATGTATTGGAGAAGTTGGAGTCCCAGTCTAAACGTGTATATGATCACAGAAGAAGCTAAAGTACAAGATGTACGTCTGAAAGTGTTTAAAAGAAGAACGAATGAAAGGGTATGAAGAACGTCTGAAAGGGTATGAAGAAACAAGTCTGGAAACGTCTGAACCAACAAGTTTGAAAGGGTATGAGGAAGAACATATGAAAGGAAATGAAGAAAAACGTTTGAAAGGGTATGCAGAAGAATGTATGAAAAGGATTGAAGAAAAACGACTGAAAGAGTATGAAGGCAAACGTCTAAAAGGGTATGAAGAAAAACGTCTGACAGGGTATGCAGAAGAACGTCTGAAAGGGTAAGTAAGACATGTACCGGCACTACCATTGGTTATATTTAAACTATAGTCTGTATTAACGCATGTAATAAGTCATGTATGGATGTTGAGTCGATGGATATTTTCCATTTAATGAAATGTTCGACCACATGCTGCGTTGCAATACAGATACTAATTTCCATGCTTGCCCAAGGCGTCTGGCTTTTGCTATGCCTGGTTTATATGTTTTTAAAAGGATTAGTTAATTGAGTCTGTCTGTCTCCTTGTCGTGAAAAACAATCTGCTTTAAAGTGCTTGCTACTGGGCTTTATTGAGCGACACGCTAGCCAGCTAACCATTTCATCGATCCAAGAATATAGTTTTGAAGTAAGCTTGTAATATGTTACGTCAGTTCATGACAGGTGTAGTTGTGCTTCGAGAGGTATATAAGTGGGTGGCTGCGTCTTTGGAAGTGGATAGCAAATATATATATATATATATATATATATATATATATATATATATATATATAAAACGACGTTGATCGGAAAACAATCTTCCGCAATAATGTTTTGTTTTTCTTTATGAAACTTTTTATTCGCGTTTTATGAAATTCACGTATAATTGAATCTTGCATTTACATATGCTATTTACCCACATAATCTAAGTCTTCCCTTATAGCGTTACGCCAACGCGAAGAAAGGGTATGCGTGTCTTTGTTTGTGCCAGCTCGTTTCCAATTCACGTAGCATGTTCCTTTAACGTCTGTGGTCGGTTGTGAGACTTAGAGGAACCCACCTTCCACATGTCTTTGAATATTCAAGAGCGTAGAAAACTGCCATCGCAATTCCATTGCTGACTGAAAGCTGTAGAATCATTTATCGACTTGTGATGCGATGACTCTAATGAATAATGGCATCGGCGCTCTGCAACATGTTTCGCCTAGGGTTTGTGGAAGTACACCTATGCAGTGGCCGAGAATATAGCTCCGTCTGTCTACTTCGTGGAGCTTTAACAAAAATAACTCAGCGTCCAATGATGCTTCTATTGGTTGCAAAACTTCCATACACAGCACAAAAACGCTTGTGAATGGTCAAGACATGTGATCAGGTATCCGGTAAGATCGTTGGGGCACCCATGAAGACTCCCCCACAAATACCCCACCCCGCTCTGTCAGCTGCCTGTGCTTTCTCTGTTCTTCACACTTTATTTATCCGACACACGTCACTATATCAGAGACGTAAAGGGGAAGTTGCAAGCGTCCTCTGGCCCCAAGGGAGGCGAGATCAGCGTCTAGTCATAGTGTAGATTGGCGAAAGACAGGGAGATCCCGTGTACTTAAACGAACTCTTGATAGTTAAACATCTCGAAGAGTTTACTGCTAACCGCTATCTGCACATTTTGTTGTTAAAATACTCAATTACATAATTGACCTTCCTCCAGGGCTAGTATTCGCAAGAGGTAAAGATCACAAAATGAAGATGTATTACGGATAACCTTCTGCTACCTGACAGCAGGCATACCCTGCCTATTTGAGCACTGGAATTTCAAGAAATGAATCATAGCTCGTTGTTTGTGACATATTAGACTTCCGGGGTCTAACAAGCTTCCTGCCTCTTCGACAAACAGCAATGGCCAGTTCGTGAAATTGTTGATAATGGACAGTTAAACCCAGGGGTTTGTCTATTTATAATGTTATCGTTGCACCTTCCCCGAGCCTAGTAGGCGCACGAAGTAAATCAACCGTCGTTGTCGCTACATGTTATTGTTATTGTCGTGTAATGCCCACAATCAATAAGTCTACTCTTGTGTGCGCCCTTAAAAGGACGTTAAGGGACGGGTTGTAGTTGTCACCCTTACATCTTGAGCATGATGATGAAGGTGGACCGGGATCCTCCAGCTGGTTGTACTATGCTTGACTTCATCTGCGTGGCGCTCATTGCTATGGGGATTACATCGATCCACATCTAGTCAACCTGTTTCAAGGGAACGCTAGATGGAAGAGAGATAGTGGTCTTGGTCAGTGTGTTGTGCCTGACCCTGACACGACGTCCTGGTCAGTGTGTTGTACCTGACCCTGACACGACTTCCTGGTCAGTGTGTTGTGCCTGACCCTGACACGACGTCCTGGTCAGTGTGTTGTGCCTGACTCTGACACGACGTCCTGGTCAGTGTGTTGTCCCTGACACGACTTCCTGGTCAGTGTGTTGTGCCTGACCCTGACACGACTTCCTGGTCAGTGTGTTGTTCCTGACCCTGACACGACGTCCTGGTCAGTGTGTTGTGCCTGACTCTGACACGACGTCCTGATCAGTGTGTTGTGCCTGACCCTGACACGACGTCCTGGTCAGTGTGTTGTGCCTGACCCTGACACGACGTCCTGGTCAGTGTGTTGTGCCTACCCTGACACGACTTCCTGGTCAGTGTGTTGTGCCTGACCCTGACACGACGTCCTGGTCAGTGTGTTGTGCCTGACCCCGTCCTGGTCAGTGTGTTGTGCCTGACTCTGACACGACGTCCTGGGCAGTGTGTTGTGCCTGACCCTGACACGACGTCCTGGTCAGTGTGTTGTGCCTGACCCTGACACGACGTCCTGTTCAGTGTGTTGTGGCTGACCCTGACACGACGTCCTGGTCAGTGTGTTGTGCCTGACCCTGACACGACGTCCTGGTCAGTGTGTTGTGCCTGACTCTGACACGACGTCCTGGATAAAACCAGCAACAATGAATAACAGTTGCCAATCACAAGGGAAGATGGCCAAAGTCCTAGACAATTGCTGCGAAATGTGTTCTCTGAAATATGTAAAGACCAACCCTGCCACACTCAGGACACACATGTGGGGATCCAGCTGTGGAATAAATGTGGGTATTATTATTATTATTTTTTGGCAGCACGCTTTTGCTGAGCCCCCGGGGTGGCAATACTCTCTGTGATCTGAGCACCGTCGGTGATACTAGCACGCTGGGTGGTACGGTCTTGTGTAAACGTCTCTTGGAGGTGACATCAATATTGAATATGTTCAGAGACACTTTCAATGAGTCTGTAGCGTTTATTCTGTCTCCTTGGAGAACGTCTGCTTGTTGTAAGCTCTCCGGATAACAGGTTCATGAGGATACGGCCATCTGACATGCGAACACCATCTCCCGTCCACCCTAGCTGAGCCAATTTCAGAAGTGTATGCATGCTTATCATGTCACTATTGCTTAGAGTTTCAGATTTGGACACGTTGTCCTGCCACCTGATCGCTAGTATCCTTATGCAGACAGCTCAAGTGAAAACGATTGAGCTGACTGGAATGTCTGCTATACACTGTCCATGCCTCACATGCATTCAGCAGAGTGGATAACACCACAACACGATACATCTTGATCTTTGCGGTGACAATGATACCTTGTCGGCTCCAGACGTTTATCTTGTAGTCTCCAAATCGCAGAGCTCACTTTAGCAATCAATGAAATGTGCCTTTCGTTGTATTGTGTAACGATAGCAAGTTCAACTCAAATGTAGAAGTACAATACGCTTTGAATATATGCAGTGACCACAAACCAATCCAGATCTTTTGTTTTGTTTATTTGTTAAACACCATGTACTATATTCTTCCCAAGTATGAATACAGAGCAATTACGCTTCTCAGTGACACTAAGCTCGTATAGGAAATGACACATCATAACTGGCAAATATTTAGATCCCCAGCAGATCATTTTAACAAACGTGTCATGGTATGTATTAAATGTGTTTGACATCTTTACACTGAGCACGGCATGCTCCTTCTTCCCCTTCTTCGTGTTCGCTCGTTCCCAAACTCCCGCCTCCAAGCCATGAAAATAGCTTTGCAAGTAGCAGGATGTTGTCTGGAAAACGTAGTTTACAGCTTCACTGCGATATTTGCACATTGTTTAGTACCTGGTTAGCCTTTACTCTACGATACCTTCTCCTTAGCCATTCTGCTCCATTGCGGCCTGTTATCCAGAATCACCGCGTGGAGGTGTAGAAGGGTCTTGGCAGCTCTCGTTCGCTGGCCCTGATGCTAGCAGTCAGCAATGGGTTGCTGGCCACTGCAACGCATGCAGTGCTCAGCATCAGGACCCCCCCCCCCCCCCCGCCTCACACGATTCGAACCAGCTAAATCGGGATTATAAACCAATCACACAACGCCTAGACCACCAAATATCGGTTGAAAGCCAATTAAGAACAAGGGACACAATCCTGTCTTAGTCGTACGTTTATTCAATCAATGAACAGCATCGATTAGACACTATAAACGTGTTAAACAGCTGTTCTCTGCTCGTGTTTATCCCAAGAGCATGTTTTGTTATGATCTAACGTGGTGCGTATGTACCACAGCCAAACGTGATCAATACCCACTTTGTTGGCTTATTGCTTTCATCCTCGTGTTCACTCTTGAAAGTCCGTTACATTATTATTATGTTGTATGTGTAAGGTTCATGAAACATCGGCCACGAAAGATTTGCATGCGTCATATGCGTCGCTTGCATTTGGAGACTCGGTGTATGTCCGGCTTCTGGCAGATCATGTATTTTCTGCAGCAGACCCACATAACACTCATGTATTCTAGGAGGGACCCACATACCACTCATGTATTGTGGCGGGCCCACATACCACTCATGTATTGTAGCGGGCCCACATATAACTCATGTATTATAGCGGGCCCACATACCACTCATGTATTGTAACTGGCCCACATACCATTCATGTATTGTAGCGGGCCCACATACCACTCATGTATTGTAGCAGGCCCACATAGCACTCGTGTACTGTAGCAGGCCCACATAGCACTCATGTACTGTAGCAGGCCCACATAGCACTCATGTACTGTAGCGGGCCCACATACCACTCATGTGTTGTAGCGGGCCCACATACCACTCATGTATTGTAGCAGGCCCACATAGCACTGATGTACTGTAGCGAGCCCACATACCACTCAATTATTGTAACAGGGCCACAATCCACGCATTTATTGTAACGGGCCCACATACTACCCATGTATTGTAGCAGGGCCACAGACCCTTCATTGAATGTAACATACGCACAGACCACTCAGTTCTTGTAATAGGACCACATACCCCTAATTTATGTTACAGCCTACAATGCCGGTCATTTACTGTTACAGACCCACAAACCTCTCATGTTATACGATACCTCACAAATGTCTCATTATCTACAATATTCCACAAACCTCTCATTTACTGTTACAGGTCCACAAACCTCTCATTTACTGTTAGATGTCCCCAAACCTCTCATTTACTGTTACAGGTCCACAAACCTCTCATTTACTGTTAGAGGTCCACAAATCTCTCATTTACTGTTAGAGGTCCACAAACCTCTCATTTACTGTTACAGGTCCACAAACCTCTCATTTACTGTTAGAGGTCCACAAATCTCTCATTTACTGTTAGAGGTCCACAAACCTCTCATTTACTGTTACAGGTCCACACACCTCTCATTTACTGTTAGAGGTCCACAAACCTCTCATTTACTGTTAGAGGTCCACAAACCTCTCATTTACTGTTAGAGGTCCACACACCTCTCATTTACTGTTACAGGTCCACAAACCTCTCATTTACTGTTACAGGTCCACAAACCTCTCATTTACTGTTACAGGTCCACAAACCTCTCATTTACTGTTAGAGGTCAGTTTTAAAATATGTCAAATACTGCGGAGGGTTTCTCTCAAATATCAGGCTATGCTCGAGACGACCTACACGTGCGTAAAGGCTTTCTCACTTCTGAAATATGTCAAGAACAAAGCATGATCACATCTGCCAGACTGTTTACGTGTAGCTACAAGCGACTTCTTCTTGGACATCACTGAACTTGTGACGTGTAGCTACAAGCGACTTCTTCTTGGACATCACTGAACTTGTGACGTGTAGCTACAAGCGACTTCTTCTTGGACATCACTGAACTTCTCACGTGTAGCTACAAGCGACTTCTTCTTGGACATCACTGAACTTGTGACGTGTAGCTACAAGCGACTTCTTCTTGGACATCACTGAACTTCTGACGTGTAGCTACAAGCGACTTCTTCTTGGACATCACTGAACTTCTGACGTGTAGCTACAAGCGACTTCTTCTTGGACATCACTGAACTTCTGACGTGTAGCTACAAGCGACTTCTTCTTGGACATCACTGAACTTCTGACGTGTAGCTACAAGCGACTTCTTCTTGGACATCACTGAACTTCTGACGTGTAGCTACAAGCGACTTCTTCTTGGACATCACTGAACTTCTGACGTGTAGCTACAAGCGACTTCTTCTTGGACATCACTGAACTTCTGACGTGTAGCTACAAGCGACTTCTTCTTGGACATCACTGAACTTCTGACGTGAAGCTACAAGCGACTTCTTCTTGGACATCACTGAACTTCTGACGTGTAGCTACAAGTGACTTCTCATTGGATATCACTGAACTTCTGAGTGCCTAACAAGCTCAAGGATGTCATTAACCCGGGGTGTGTTTTAAAAAGGTATGTTTTTTTTAAAAACTGAAACCCAGTAGATTGCATGGTCCTCGCGCACTTAATATTACACGTGAACGGTGCTCGCAATCTTAAAAGGTTGAGAACCTCTGGAATAAACTTTGGAGGAAGATACAACACAGTGAATTAGATGAGAGAAGACAGAGATTCTAATCCAGAGTCAGCGAACCAGAGCTAACCAAGACCATCTTGCACCTCTAAGCGCCGACCCTGGAAACAGGCTGCACTAGTGTAGTTTTGTAAAGAGCACAGAGATTGCAGTGAGAAGCTAAACTCAGTACTCAAGAAAGCCGGCTAAAACCAGATGCGGCTGGTGGAAATGCGCAGCTTCGCTGTAAACTGCGACACTACGTTATGACGTCCTATTTCACGACGAACGAAGAGGAAGACGAAGAAGTTTAGACTTTGACAGTGAGAATAGTTTTCAACATGTTTCTTCTTCCGTTACATATTTCCGTATTATAACCCACATTGGGTTTTAGGAATGACCTCATCAGCTCTTGGTAGGCTCTCACAGAGTGTGGGGAATAGCAACATGATGACGATCTCCACAAAGATTACAGTGTACAGCTCCTGTGTGATTAGTACCCTGCTCTATGCCAGCGAAACATGGTCTATGCATGCCTCACATGAAAGAAGGCTAAATGCTTTTCATATGCGTTGCCTGAGGTGCATACTTTCATGGAGTGACAGAGTGACAAACATCGACGTGTTGGACCATGCAGAGGTTGCTAGTTTAGTTCGATCCTTCGCCAGCGCCGCTGTGGCTTGGTTACGTGTGCAGAATGAAGGATGGGCGAGTACTAAAAGATATCCTATACGGAGAGCTGACCACGGGCACGCGTAACCATAGTAGACCCTTCCTCAGCTACACAGATGTTTGCAAGCGTGACCCGAAAGAGTTGTATGTGAACACCTGCAGCTGGGAGTAAAGTGTCGAAGACAGACCCGACTAGAGGCAGGCTTTGTATGTCTGCAGACAGGGGAAGACAAGATACGTCAAGATGCAGACTCCAAACCGACGCAGCGAAAGCAAGGCAACAACTGACTACGTCCCCTCACTAACGTGAAATCCATTGTCTCTCAAGACTGACAGGATGCCAATCACCAAGACCCACAATATTTGATCCATACCCAGTGTTAAACATTAATCGTACTTTCTGCACGGTAACTGTACTTTCTGTATTTGTGTTATGCAAGTGTTTCTATAATCGGGATCGTTACTAACAGAAATAATGATCGACACAATTCGGCAACTATAAAGTATTTACGTAGACTGCTGAGATGGTACTTCATTTTGTTTTAGAATGATTACAAAGTCAAGCCCTGTCGCACTTTTGTCTCTCAGTGAGTGTCCCCGCCAACTTATTGATGTTATGTGCACACCGCGAAGTCTCCTAGAACTTTAACGATGCAGTCGTCTTACCATAAAACTCTCCCAGGGAACCTCATCAATCGTAATAAACACAGTAATTATGTGTTTTAAAATATTTTTTGAAGATGATAGGGAGCAGTTGGCAGAGCGGATTGAATGTTGGGCTTATGTCCACAATGACGTGAGTTCAAAACCTAGTTAAGACATATATTGTTTTTTTAATGTGGGAAAAACTAAAACCTAGCTTGTATAGATTGTGGTGACTACATATGCGAGCGGCCTTTATTCATCAACAGTATAAAAGCTGCACCTCAGCAATGTGAGCAAACGGCATTACGATGGTATGTTATAGATGGCTGCTCATTTCTGTTCAGTTCGCATTTTCTCTTCATGTGAACCATAGTTTCAGCGTGTCTCATTACAGAATACCTGCATCCAAGAACTTGTTGTGGTGATCTCTGTAGCAAAGATCTTACGTGGTGTCTTTGCTAACTCCATGCACAACCTGCTTTAGTTACTCGATTTTCACGACGTGCTTAGAGACACACTGACCCTATTCTATCCACACCGAACACCAACCTGGCAAGCCTTCCTTCTTATCATTCCTTTTCGTATCCTTCTTATTCTTTCCCTTCTTCCATCCGCTTCTTATTTCTTCTTTTTCTACTTCTTCAACTTAATCTTCTTAAAACCGCGTCCAATTGTTTAAAAAAAAAAATGTGATTCGTTATTCTAGATATGCAGTCCTGTTGCCAGAACAAAGTTCAGTTTTTTCTAGGTCTGTACGACAACCCCATAGCAAGTACTTCAGATCTACACCATGTGGTCACGTTTGGCTTTACATGTCTTTGTGGACTGGCCAGCCTTGTAGGATATGTTCCAGTATCTGGTTTCGGGTTGCACATGAACATTCATTTGTGTGGGATATCTTGAGCCGATAGAAGTAACCTAGTTGTCTGTAGTGGTATGTTCTCAGGCTGAACAAAGTACATGTTGTTGGTTGGCGTCTTTGATAGCGCAGATTGTGTCAAATCTATCGTTTGCATACATTTATGTCTTCCATATATAGTTGTAACGCTTATGAACGATAGTCGTATCTTCTCGGCACAGCACTGTAAATGGATGAATTGCTCTATTTTGCTACTATATCTGGATAGTACATCAACTCTCTACTTCCTGAAATTCCAGTGTGAGGGTAGTCAGGATAGGGCAACCGTTGAGGTTCTTTGGAAAACTGTTAGATCTTGGTGCTTATTTACTGAAGCATGCGTTCTCTTATGGTGTTACAGAATGACTGAAGTAATGAGCTGCAATCATTATTTGCAGGTTGATCTGGTAAGCACTCTCGGTGCCTGGAAAAGTTATGTGGATTCTTTCATACAATTAGAGGAAATCTTCCCTGCTGAGGAAGCTTTGCGGGCTATTTGTTCTTGTATAAATGCCTCCTCCTCCATTACATACTGCTTCCATTGCGTATCTATCAGACTAGCAGTTCATTCGATGTACTTGATCACACTTGTCCACATATTTTAAGCGCTGTTTTTTTGCGTTCGCCTAGACGCTGTTTGATTGTGGACTACTTTGTCAACGTAAGATATGGTCACGAAAGGGACCTGCACGAAGCTTGTAGCTAACAAAGAGGTCGGTCGTCCTCTGGAAACGATGTTCAATTGGTCAATACTTATATATTTGGAGAGAGAGACAGAGAGAAAGAGAGAGTAAAGAACTTCAAGCTGACCATTATTAATCTCGGTCACAATGCTACATCTTAGATCAGACATTCAGGTCAGGTTAGGTCATCATGTAACCAGTGACGTCGTTTGGGCACACATGAAGACATCCTCACAAACCCACGTCACCCTTCTCTGTCAGCGGCGGCTGCCTGCGCCTCTTCTGATCGGAGATTGAGTTCATTGATTTATTGGAGTGTTTGTTAAGCTTATAACTATTCGTTATTTGTCATAATTTGTTATTTGAATCTTATCATTATTTGTTTCAAAAGTTATTTCTCAGTACGACTGTTCCATATGTTTTTCATTTTTTTTAATGCTTGTTCTTTTTAAAATAAAAACTGTTGGTTTTTCAAAAAGCTTTTATAAAAATGTGTAATCAATGGCTTTTTTTCTTGTGTCTCTTGTATTTACATAGTGATGTCATTTCTCAACCAAGTGGCTGCTTAATTTTATTCATTTCGTGTTGTTGTTTCTCTTTTTAGATGGTAATTGTGTATATCCGGCTCTGTAATCACTGGTCGCTTTTTTCTACTTTCATTAAAAATAATATCCTGAAATGTTGAAGCTTGTTGTAAATTAATGTTTTGCTTTTTGATTTTGTTTGTTTATGTAACCAGCTATTTAGTTTCTCAATCGCTAAACCATTTTTTGTTTAATGCTTGGGAGCGCCTGTTGTAATATTATTATTTTGGGTAGAATTGTTAATTTTTTAAAGTTCTCCGGAAATATGAGAGGTTGCAGATGTTGTTGTTGTTGTTGTTCGAATCTGCTGGTCACTCTTAATTGTGTGCCTGTTATGTCTAGTTACACTGGCTCATTGTAACCAGAGGTGTACTGAAGAAGGTGTTTCCATGTCCTCTTAGTCGTGGTTCTCTGTCAGTTGACCACTATGGCAATCACAATGTCGATTCTCACCTCGTTAGCCAGACTTTTGTGAAGAATGGCCGTTCCGTGATCACTGCGTGGAAATGATGTGTGGGTCTTGGTCAGTATGTTGTGTTGAGACCCAACTGATGCGCGGGTCTTTGTCAGTATGTTGTGTTGAGACCCAACTGATGTGCTAGTCTTGGTTAATATGTTGTGCTGGGACCTAACTGATGTGCGGGTCTTGGTCAAAATGTTGTGCTGGGACCCAACTGATGTGCGGGTCTTGGTCAATATGTTGTGCTGGGACCCAACTGATGTGCGAGTCTTTGTCAGTATGTTGTGATGGGACCCAACTGATGTGTGAGTCTTGGCCGGTATGTTGTGCGGATACCAAACTGATGTGTGAGTCTTGGTCAGTATGTTGTACTTAGACCTTGCCATTGGCCTGTCTCCCTAACAACTGTTGACTCACACATTTAATTATAAGCATTGTGTTACAACTAATTAAAAGCTACAGTTGAACTGGATTCAAATGTATATTGGTTAGCGCACGCGGACTTCTTGTCTGTTTAGCCTTGAAGTGGGGTGGGGGGGGGGGGGGGGGGGGGACTTGCGTGTATCACTGATCCCAAAACCATGCCAGAAGAGGCAATAATTTCCAGAAGGTTAACACAGACTGGACAAGTCAAAGGGGAGAGATCAAACAAAAATCAACTCGCCTAGAGTAAAATAGGCTGGATCAAGGCCAACCAACTAGATCCATTAAAACAAAGCTGGTTACAAAAACACTAACATCAAATAGAATCAATTAGTCTTAGGAAAGGGAGGGTCTCAGAATAGGAAAATTAAATAAACTCCTGACCTGGTACCTTAACTGGAGATAGGCAGGATCGAACTTGCATGAGGAGGGTTGTCAATGGCCTATGTTCTGAAAGGTCGCATTGAGTGACTAAATTTACATAGGAGAACGTGTATACATGACATACCTACTGGATTACTGGACCTCCCGTTACTATGAAACGGTTACACCGCTTCGGGTACCCACCCATCGCTGCCATTGTCTTCTGTCTTGGCCCACAGTGGACCAGGGTGTGATAAGTTTCTCGTCTGTGGCATCGTGAATGTTGTTTCTGAGTTCGAAGAAGTATCTCCCTTTGTCGATTTCTGTCTCGTGGTTACCAGACTTCTTCCGCTGTTCTCCAACTGTCATCAGTTCTCCGAATCAGGTGACCAGCCCAGCGATGCTTTACCTCGTCTGCGTGGGTAACTGCAACCTTCACCATTGCCATTTGATGTACGTCGGTGTTGTGAAGACTTTTCAAACGTTATTTGGGGAGCTTGATGCCGATCATGGTTCTCTCGAGGCAGCCTTGAGTCACTCTGAGCTTCGATTCCATTTCTTTTGCAAGGGACCACGTTTCTGCAGCAACAAACATCAACCCAGAAATAACAAGACGACGTCGCGCGGGCAGGGCGACATTCTCATCCAGAATCACGGCACTAGACCATACCCACGACCAGAGTCTGCTCTCTTCTCTATTCAACTCCAGTTCTCCCTGCAATGTGTTATGACGCAGAAATATGACACATTTATTTTAGACATTTATCTCGTTCTTTTCTGAAGGTATATTATACGAGGATAAGAAGTATGTCATAAACCGATAATTGGAGAGCTGGAACTTGTGATTGGGGGTTTTGACGGTGTCATTACCTGACTTTATCGTACTATTTAGTTCTGTTTAAGTGTCTTTATACAATTCGAAGAAAGCTTCCAGACCTACTAGCTAGAACAGTTCTGCTTCATGCCGACAACACTAGAACACATGTCTTCCAGACTTACTGACTAGATGAGTTCTGCTTCATGCCGACAACACTAGAGCACATGTCTTCCAGACCTACTGACTAGATGAGTTCTGCTTCACGCCGACAACACTAGAACACATGTCTTCCAGACCTACTGACTAGATGAGTCCTGCTTCACGCCGACAACACTAGAACACATGTCTTCCAGACCTACTGACTAGATGAGTCCTGCTTCATGCCGACAACACTAGAACACATGTCTTCCAGACCTACTGACTAGATGAGTTCTGCTTCATGCCGACAACACTAGAACACATGTCTTCCTGACCTACTGACTAGATGAGTCCTGCGTCATGTCAACTCTAGAACACATGTCTTCCTGACCTACTGACTAGATGAGTCCTGCTTCATGTCAACACTAGAACACATGTCTTCCTGACCTACTGACTAGATGAGTCCTGCTTCATGCCGACAACACTAGAACACATGTCTTCCTGACCTACTGACTAGATGAGTCCTTCTTCATGCCGACAACACTAGAACACATGTCTTCCTGACCTACTGACTAGATGAGTCCTGCTTCATGTCAACACTAGAACACATGTCTTCCTGACCTACTGACTAGATGAGTCCTGCTTCATGCCGACAACACTAGAACATATGTCTTCCTGACCTACTGACTAGATGAGTCCTGCTTCATGCCGACAACACTAGAACACATGTCTTCCTGACCTACTGACTAGATGAGTCCTCGTTCATGCCGACAACATTAGAACACATGTCTTCCTGACCTACTGACTAGATGAGTCCTGTTTCATTTCAACACTAGAACACATGTCTTCCAGACCTACTGACTAGATGAGTCCTGCTTCATGTCAACACTAGAAGACATGTCTTCCTGATCTACTGACTAGATGAGTCCTTCTTCATGCCGACAACACTAGAACACATGTCTTCCAGACCTACTGACTAGATGAGTCCTGCTTCATGTCAACACTAGAAAACATGTCTTCCTGATCTACTGACTAGATGAGTCCTTCTTCATGCCGACAACACTAGAACACATGTCTTCCTGACCTACTGACTAGATGAGTCCTGCTTCATGTCAACTCTAGAACACATGTCTTCCTGACCTACTGACTAGATGAGTCCTGCTTCATGTCAACACTAGAACACATGTCTTCCTGACCTACTGACTAGATGAGTCCTTCTTCATGCCGACAACACTAGAACACATGTCTTCCTGACCTACTGACTAGATGAGTCCTGCTTCATGTCAACTCTAGAACACATGTCTTCCTGACCTACTGACTAGATAAGTCCTGCTTCATGTCAACACTAGAACACATGTCTTCCTGACCTACTGACTAGATGAGTCCCTCTTCATGTCAACACTAGAACACATGTCTTCCTGACCTACTGACTAGATGACTCCTGCTTCATGCCAACACTAGAACACATGTCTTCCAGACCTACTGACTAGATGAGTCTTGCTTCATGCCGACAACACTAGAACACATGTCTTCCAGACCTACTGACTAGATGAGTTCTGCTTCATGCCGACAACATTAGAATACATGTCTTGCAGACCTACTGACTAGATGAGTCCTGCTTCATGCCAACACTAGAACACATGTCATCCAGACCTACTGACTAGATGAGTCCTGCTTCATGCCGACAACACTAGAACACATGTCTTCCAGACCTACTGACTAGATGAGTCCTGCTTCATGCCGACAACACTAGAACACATGTCTTCCTGACCTACTGACTAGATGAGTCCTGCTTCATGTCAACACTAGAACACATGTCTTCCAGACCTACTGACTAGATGAGTCTTGCTTCATGCCGACAACACTAGAACACATGTCTTCCAGACCTACTGACTAGATGAGCCCTGCTTCATGCCGACAACACCATAACACATGTCTTCCTGATCTACTGACTAGATGAGTCCTTCTTCATGTCAACACTAGAACACATGTCTTCCTGACCTACTGACTAGATGAGTCCTGCTTCATGCCAACACTAGAACACATGTCTTCCAGACCTACTGACTAGATGAGTCTTGCTTCATGCCGACAACACTAGAACGCATGTCTTCCAGACCTACTGACTAGATGAGTCCTGTTTCATGCCAACACTAGAACACATGTCTTCCAGACCTACTGACTAGATGAGTCCTGCTTCATGCCAACACTAGAACACATGTCTTCCAGACCTACTGACTAGATGAGTCCTGTTTCATGCCGACAACATTAGAACACATGTCTTCCTGACCTACTGACTAGATGAGTCCTGCTTCATGTCAACACTAGAAGACATGTCTTCCTGATCTACTGACTAGATGAGTCCTTCTTCATGCCGACAACACTAGAACACATGTCTTCCAGACCTACTGACTAGATGAGTCCTGTTTCATGCCAACACTAGAACACATGTCTTCCAGACCTACTGACTAGATGAGTCCTGCTTCATGCCAACACTAGAACACATGTCTTCCAGACCTACTGACTAGATGAGTCCTGTTTCATGCCGACAACATTAGAACACATGTCTTCCTGACCTACTGACTAGATGAGTCCTGCTTCATGTCAACACTAGAAGACATGTCTTCCTGATCTACTGACTAGATGAGTCCTTCTTCATGCCGACAACACTAGAACACATGTCTTCCTGACCTACTGACTAGATGAGTCCTGCTTCATTTCAACACTAGAACACATGTCTTCCAGACCTACTGACTAGATGAGTCCTGCTTCATGTCAACACTAGAAGACATGTCTTCCTGATCTACTGACTAGATGAGTCCTTCTTCATGCCGACAACACTAGAACACATGTCTTCCTGACCTACTGACTAGATGAGTCCTGCTTCATGTCAACTCTAGAACACATGTCTTCCTGACCTACTGACTAGATGAGTCCTGCTTCATGTCAACACTAGAACACATGTCTTCCTGACCTACTGACTAGATGAGTCCTTCTTCATGCCGACAACACTAGAACACATGTCTTCCTGACCTACTGACTAGATGAGTCCTGCTTCATGTCAACTCTAGAACACATGTCATCCTGACCTACTGACTAGATAAGTCCTGCTTCATGTCAACACTAGAACACATGTCTTCCTGACCTACTGACTAGATGAGTCCTGCTTCATGCCGACAACACTAGAACACATGTCTTCCAGACCTACTGACTAGATGAGTCATGCTTCATGCCGACAACACTAGAACACATGTCTTCCTGACCTACTGACTAGGTGAGTCCTGCTTCATGTCAACACTAGAACACATGTCTTCCAGACCTACTGACTAGATGAGTCTTGCTTCATGCCGACAACACTACAACACATGTCTTCCAGACCTACTGACTAGATGAGTCCTGCTTCATGCCGACAACACTAGAACACATGTCTTCCTGATCTACTGACTAGATGAGTCCTTCTTCATGTCAACACTAGAACACATGTCTTCCTGACCTACTGACTAGATGAGTCCTGCTTCATGCCAACACTAGAACACATGTCTTCCAGACCTACTGACTAGATGAGTCTTGCTTCATGCCGACAACACTAGAACACATGTCTTCCAGACCTACTGACTAGATGAGTCCTACTTCATGCCAACACTAGAACACATGTCTTCCAGACCTACTGACTAGATGAGTCCTTCTTCATGCCGACAACACTAGAACACATGTCTTCCTGACCTACTGACTAGATGAGTCCTGTTTCATGCCGACAACATTAGAACACATGTCTTCCTGACCTACTGACTAGATGAGTCCTGCTTCATGCCGACAACACTAGAACACACGTCTTCCAGACCTACTGACTAGATGAGTCCTGCTTCATGTCGACAACACCAGAACACATGTCTTCCAGACCTACTGACTAGATGAGTCCTGCTTCATGCCGACAACACTAGAACACATGTCTTCCAGACCTACTGACTAGATGAGTCCTGCTTCATGCCGACAACAATAGAACACATGTCTTCCTGACCTACTGACTAGATGAGTCCTGCTTCATGCCGACAACACTAGAACACATGTCTTCCAGACCTACTGACTAGATGAGTCCTGCCTCATGCCGACAACAATAGAACACATGTCTTCCTGACCTACTGACTAGATGAGTCCTGCTTCATGTCGACAACACCAGAACACATGTCTTCCAGACCTACTGACTAGATGAGTCCTGCTTCATGCCGACAACACTAGAACACATGTCTTCCAGACCTACTGACTAGATGAGTCCTGCTTCATGCCGACAACACCAGAACACATGTCTTCCTGACCTACTGACTAGATGAGTCCTGATTCATGCCGACAACACTAGAACACATGTCTTCCAGACCTACTGACTAGATGAGTCCTGCTTCATGTCGACAACAATAGAACACATGTCTTCCTGACCTACTGACTAGATGAGTCCTGCTTCATGCTGACAACACTAGAACACATGTCTTCCAGACCTACTGACTAGATGAGTCCTGCTTCATGCCGACAACAATAGAACACATGTCTTCCTGACCTACTGACTAGATGAGTCCTGCTTCATGTCGACAACACCAGAACACATGTCTTCCAGACCTACTGACTAGATGAGTCCTGCTTCATGCCGACAACACTAGAACACATGTCTTCCAGACCTACTGACTAGATGAGTCCTGCTACATGCCGACAACAATAGAACACATGTCTTCCTGACCTACTGACTACATGAGTCCTGCTTCATGCCGACAACTCTAGAACACATGTCTTCTTGATCTACTGACTAGATGAGTCCTGCTTCATGTCAACACTAGAACACATGTCTTCCAGACCTACTGACTAGATGAGTCCTGCTTCATGCCGACAACACTAGAACACATGTCTTCCAGACCTACTGACTAGATGAGTCTTGCTTCATGCCGACAACACTAGACACATGTCTTCCAGACCTACTGACTAGATGAGTCTTGCTTCATGCCGACAACACTAGAACACATGTCTTCCTGACCTACTGACTAGATGAGTCCTGCTTCATGCCGACAACATTAGAACACATGTCTTCCTGACCTACTGACTAGATGAGTCCTGCTTCATGCCGACAACACTAGAACACATGTCTTCCAGACCTACTGACTAGATGAGTCCTGCTTCATGCCGACAACAATAGAACACGTGTCTTCCAGACCTACTGACTAGATGAGTCCTGCTTCATGCCGACAACACTAGAATACATTTGCTCGATTATCACAAGATAAAATTAAACATCTAGGAGGACAACTTCTTGAACATCCTGTCCTTACAAAAACTCGGTCTTCGATACTCTCGTGATGAAGAAGTTAAGCGTGAAGTTCGAATGTGTCTGAGACAGCAGACCAAAGAATTATATCATGCAGTTGTTTAGGGACTAATGAGGGAAGCGTTGGGATAAATGTTGGTGGATATTACCTCCAGAACTAAGGGAAAATGTTGTTGTAGTAATAAATAGTTTTACATTTTGTACCTCATTTATGTGTATTAGAAACGATGTGTGACCCAGTTACTGACTGTCCTCATATCGTATGTAGTTATACTATACATATTCGTCATTACTCTAGGTGACCTCATAGGTGCTCAGTTTCCTTCAGAGATACTTAAAATTCATATAGCTCGCTGGTTAAACACACTCTTAGGTGTAGCTCAGTCCTCGACCCACGTTTCGTTTCAAACTCCTGCAGTTTAGAGATTGATCATTAATCTTTTGCTGGGGTATCTAACGTGCGGTTAAATATTGTTTTACTTTGGTCTGCCTTGTCATTGTCTAATCGATGGATGCCTAAATAACTAGAAAGGATGGCACTTATTCCACTGCTAAGATGCCATTCAATGAATGTCTTAAAAGAGCCACACAAAAAAAGATATCATTACGGCTATTATGCACACTACTCGAGTCTATGGCTTAGAATGTGAGAATAGAAGACCGCTTGTCCTTTCAGTAGCCTCACAGAAGCCACATCTGAGATGAGCTGGCCATGTCGTACACATGTCAAATCATGGTCTACAAAATTAGCTGCTCTATGGTGAACTCCATAATGTTGACAAAGTGGTCCTCATCGATTACAATGGACGAACAAGACATCCTCGCAGTGTGTGGACTAGGTTTATTTTAAATCTTATTTAATTCTATCACGCCATGGTGTTGCAGTCGTCTCCCCTTGATCCACAGATTCATCCTATCTGTTTAGCTTCCCTCTTATCCCTCAATGAACGTCTGTGAAACATAATATGTCACCGACAATGTTCATCTATTCCATCTGGGAAAGACTATTTGTCTTGAGGCTTAACGTCTGACCAAAAGATTAAACGCAGGATTTTCCTTGACGCAGAGTTAAGAGGGTCTGCGTTTATGTGGTATTTGGCATTCTCAACATAGCGTTGGCTTTTCTTGAGCAGGACATTCAGCAAAGCCGACGAGCGTACATGTTATAACGTTAGTTCCCGTCTCCTGCAGAGAGGTGTGAATCTCTTCTTGTGTTAATCGTATGTTCTATAGTTTGCAACGGAATGGAGTTTCAGGAAAGAGTAATCAGGGTCAGATGAAATATGCAGATGACGACAACACCTCACGTCTTTGTTTCTAGTCTGCTCATGTAAACAAGCTCGCTACCTCAGGTCTTTGTTTCTAGTCTGCTCATGTAAACAAGCGTGCTACCTCAGGTCTTTGTTTCTAGTCTGCTCATGTAAACAAGCTCGCTACCTCAGAACTTTGTTTCTATTATGCGCATGTAAACATGATCGCTACCTCAGGTCTTTGTTTCTATTATGCTCATGTAAACAAGCTCGCTACCTCAGGTCTTTGTTTCTAGTCTGCTCATGTAAACAAGCTCGCTACCTCAGGTTTTTGTTTCTAGTCTGCTCATGTAAACATGCTCGCTACCTCAGGTCTTTGTTTCTAGTCTGCTCGTGTAAACACGCTCGCTACCTCAGGTCTTTGTTTCTAGTCTGCTCATGTCTTTGTTTCTAGTCTGCTCATGTAAACATGCTCGCTACCTCAGGTCTTTGTTTCTAGTCTGCTCGTGCAAACACGCTCGCTACCTCACGTCTTTGTTTCTAGTCTGCTCATGTAAATAGGCTCGCTACCCCACGTCTTTGTTTCTAGTCTGCTCATGTAAACAGGTCAGCTACTACACGTCCCCGTTCGTGCTTCTATAAACTGGCTGTAAATCGTGTTTGTTATATTAGGTAACATTACCTAATTTTGGCGAGATTCACTCCATTCAACCTCAGACCTAGTGCGTTTGGCTATATCATGGCGTGTCTAAACAACCTGGCGAACAAATGGTTCAAACCTCAAAGTTTAAAGTGTCCTTTGGTCTAAACGGGAAGTGAGACTTAGTGTCTCGTCCTATCAGAGATGGATGATACAACTTGCAGATCCTGTGTACACGCTATACACGAAGAAAAAAACCCTTGGCAGTTAAAACGGGAAAATAACAGGCTGTTAAACTTCGTTATTCGAAAATTATTTTTTTTAAATACAACCCAATACGTCGTGTACCCACACCTAGTGAAACCTGGAGAAAACTAGAAAAATTTAATAAATGCATCCTGTGCTACTTACAGTTCGACTTGACTAATATGCCTTACCACTGGATCAAAGCTGCTCAGGACAAGAGAGTGCAGTTAATGCAAAACTTGTTTCTCTCAAGCCCAATTAAAGCGCAAGTCACAGTGTCATACCTTAGACCAGAGCTGAAATGGTGCAATCGAACAGGCTTTGTCCAGTCCATCTCCTGATGTTATCGACCCACTTATAACGTTGTCTGTCTCTTGACGATTGCCTTCCACACTACCCTTTAATACGATCTTCAACAAGAAGCTTTGTTTAGTTATTTGGTCCAAATAACTTGACTGTCTAACCATGATTTCGGTTATTAATTCTCATTTCACCCAAATATTTGAAATACCTTCACATTTGTTATGTTTCCTCTTTTACAAAAATGTTACTTAATCTTTGGTATACCCTATACTTCGATGGTCCCTACCAATCTACTACTCATGTGCTCTTGAAATAAGTCAGGTCAGGTCATCCCGTAACCGGTGAGGTCGTTGGGGCACACATGAAGACATCCTCACAACACCACGCCACCCTTCTCTGTCAGCGGTCGCTGCCTGTAACTCTTCTGGTCGGAGACTGGTCCATTCTTTTATGTTGTCCTCCCATCTCTTTTTGGGACGTCCTCTTCGTCGTCTGCCATGCACCTTTACGTGGACGATCGTTTTTTGCAAGACCATTTTACCTCGATATGTGACCGTACCAAGCGAGTTTCCCTATTTTGACTTGCCAAGAGGTCTTCAGAAGGCCCTATTGCTGTTCTAATTATATTTTGTAATTCCTCACTTGTAACTCGATCTTTGTACGTGACGTTTAAAAGTCTTCGAAAACATCACCTCCAAGGCCTGTATCCTTCGTTGAAGTTCAGCTGTAACTGTCCATGTCTCACAAGCATAGTGGAATATTGACAGGACCAGTGTACTCATTAATCTGGTTTTCGTGCATGAAATAAATACCCGACTCTTATTTTCACGACAGCCAGGGCAGTATGACAGTATATAGTCAGAGTCCATCTCCTTAAAACGGAAGCCTAGTATACACCATTCATCCCTGACAGTAGTGTCTTCCCCGGGTTCTACCTTTAACATTAGTTTATATTCACTTTGTACAAAATGCTTGTTAGGACAAATGTGGGGTGTTCTTTGCTCTCCACTCTAAAACAAAGTAATGTTTGAACGCACGATTAATTTTTCTGATAGTTTCTAGCGAGATTGAATAATATATTCCCGTTTAATGAATGGCGTGAGAAATCCCAGAATTCTATATTGCCTGTTGCAGTAATTGGCCTTATAATATCACACTGGGCGTTCAGTGCCTTTAGTAGAATGAGGGAGTCACCCATGCATAAACTAAGTAAGGTTATCCACTTATGGCGAACTCAACAACTGTAATTAATAAACGAAAATACAGCCGGGACATTGAATGATGAAAGGTCGTATACCGTATTTATCCATTCAAAGGCCGTTTCTGATAACTACTGTTACGATCACGTGGCCTACTCGGGCGCCTGGGGGCGTACCGATCCACCTGGACGGAAACCTGGCACTGAGAAAGTTGGCGCTGACAATGATAAAAGAGCCTCCGTTGTGTACGTCGCGGCGGTGACTTTTATGTGTCTGTTTTCGTTTGTGAGTCCCAGGACAAATACGCCCAATTGTAACAACCTAAAGAGCTGTTTTCAAACTTGTTTTTCTTTCTAATCGTTGTCCTTCATTCTCAAACTCCCGCTACCAAGTCCTGGACGTTCTCAAACTCCCGCTACCAAGTCCTGGACGTCCTCAAACTCCCGCTACCAAGTCCTGGACGTCCTCAAACTCCCGCTACCAAGTCCTGGACGTCCTCAACTCCCGCTACCAAGTCCTGGACGTCCTCAAACTCCCGCTACCAAGCCCTGAACGTTCTCTAACTCCAGCTTCCAAGCCCTGAACGTTCTCAAACTCCCGCTACCTAGCCATGAACGTTCTCTAACTTCAGCCTCCAAGCCCTGAACGTTCTCAATCTCCAGCTACCAACATGTTGTGCCGAGTGTGTACATGTTGTGTCGAGTGCGTACATTTGTGTTCAGTGCGTATATGTTGTTTCGAGTGCGTACATTAGTTGTGTCGAGTGTGAATGCATGTATCCTCATTTCAGTGCACATATTTTGTGTTGAGTTGAATGCACTCATCCTGTGTTCAGTGCACGTATGTTGTGTTGAGTGCTCGTATTCTGTCTTCAGTGCACATATTTTATTTTGAGTGCTCGCATCATGTGATCAGTGCACATATTGTATGTTGAATACTCGTGTCATGTGTTCAGTGCACATATTTTGTGTTCAGTTGAATGCACACATGTATTCAGTGCACATATTTTGTGTTCAGTTGAATACTTGCATACTGTGATCAGTGCACATATTTTGTGCTGAATGCGCGCATCATGTGTTCAGGGCACGCATCCTGTGTTCAGTGCACGTATTGTATGTTAAATGCACGCATCCTGTGTTCAGTGCACGCATTGTGCTCATTCAACCTGCTTACTTAGCTGACTTACACGGATAGCTGACATAACAACAACACTACATCAAAACGAGATTACATTGACCCACAGACGCTTAGACAATTTCAGCTCCCAACGGCGCAGTGGCATAAATGAACGGAAAAGAAATTAAATAGGTCAGCATCGATCTGTTGTTAACGTAATCCAAGATGGAAACTACCAAGAGAGATAGCGGAACTTGACCCCCAAGAAACGAAAGCGCGAAACGATCGAGTTCCTGATCAAGTGGTCCCTTGTGTTAATGGAGGCGAGCCCATCGTTTAGCAATATTACCGATTGGGTTCCTGATCTAACAAGTGTCAAGTGTTCCCTTGTGTTTATGGAGGCGAGTCCATCGTTTAGCGATATTGCCGATTGGGTTCCTGATTCAACAAGTGTCAAGTGTTCCCTGGTGTTAATGGAGGCGAGTCCATTGTTTAGTGACATTGCCGATTGGGGATCAGGGTGCTGCAGCGGTCAGCGGCCTATAGCTGACTGCTAGAGTCAGGGACAGCTACCCAGAACTGACTGCTAGCGTCACGACCAGCGACACAGAGCTGACTGCTAGCGTCAGGACCAGCGACCCATAGCTGACTGTTAGCGTCAGGGCCAGCGACCCAGAGCTGACTGTTAGCGCTAGGGCCAGCGACCCAGAGCTGACTGTTAGCGTCAGGGCCAGCGACCCAGAGCTGACTGTTGGCGCTAGGGCCAGCGACCCAGAGCTGACTGTTAGCGTCATGGCCAGCGACCCATAACTGACTGTTAGCGCCAGGGCCAGCGACCCAGAGCTGACTGCTAGCGCAAGGGCTAAAGACGCAGAGCTGACTGCTAGCGTCAGGACCAGCGACATATAGCTGACTGCTAGCGTCAGGACCAGCGACCCAGAGCTGACTGCTAGAGTCAGGAGCAGCGACACAGCTGACTGCTATCGTCAGGGCCAGCGAACCAGAGCTGTCAAGACCCTTCTACACCTCCACGTGGTGATTCTGGATAATTCTGGTGATTCTGCTGCAGCAGGGCAGACTGGCTAAGGAGAAGGGATCGAAGAGTGAATGCTAACCAGGTACTCCAAAATGCCTGCTGAAGTAGGACGTGACGGACAGAAAGGTGCAAATATCGCAGTCAAGCTGTAAACTGCGACACAACGCATTCTGTTCTGCGGGCTACGTCATACAACTTGCAAAACCCTTTTCATGGATTGATAGCGAGACATTGAGAACAAGCGAAGAAGAAGATGAGGATATTCACGATTGACAAAAAACAGGAAACGTGTTCACGCTGTGTGTGTAAAAGAACCATTTATCAATTGGAAATCTTTGTTAGTTGCTCCTAGTAAGCGATGCTGACGACATCATCAAACGGTTTTGTCTCGATGGTATCACTTGCGCTGTACTTGGATTATAGGGATAAAAGAACTGCGCTGGTCATCTACCTCACTCTCTGGTCTCGAGCAACGTTAGACCAGTCGCAAGACATAAGTCAATACGAATGAAGGTAACACCGGATGCAGTCACTTTGATCCCATCTCCCTTGAGACCAATGGTCGCTTGAAAACTTGCGGAATTCGATCCCACCCAGTTTCCTTTCATAGCTTTGTGAGTCGAGTGCCTTACCTCTCGACCACCAGAAGACTATGCAGAGTCTGTAGACAACCAGTTTCTCATTCCAGTCTTGTGAATGTGTTACAAAGTGACCACCTGATGATTGGAATGGTCATGCCCAAGTCTCTCTCTCTCTCTCTCTCTCTCTCTCTCTCTTCTCCCCCCCCCCCCCCCCATGCGCAATCATGCTAACACTGGATGGGCCTGTGCTGTTGAATGCGGGTTTGTTGTTGGCCATCCCTTTCCTGATCAGATTGTCAATACTGATCCGGTACATTGGTTCATCGGCTACAGCACCACTCCCTTTGCCTCGCCACCCCCCCCCCCCTCCCGTTGTTTGAGAGTATTCTTTTAGGATTGGTCCGGGAAATAATAATATGTTTACAACCAGTACATAATCAACCTCTCCCTGGGCCTAGTATGTCGCAAGAAATAAGGATTGCAAAATAAATAACGTATTACGCATAGCCTTCGGCTACCTGGCAGTAGGCATAACTCGCCTGATTCCAAGTTACCAAATAATGAAGCTGGCATTGATTGGTACTATTACCCGCAGTTTATCTTTATTCTTGTTGTAATTTTCAACAGTTGCGTTATGTCTCTGTACGTGCTGCCCTGATTGTATTCGTTTCATAACATTTTAATTAAAATCTTTATAATCTGAATGTCAAACAGTGATTTATCGGCAGGCTTATTGTGTGTATATGTTTCTAATGTTTGTGTTTGTTTTGATAAGGATGTTGGGAAAAGCCGTGACTTTTAATCGAAATCTTTCCAATTTGAATGTGTAACAGACAGTGACTTAGCTACCGCATTGTTGTGTTCATATTTTCTTACTTTGTTGTTTGTTTTGCAAAATATGTTGTAAAAGGGACGCATTGTAGCAGACAGGCAAATGCGCTCGCATCTAAGCAAAATCAGGAACCGCCTGCTGTTAGAAGTCCGTACTTTCTTGGGACCCCAGGTCTCAAGGAAGGTGTTGTTGTCGTCTTTGTTGTCGTCGTCTTTGTTGTTATTGCCCACAATGAGTTGGTTTACTCTTGTGTGTGCCCTGGAAAGGATATTTTAGTGTCGGGTTGCAGTAGCATTCCTCACATCCCGAGTGTGCTGATGAAGGTAGACCTAGGTCCTTCAGTCGGCTGTGCTATGCTTGACTTCATCTGCGTATCACTCACTACTACGGAGATCATGTCGCAACCTCACCATTACAAGTTGGACGGGTTGACAGCTTGACTGCGATATTTGCAGGCATTTTTGAAAACCGAGTTAGCCTTCCCTCTTCGATTCCTTATCATTAGCCAGTCTGCTCTGTTACATTCTGTTATTCAGGATGACCGCGTGGAGGTGTAGAAGGGTCTAGGCAGATCTCGTTCGCTGACCCTGATGCTAGCAGTCAGCTTTAGGTCGATGAGCGATCCAGCTTATGCAGTGCTTAGAATCTTGATCCCATATACATAAAAGTTATAGCCCATCGCAAGCCATAATGGCCACAACATCAGACGGTGTTCTCTTACTAATGTGATGTGCGCTGTATTTGGATTATATGAAGGCGGGAATGCGCTGATCACCATTCTCACTCACTTGTCCCGAGTTACCTTGGATCAGTTGCAAGACTATTGGTCGAGCTGACAGGAGGTAACTCAGCATGCAGGCACTCTGGTCTTACCTCCCGTGAGACCATATGTATGTTGTCTCGAGGTAAGGTGTTCGCCTTGAGTGCCGGAAGTTCCGGGTTCGAATCACTGTGGACAAAATGATTTTTTCACTTGAATTTTCTGGTAAAAATGGCCCTGATCTCTGGGTAGCGAGATCGGACTCCCGTGTTCATTGTCGAGCACATCAAAAATACCTCTGGATTTATAAATCGAAAAAAAGAATAGGATTAACGAACGCTCCCCGTACAAAAACTCTAGTTAAAAATCTACCCAACTTATTTGTATCTTCCCCCAGGCTTAGTAAGCTGGAGAAAGCTGTAAAAAACATATAATTCCTACTACGTATGACTTAACTGCTACCTGTCAACAGACATTAACATGCTTGTTTGAATATCAGGATTCCAATTATTCCAAGTACATGCATATACATATATATTATATATATATATATATATATATATATATATATATATATATATATATATATATACATACATATATATATATATATATATATATATATACATACACACATACACACACATTTATTTGGCATCTCCTCTCTCTAAAGTGTGTCCGTTATTTCCCAGTCTTTATTTGGTTCCCAAAGTGTACCATACGATCCCTCCCTATGAAGAAAATAATAACACCTCTGCACGTTTATGCTAATTAAAAAAGACAAGTAAACATGGTAGCGCAATGCGTTAGCATCCTCACAATGTAAAACGTTTACCATGCAAAGTGCTTTCGCACAATCTTTCTGTAATAGTCACTAGGGACATGAAGAGCGGTATTTGAAAGAAGATAGAAAATAAGAAGAAGCTTGTTTGTAGTTCATTCGTGAGGCGTTACATAACCATGTCTATGTTGATATAAGTTACATGAAAGTGCCTAGCGTCTTGTCTCATGTAATTGAGAGCCGACTAATTCTCCTCCCATTAAAGGGACTAAGGATACACCTCATCGATGAGACAAATGGACGAAGCTTTTAGAAAGACGTCGTACTATCCAAAGCACGGAATGGCATATTAAGTGCCCCATCTCATCTTCTCCTGGCTTCTAACATCATCACAGAGAAGCTACAACAACTACTACTCAAATTGCTCCATCTTCATAGGTCAAATTTAATTATAGTTAATGTTTGTGTTTTTTATATATTCAATTACAATAGTTTCCTTTCTTTATTTCTCCTTCCGCACTCCCTTTCCCCGTCCCAAAATGTTTTTTTTATTCATCTTCTTTGTCTGCCATCTTATACCTATCTTCCTACTGTTGCCCACAGTTCCCTTCCTTATCCCTCGATTGTTGTTCACAATGTCTCTCTCTCTCTCTCTCTCTCTCTATCTATCTCACTCTCTCTCTCTCTCGTTATCTTTTGTACTGCATGGATCCATCGCCCCTCTATTTATTTCTTCTTCATTGAGTCAACTCTCATTCTACGTGTGTCTTACACTTTCTTTCTCTCCTTGTTCTATATTACTTTACACGATTTCCTCTCCTCGCTATCTCTCACTATCTCTCTAAATCGTATCTTCTATATCCTCGTACACTTCACTTTCGCGTCATTACAGTCCTCCCTTCTCTTGATCGTCCTCAGAATGTCTTCCACCTTCCGTTATCGCCATCTAATGTCCCTAACTTACTATATCCCTCCTCCTTCTTTCCCTGTCCTTGCTCTTCCCTATATCTCGCTCATGTTTCTCTAACTATAATGACTCTCTCTATCTCTCTCTCTCCATGCTGTCTCCCACTTATTGCCCATCATCACCACATCACCAAGTGGTCTGGCGTTGGCTATCAATCCATTTCACAACCCTCCGCTCTTTCCCCCTATCCAGCTTGTCGTATCTCTGTATTTGATTTATCTGTAGTTGTCTTTGTTATATATTCGCATTCTTCTCTGATACCACAATTATCTAGTTGTTAGTCATGTTGTTGTTGTTGGCAACCCACAATAAGTAGGATTACTCCTTTGTGCGCTCTGAAAAGGACGTTTAGTGGCGGATCGCTGTAGCTTTCCTCACATCGCGAGCGCGCTGATAAAGATGGATCCGGATCCTCCAGACGGTTGTGCTATACTTGGCTGCATCTGCGTGTCGCCCACTACTACGGGAATCGCGTTGATCCCTCACCTTGTTAGCCAGGCTGCCACTAAGACAGCCCGTTTCCAGGAAGAACTACGGGGAACTCGAATTGAGTATGTTTTGCCTGACCAGGCATTAGTCTTCCTCCACCTAAATATATATATATGTCTATGTGTGTATGTCTGTCTATGTTGATTTGCCTGTCTGTCTGTTTACCATAATTTTTGTTTCATTTGTAGTTATGATTCGTATGTGCCTTCTTCTTCCTTCGCTCTCAGATAATTTCGTACATTTATCTCGTAAACCATAAGGTCATTCTTAGACTTCTTTCTTTCTTCGCTCTCAGATAATCTCGTAAATTTACCTAGTAAATCATAAGGTCATTCTTAGACTTCTTTCTTTCTTCGCTCTCAGATAATCTCGTACATTTACCTAGTAAACCATAAGGTCATTCTTAGACTTCTTTCTTTCTTCGCTCTCAGATAATCTCGTAAATTTATCTCGTAAACCGTAAGGTCATTCTTAGACTTCTTTCTTTCTCCGCTCTCAGATAATCTCGTAAATTTACCTCGTAAACCATAAGGTCATTATTAGACTTCTTTCTTCCTTCGCTCTCAGATAATCCTGTCTATATCCATCACGATCCCTCATTTTGATGCCGCTCGAAATTGTTTGCTTGTTGTAGAAATCTAAAATATCTTCCATCATTTATGGGTTGAGACTTTGCTATTTTTCTCATATATTTTATTGATGTCGATTTCGTAACTTCTGAAATAATGTTTATTTCTGGTTTGAAGTTTGACAATTTGAAGCTGTCGTCCATGTCTGGCATTACATATTCTAAAGCAGGTCTAACATGTCTTACGTACTTATACTTCCCTATTTGATCCAAGTATTTCAAACTATTTTGTTTTCGTTAGCCATGCGTAGTTTTGCTTATTGTTCACATTTTTCAATGTGATGTTTCATTGCGTCTGCAATTCAGTGATATTCCTAGATATGCAGGACGCACATCTGAAGGACTTTCATGAATGTATTTTCGTTGTGATTTCTTTTGCCGTGTCTGAAAGCGAAACAATGATCAATACCATGTTGATGCAGTTGTACCCCCAGTTCGCTTTTATAGCTGAGAAAACGAATAGGTCTGCAACTGTCAGCCTTTGATCTGTCCTCACCATGTGCAGGAATCATGGCTGCTTCCTTCCACGTTGTGACACTATCCCTTTCTTTCCAGCCTACATTAATATGGTCTGGCTTCGTTCGTTCTCCATCTCCCACTACCAAACCCTGAAAGGGATTAAGTAGCAGAATGTAGTCCAGAGAACGGAATGCGTTGTGTCATAGTTTACAGCTTGACTGTGATATGTGCACCTTTCGGTCCAACACATCCGACTTTAGCAAGCATTCTTTGAGTGCCGGGTTAGCATTCCCTCTTCGATCCCCTTAGCCAGTCTGCCCGACTGCAGCCTGTTATCCAGGATCACCGCGTGGAGGTGTAAACGTGCCTTGACAACTCCGATTCGATGGCCCTGACGCTAGCAGCCAGCTATGGGTCGCTGACCACTGCAGTTCATGCGCTGCTCAGCATCTTTGTCCCTCCTCCATTAATATGTTCAAGTAGTATCTATTTAGTCTTGGGTACAAGAATTTGTAACAGTTCATTTATAAGTTGATATTTTCCTAGAGAATTTGTTGTTGTTATTTTTGCCTTATCATCTATTTGTTGCTGAGTTAATTGCAGTCATTAGATGATTGGTGCATTTTGTTGGTTTTTTTTTGCTATTGTGATTGTACTATTTTTTTCATATCTCACTTTCTTTTTGCTATTGTGATTGTACTATTTTTTTCATATCTCACTTTCTTTTTGCTATTGTGATTGTACTATTTTTTTCATATCTCACTTTCTTTTTTCTATTGTGATTGTACTATTTTTTTCATATCTCACTTTCTTTTTGCTATTGTGATTGTACTATTTTTTTCATATCTCACTTTCTTTTTGCTATTGTGATTGTATTATTTTTTTCATATCTCACTTTCTTTTTTCTATTGTGATTGTACTATTTTTTTCATATCTCATTTTCTTTTTGCTATTGTGATTGTACTATTTTTTTCATATTTTACTTTCTTTTTGCTATTGTGATTGTACTATTTTTTTCATATCTCACTTTCTTTTTGCTATTGTGATTGTACTATTTTTTTCATATCTCACTTTCTTTTTGCTATTGTGATTGTACTATTTTTTTCATATCTCACTTTCTTTTTGCTATTGTGATTGTACTATTTTTTTCATATCTCACTTTCTTTTTGCTATTGTGATTGTACTATTTTTTTCATATCTCACTTTCTTTTTTCTATTGTGATTGTACTATTTTTTTCATATCTCACTTTCTTTTTTCTATTGTGATTGTACTATTTTTTTCATATCTCACTTTCTTTTTGCTATTGTGATTGTACTATTTTTTTCATATCTCACTTTCTTTTTGCTATTGTGTTTGTGTTATTGGCAGTACAATTTTTTTTCAATAAATCTACTAGACGTGTTCAAAGCAAAGTCGCTCGTGCTGCGCCACTTGGACATACGCTCGAGAAGCATGGTGACGTCAGATCTAACTTAACAAACACATCAGTACATACATGTGCACCTGTTCATTATCATCACATTAATAAGTTCTGCTGCAGACCGCTGAGAACATGGCGGGTGTAGTACGGAATCAGGGCATGGTTGATCTACGAGCGGTGATTCAGTTCCTAGCAGCTGAATCATGTCGACCAGTCTGGGGACAAAACTGTGGTGAAGGCAACAGTGAAGGATTGGACATGGATGTCTCGGGAATGACGTTTGTTCACGAATGACCTTCCGCGGCCAGGTCAGGCGCATATTGTTACGGCAGAAGTAGCCCATCGCTGATATTGATGCAGCAGTCCATGTGGACCGTCGCAGGATCTTACGTTCGCTCGCAGAGGAATTCGCTGTGTCGCGTAGGACAGTTCAAATGGTAGTTGGCAAGAAACTGAAATATCGGAAGGTGTGCCCACATGCAATGGAAGTGTCCCGAATCACCGAAACCAAACACATTCAAATCACAGGTTTCTGCTGGTAAGGTTATGCTGACCTCATTTGTGGACAACGTAGGACTTCAAATGGCAGACTTCAAATAGCAGACTTCAAATAGCAGACTTCAAATGGCAGACTTCAAATAGCAGACTTCAAATAGCCTGGCGTGAACAGCAATGCCAGATGGCACAGCTACAAATTAACTGAAGAGAGGTCCGGATTAGATATTAGGAAATATTTAGTCAGAGAGTTGTGAATTCTTGAAATGCATTGCCACGAGAGGTAGTGGAGGCTGGGGCAGTTAATGCATTTAAGAATAAATTGGATGCGCCTAACTTTTAGAGCAAGGTGATGTAAATTAAACTGGTTGTATACAGACTCTGCAGGGGCTTCTAAACCAGTATAAAAACGTTAAGTTAAGTTAAGCCAGCCACTATAAAGACACATTAGACATCCTGCGAACAGCCATCAAGAATGAACAACCCGGCATGCCTTCGCGTTGTGTCATTCTATTGCACGGCAATGCTGGTTCACATGTGAGGAACATTGTGCAGGAAGCGCTAGCACGGTGAGGTTGGCAGTTCTGCCACACCCAGCCTTTAGTCCGATCGGTCACCATGTGGCTTTCAATTATTGGGGCGCTTAGAAAAATGTGTAAAGGGACAACGATTCGACCCCAATTCAGACGTCATTATCTCGGTGACCAACTCGTTCAATGACCAACCAAAGTTATTTTTCTCCGACGGCATCCAACGTCTGCCGAAGCATTGGGGTGCATGTCTGAATACCCACGGTGACTTTTTCTAACAAACTCTGGTGCGTGCTTGCTTGATATCAATTGTTTCGTTTCATTGTGCCAAACTGCCGATGTTCCTTTCATGTGTTTGAAATAAATCCACTTGGGTGGGTTTCATTTTAGAGCGTCTCGTATTTCGTGCACGCTTTTCTGTTTCCAATTTTCTTTTCTTCTACCTGTGTCCTATACGGTAATTTTTTTCATAGTTTCTTTATTCTGTGACTTAGCAAATCTCAAAAGTTTTTTTACCGTTAAAAAAAAAAAAAACAAGGCTGAGGATGACGGTTATATGTTCTTTACGGTTATATGTTCTTTACGGTTATATGTTCTTTACGGTTGTTCTTTACGGTTATATGTTCTTTACGGTTATATGTTCTTTACTACTGTTTCTTGTTTTCTCATTCATAGCCATTCTGTACTTTGCTTTTCTTTAGTTGAATATTGTTTTCTAAAGATCGTTCTGGTCTTAATGCAGATCTGACCAGTATGAAATATAGTTCTTCTTATTTCGTCTGATGGTTGATTGCTTTGCTACTTTCAATATGGTTGATTGCTTTGCTACTTTCAATATGGTTGATTGCTTTGCTACTTTCAATATGGTTTTTTATTAAATGTATGTATTATTGCTTTCTCTTTTTTTTTTTTTTTTTTTTGGTCGTGTCCTGATAGCCTTGCATCACTCAGTTATGAGACAATGTGGCCTAGGGGTGAAACATCCTTTTTACAATCCCAACGCACCTGTTTCGTATCCCATCATGTCCAGTTTGTCAGACACAAGTTTTTTGTTAGGTGATTTCTTTCCTCCATACAAAACGTATTGGCAGCACACCGTACTACACACCTGCCAAGAAACTTATAACAGAATAAATAGTTTGGTATGTGCAAGAAGCACGTTCTGCAAAGGACATGCTGCTTACTTCTTGATTCTGATTGTTGGAGTCCTGCGTCCGACCTGAGAAGGAGTGATGTGACGTTTTCTCAGTTAAGTACCCTATTTCCACCTTATATATTAATATCATTCATGTATGTATTCTTCCCTTCTTCTATGATTCATTAGATCACTATTGTTGTTGTTCGTTGTCCCTGATGAAGGCCTTTTGGTCGTAACGTTGTTTTATTTTGTTTGTTTTCATCTCAGTGCGGTATCTGACAATATATATATATATATGGGTTCACTTTTCATTGTGTTTTACTTTTAAACTAGTCCTGTAAAATTGTAATTGTTTTGTATTTTTTTTATTCCACTGGAACAGAGACATCTGCACGTCGTGGTATTGTGTATTCTAGATTAGCGTCCACTTTTATTTGTTTGTGGTCGAGTTGTTCTATTTGTTCTTGGACTGATTGGTATATTTTTTTGGTTAGATCTTCAGTTTGTAAATGTTAGGTCTAGAGTATGTGTTGATTTCCACCTCCTTGAATACAAGGTTGGTTGATCGTGTACGTGGTTGTTCAGCTGCATGTAGTTAATCTATCTCGTAGTCTTCAACTTCCTCTCTTCTTGTGTCTGTCTCTCTGTACTCCTACCTTTCTCAAAGACTGTTAAAAGTGTCAAACTATAATATAGTCGCTATTTGGTATTTCAAGTGTTTTCATTTGCACGGCTGTTCTAGTTGGGCAGTACACATGTTACACATAGGGATTTTCTGTTCTACCACAATGTCTTCTCTTGTTGTCTCATGTGGCCTCGAATCTGAATGTGTGGTTCTTCAGCTGAGACCAGTCTCTCTATTAGTATCAAGACATCTCTTTTTCTGATATCCCCTCAATGGGAACCTGTTCAGTTTGTTCAGGTATGTTTCTTAGATAAAAACTACCAGGAGGTATCAAATAAAAACCTTAGAAGACGGAAAGAAATTAGGAAAGCTATGCCTTTGTATTGTAACTTGTTAATATGGTTGCTAAGGATGACAAGAGTGCTTTACACGTGCCATCATGTACCAACATAATATATATGTAAGATTTTCATTTTGAAGCCCCCTCGTATATTGATTCTCTCAGCATGGAATCTTCCTACAATGGCTCCCTTCTTGTTCATGACATATTCAGATTCCATTGAATAATTTTTAGTAGTTCGGCCTTGCTGGGCTTCTTCCTGTGTACCTAAGCTGTGTGGTCTTTCTTCTACCTCAGTTTCCCGTGTTAGCCAAGTTTTTAGATTGCTACCGTTACATTTCTTTCTGTTTGTGTGATATTTCGACTTAGTCCGTTTCATTCGCATTCGCATTTTATTGTCAAGTTCAGTTTTCGAGAAACATGTACATTCTCAGTTATAAAACAGTTCATCATCTGCATAACATCATCATCACGTAGCATGTCCTTTGTAGAACGTCGCTCCCATCACAGTCTGTCTGAAAGAAACTCGTTCCCTTGCCAAAACACCAGCTTCCGCCACTGTCATACTCAGGCACTCCTGGATATCTTGGTGCCATCGTCTTCATGGTCTACCCCTTCCTCTTTTGCCTGGCACCATACCTTCCATCACCGTTCTCTCAAGACCGTTGTGTCTCTTGATGTGACCAAAGTATTTGCATTTTCTAGCCAAAATGGAATTGATAAACCAGTTCTCCTCTATGCTCAACTCTTGTCGAATGTCTGCATTTGTTCTTTTCTCTGTCCAGGGTATTCTGAGGATCTTTCTGTAACATTTTGACTCGAAGGATTCGATTCTTTATCTATTAGTTTCGGTAATCGTCCATGCTTCACAGCTATAAGCTGCCACAGGAAAAACACAGGCTCTCAAGACTTTTACTTTTATCGTTTTGTTGGTGCCCTGCCATAATTTCTTCAGGCTGTTCAGTCTCTGCATTGCCATAGCTAGTCTTCTTCTAATTTCTTTCGAGCAGTCACCATTTTTGTCAATTCTGGAGCCCAGATATTCAAAATGTGTAACATGATCTATGTCCTCACCACCCACTGTAAATGTATGCTGACATTGTGTTTTATCGGTGGTCATTATCTTTGTTTTGTTTATGTTTATGAACAGATTTTGAACTTTACTATGTTCATAACGCAGACTCTTAATATACGTCTCCCTGCTGTAGTTATTTTGATTGTTATTATTATTGTTACTATTATTGTTATTATTATTGTTATTATTATTAAGTATTCCCGACACACATTCATTCTCCTCACTTATCTGCTTTTAACACCCTCTTGACTATTTTGTGTGTGTGTCTGCGTGCGTGCGTGTGTGTATGTGTTTGCGTTGTGCGTGTGTCTGCGTGTGTGTGTGTGTGTCTGCGTGTGTGTGTGTGTGTCTGCGTGCGTGCGTGTGTGTATGTGCTTGCGTTGTGCGTGTGTCTGCGTGTGTGGGTGTGTGTGCTTGCGTTGTGTGTGTATGTGTTTCTATATATATATATATATATATATATATATATATATATATATATATATATATATATATATATACATATATATATATATATGCATGCATACATATATACATACATACATACATACATACATACATATATACATACATTCATACATACATACATATATATATATATATACATACATTCATACATACATACATATATACATACATACATCCATACATACATACATTCATACATACATATATACATACATTCATACATACATACATATATATATATATATATATATATACACATACATTCATACATACATACATACATACATACATACATACATACATACATACATACATACATACATACATACATACATACATATATACATACATACACACGCACAATGGTGAAATGTCATTTCCTTATCTTAGTCATCTTTGTTCTTTATTAGTGGGTTTAGGGAATTCACTATCCACTTAGCTTGATGGTAGTCTTTCGTTATATCCTGTTCATGACTTCCTTTACCCAGCGAGGGGTCACGATACTCATCGACCTCCACCTGAACATAACACACATGACAGCACTTCATATCCTCCTTTCATGAGTAGTCAATAAGTATATCACTTGTATGTCAGCCGCAATATCTCTGCTTGGTCTATCACTTGTATGTCAGCCGCAATATCTCTGCTTGGTCTATCACTTGTATGTCAGCCGCAATATCTCTGCTTGGTCTATCACTTGTATGTCAGCCGCAATATCTCTGCTTGGTCTATCACTTGTATGTCAGCCGCAATATCTCTGCTTGGTCTATCACTTGTATGTCAGCCGCAATATCTCTGCTTTGTCTATCACTTGTATGTCAGCCGCAATATCTCTGCTTGGTCTATCACTTGTATGTCAGCCGCAATATCTCTGCTTGGTCTATCACTTGTATGTCAGCCGCAATATCTCTGCTTGGTCTATCACTTGTATGTCATCCGCAATATCTCTGCTTGGTCTATCACTTGTATGTCAGCCGCAATATCTCTGCTTGGTCTATCACTTGTATGTCAGCCGCAATATCTCTGCTTGGTCTATCACTTGTATGTCAGCCGCAATATCTCTGCTTTGTCTATCACTTGTATGTCAGCCGCAATATCTCTGCTTGGTCTATCACTTGTATGTCAGCCGCAATATCTCTGCTTGGTCTATCACTTGTATGTCAGCCGCAATATCTCTGCTTTGTCTATCACCTGTATGTCAGCCGCAATATCTCTGCTTGGTCTATCACTTGTATGTCATCCGCAATATCTCTGCTTGGTCTATCACTTGTATGCCAGCCGCAATATCTCTGCTTGGTCTATCACTTGTATGTCAGCCGCAATATCTCTGCTTGGTCTATCACTTGTATGTCAACCGCAATATCTCTGCTTGGTCTATCACTTGTATGTCAGCTGCAATATCTCTGCTTGGTCTATCACGTGTATGTCAGCCGCAATAGCTCTGCTTGGTCTATCACGTGTATGTCAGCTGCAATATCTCTGCTTGGTCTATCACGTGTATGTGTATGTCAGCTGCAATATCTCTGCTTGGTCTATCACTTGTATGTCAGCCGCAATATCTCTGCTTGGTCTATCACTTGTATGTCAGCCGCAATATCTCGTCATTGTCTATAACTTGTATGGCAGCCGCAATATCTCTTCTCGGTGAACGGCAACCTTAGGTTCATCTTTATATTTTTCTTAGACGATTCCAACTTATGGATTTTCTGTTAGTTCCGGGCATTTCTATTAGACTTCAACGTCCAACCAATATCATTTTTCTAATATACAAACTGCGATATGGTCTATTAGTCTTGAATCACGGATCCATCTCAAGAAATGTATTGACTTTCTAGTCGTTTGATGATGAGAACAATAAAACTCGAAAACAAGAGGGACAAAAGAGCCGCACATTCCACAGGAGGACTCCAAATATGCAAGGAACGTCAAAAAGTAGAAAAGCCCGTATCTTTATTTTATATATTTTGAAGAAAAAAAAAAGTAGAAGATCGGACATGGCTGGACAGGATTCATTGGAATCTCAAATCAGATCTGCATTTCTTGGATACTTTAATGGCAGTCGGTTGTAGAAGCAAAGTAGCGCTACCTGCACTAGACATAACACGTTGATTTTGTGTATAGAATATGTTCACAGGATAAATGTTCTTGGGCTGATTATCTTTGAGAGATCTGAATAAACATGGAGTTTTGTGCGTGTAGTATACAACTGTATAATGTCCGTGTAGAAATCTTGCCGCGCACCGTATCACTTTGTTACAACGCTAACTAACTTTACGTCGCCATCAAAAGATTAAATCTCTTTAGCATGAAAGCCATGAGGCGGATTAAAATAAAAGCATGATTATAGACGTGTTACCGATGCACCTTCTCTGAGAGTAACCCAGAACCGCTAACCATGGGCGGGAGAAAGTAGTGCCCGCATGAACAGTAATTATGAAAACCATTTTTGTGGGAGGGGGTTTTTTGGGTTGTTTGTTTTTTACGTTTGTGTGGTGGATGTTTGGTTAGTCGAATCGCATAACTTATGTCTTTCTTGGGTTGACGAAATAAATGGGAACTCGGAGGACAGTAACTAAAGGATGTATTTTATCGACAGCCGCAATCGGAAAGAAGTACATTATGAAGACTCTAGAAACTCGTTTCCTGATGTATGTTTTGCTGACAATGTACTTTTTTTTTTAGTTCTTCGTCGTCGCAAAAAAGAACGTAGTTTTGGGTATACCGTTCATTAAAAAAAAAGGGACGTCCTTCAGTAGATTTATACTGAAGTCTTTAACCCAGCTTGTGAAGTCGGGTGGCCAGTTCCATTCCTCGCTGCCTTTTCCTTCCCTAACTGTAAGTCAGTTACCCATTTACAGCTGAGTTGACTGGAGCTGCCGGTAGTGAGAGTTGAACTCTGTACCTTTGCCATGATAAGTAGTGCTATAAAAGTGTTTGCCCATCGCAAATGGATGATGGCCACACCATCAGACAGTTTTGTCTTAATAATGTGATGTGCGAAGTATTCAGGTGACAGTGAGAAAGAATATGCGTTGGTCATCAATCTCACTCTTATCCTGAGTTACCTTGGATCAGTGGCAAGACTATTGGTCGAGACGACTGGAGGTAACTCAGAATGCAGGCATTTTGGTCTTACCTCCCGTGAGACCAGGGGTCGCTTGAAACTTACGGGATTCGATCGCCCACCGTTTCCGTTCATCACTGTGAGAGGCGAGTGCCTTAACCTCTTGACTACAACGAACCCCTGCCCTACCACTTCCCTAATCAACCGTTTATAGTGGCTCATTGTGGATGCATTGAATATGTGCATCCCACGAAGATCCCATGAACGCACTAACAACTCCAAAGCCTATCCCTACTGTACGAAAACCTACCTGGAGGCAGCATATATTCCCAGAGGTGGTAGAAAATATACCAGGTATTGGATACAAAAACTGCCAGACTGAAAAAGAAAGAAGAGATACCACCCTCAGCTACATAACGGAAAACTACCCAAGCATGAACTGGACCCATGCATACACCGACGGTTCTGTAACAAACACAACACAGAACGGAGGGGCAGGAGCATTTCTGAACCTACCAAATGGCAGAACAATAACACTGTCTTTCGCTACTGGAAAATACACAAGCAATTTCAGAGCGGAGGCAGAGGCACTGAGGGCGGCAGTGGAAGAAATGGTGACAGGTAAAAGGAATGAAAGCCATATAGTCCTGCTTACAGATGCTCTGGCCATAGTCACAGCACTAAAAAGCCAGAAAATACTGAACTTAATGATTTAAGAGCAGTACTCTGTCAACTATGCCAGCAGTCCGCACCAAAAAGGGTAGTGGTGCAGTGGGTTCCATCCCACTGCAACATCCAAGGCAACGAGGAGGCAGACAGACTGGCAAAAGAAGGTGCAAAACTACCACAACAAGATACTAGTATGACATACGAAGAGTCAAAACGGATTATAAGAGCTAGATAGATACATGACCAAACGGGAAACCGAACATACTGGCTACACAAAAAACGATGCCTATTACCAGTTGAACAGAAGAGAGCAGGTCGTGGTTTTCAGACTTCGCACTGGCCACAATAGACTGAGGTACCACCTATTCAACAAATTGAAGATAGGTGGCACTGACGAATGCCCGTGTGGTACCGGGAAAATGACCGTTGAGCATTTGCTGCAAAACTGTCCGACCAACGAGGATCAGAGAGAGCAGATGTGGCCATCACCAGTGGCAACACTAGACAAGCTCTATGGCAGTGTCGACAGCCTCAGGATGACCGCTGCTTTTTTCGAAAAAATAATGGTTAATGTCTGACTGCGTACGATGAAGAAGAAGAAGAAGAATATGTGCATCCACCTGCAACGACCTATCACAAATACACTGTACTCTTTTCCCCCCGAGCGCACTCGTCCGCACCCGAACAAGACGTGACATTTCCACAAGACTGTCCAAGTTGTGCACCACTTTGATCTATTCCCGTTCAGTCCTTATGTGCCATTACTGTCTCTCACATTTTCTCACTGTTATTGTTCAGCACGGTGTACACAGTGACCACTCAATTCAAATTTCGTTATGTAAAGCCTTTGTAAATGTTTGCAACAATCATGAACTCTTAACCCATATTAGCATGTTGGTTCTAATGTGAACTAAAACTTTGCAGTGATCAATAGGAATCACTCTACCAAATTATGTGAAAATGGAACCCGAGGTGCAGCTGTGCGAGAGTAACATACCGTTACTTTGCAGACACAGGCACATTTCGTTTCTTATTATTATAGATACATAATTAGCCCAAAGTGTTGCCAAAAGGAAAACAAACAGTACACTTGAAAGAACTAGACCTCATTATATCTAACAGGTAAATAAACAATACACTTCGAAGGACTAGATCTTATTCTTTGTAAAAATGGAAACAACCAATACACTTGGAAGGACTAGACCTCATTATTTCTTAAATGGAAACAACCAATGCACTTGGAAGGATTAGACGACATCATGTATAATAGGGAAACAACCAATACCCTTGAAAGGACTAGACCTCATCATTTCCTAAACGAAATTGAAAGTAAATAAGCACTATGTCCGAACTATCGATGTCACTATGACGACCTGCAACTTGATTTCATGTTCTTCCCATGAGTTCACTATGTCATGTCTATTGATTTCACTATGACAACCTGCATATTTAGTTCAAAGTCCTTCCTGTTTTCATCATATACTTCATATTGATTTCGCTATGTCCTGTCTATTGATTTCACTATGTCATGTCTATTGATTTCACTATGTCCTTCCCATTTATTTCTTCTTCTTCTTCGTACGCTGTCAAACGTCAACCTGTATTTTTTTTCGAAAAAAGCAGTGGTCATCCTGAGGCTGTCGACACTGCCAAACAGCTTGTCTAGTGTTGCCACTTGTGATGGCCACATGTGCTTTCTCTGGTCCTCGTATGTCGGGCAGTTTTGCAGCAGATGTTCAGCGGTCATTTTCCTGGTACCACAAGTGCATTCGTCAGTGCCAACTATCTTGAGTTTATTGAATAAGTGGTACACCTATTCAACAAATTGAAGATAGGGTGTACCGACAAATGCCCGTGCGGTACTGGTAAAATGACCACTGAACATCTGCTGCAGAACTGCCCGACATACGAGGATCAGAGAGAGCAGATGTGGCCATTGCCAGTGGAACTGCAAGACAAGCTCTATGGTAGTGGCGAAAGTCTCAGGATGACCGCCGCTTTTTTCGAGAAAATAATGGTTACTGTCTGACTGTGTACGCAGAAGAAGAAGAAGAAGAAGAAGAATAAGTGGTACCTCAGTCGGTTGTGGCCTGTGCGGAGTCTGAAGACCACGACCTGCTCTCTTCTGTTCAGCTGGTAATATGTATCGTTTTTTTGTGTAGCCAGTATGTTCTGTTTCCCATTTGGCCATGTATCTCCCCCTAATAAGCCTTTTGGACTCTTCGTAGGTCACACTAGAATCTATTTGTGGTAGTCTTGTACCATTGATTTCGACTACACGTGTCTATTGATTTAACTATGTCATGTCTATAGATTTCACAATGGCATGTCTATTGATTTCATCATGTCATGTCTGTAGATGTCACTTTGTCATGTCTATTGATTTAACTATGTCCTTCCCATTGATTTCACTATGTCATGTCTATTGATTTCACCATGTCCTGCCCATCGTTATAACAACTGCAAGTATCTAGTTACCACCATTTGCTTTGAATTTTCTAACCGTGGGACTCATTTAGTTTTCTTACTTCTCTGTCAATTCTATTCATTGTTTTATGTCAATTCTCTCTCTCTTTATTGTATATATATATATATATCTGAGTGAGATATGGGACGTCAAATTATGCTGGATTACACATGCGAAATACGACATTCAGGTCGTCTCTCTAGACATTTCAGTCAAACATCTACGGACATTAGTCCCGTGTCTACTGCATTGATGTTTCTTCTAAACGAGTGTATGTGGTCATTCCGTGGCGAGGAAAATTGGCTGCAAGATTGTATTTTATTTCTTTTATTCGTGTTTGTATCTTGCTCTCATGCTGGATCTGTGTTTGTTGGCTTGGCTAACTTGTTCCATTTGTCATTTTATTTGTGTGTCTCTATCCGTTATTTTGTGTTTGTTTGTGAAGGCTGTGTGGCCTAGGGGTGAAACTCGCTCGGTTATCACAATCCCAACGTTCCGGGTTCGATTCCCACTTGTGTCCAGTTTGGCAGACACTGGGTTTTTCTCTCGGGCTAATGCTCGACCACGTACGGAAAGTAAAGGCAACCTACCGTACTGCACACTTGCCAAGAAACTCATAACAGCCAAATAGGTGGCGGTTGTAAGAAGCTACGTTCTGTAAAAGGACATGCGACTTACTTATAGTGTCTGTGTTAGTCGTTCCCTTTCTCTGATTGTATGCAAATCTCATTCTCGGTGTCTGTCAATGTCAGCCATCGTGATCTTCTTGTGGGGTTTCTGTCAATCACTCTATATATTTGCCTCGATCATGAATTATATCATTTTCGTTGTATTTGTTTACCTTGTCTGTCTTTTTTATATTTCTCGTATCGCTGTGTCTTCTATGTCATACTCTCTTAGCATCTTTGCTGATCTGTCACCCATTAATATATTCATTATCTCTCTCCCTCTATCTCTATCTCTCTCCCTCTCTATCTCTCTCTCTCTCTACCTGTCATGTATTTATGTCTTCTGTGTCAATCTTTGTCTAGTTGTGTCCTAATCTGTTCTCAGTAATTGTCCCCTCCTCGTTGTAACTATATCTTCTCTGTTATTTGCCCTTTTACATGTCTCTGCCAGCCATTAACAGTTTTTCTATCCATCCCCTCGCATGTGTCGTTATGTAACCTCAGTCATTATCTCTTTCTTGTCTTTCTTTGTCTTTTATATTATTCCCCCTCTCTCATGTCTCTGCCAGTCATTATGTGTATCTTTTTGTTCCTCCCCCCCCCCTCTCTCTCTCTCTCTTTCTCTCGTGTCTTTATGCCACCGCAGTCGTTCTCTCGTTCTAGTGTTTCTTTGGCTTATATTATTCCAACTTTCTCATTGTCTCTAACAAACGTTCTGTCGTTATTTCCCTCCCTCTGTCTCTCTCTCTCTCTCTCTCTCTCTCTCTTTCTTTCTCTCAGTCGCTCATATTTTAGGACTTACATTCAATCTAAACTACCCCATGGCATAAAAGCCACAAAGGCAACCACGTATAAAAGAGACTCTTTTAAGACTCCTTTGTGATAGGACCTGTTACGGATCTATCAGACTGGCTATGAAAATAACTAACAGAAATAAATCAATATTGATCTTTTTCTTCCATGTCAGCTTTTTTTTCTTCATAAAGTGCCGTCTTGGTAATTGCAAATCGTTCATTGGCTGCCTGTTAATAGTACAGTAGCTACTTTCAGATCTGTTAATGTAATTTTGAAACGATAGCACGCATTCGTAGTTAGACAGCTCACACTTTTGTGCTGCCGACAATGAGAAATTTTTCTTTATACAAAAGTGGACATTAGTCCAGGGTTATACTTATAAAGAAAATGATGGCTTCGCGTGAAGCTTCCTTGTTCGAGCTAACGTACAAGTAAATATAGTAGGCGATGACTGACAGGTGAACCAGATCCGTAACTCAGAATAGCGTACTTCTTGACATAAATATAGTAATCATAAGTTATAATTATAGCGTTATTCATGTTGCTTATGTCCACCGGCAGGGTTTATAGAGCTGATGAATCAAGACCGCTTGCCGCTACTGTAGAAGCTATTTTTGTGTATGTACATCGTATTTATTTGTTGTTGTTTGTGTTGTTGTTGGGGTTTGTGATGTTGCTATTGCTGTTGTTGTTGCTTGTGCTGTTGTTGCTGCTGATGTCGTTGTTGTTTGTGTTGTTGTTGTTGCTGCTGCTGCTATTGTTGCTGTTTCTGCTGTTTTTGCTGCTGCTGTTTTTGTTGTTTGAGTTGTTGTTGTTCTTGCTGCTGTTGTTGTTTTTTGTGTTGTTGTTGGTGTTGTTGCTGTTGCTGCTGTTATTGTTGCTGTTGTTGTTGTTTGAGTTGTTGCTGCTGTTGTTGTTGTTGCTGCTGTTGTTGTTTGAGTTGTTGCTGCTGCTCCTGTTGTTGTTTGAGTTGTTGCTGCTCCTCTTGTTGTTGTTGCTGCTGTTGTTGTTGTTTGAGTTGTTGCTGTTCCTGTTGTTGTTTGAGTTGTTGCTGCTCCTGTTGTTGTTGTTGCTGCTGTTGTTGTTGTTTGAGTTGTTGCTGCTCCTGTTGTTGTTGTTGCTGCTGCTCCTGTTGTTGTTGTTGCTGCTCATGTTGTTGTTGTTGCTGCTGTTGTTGTTTGAGTTGTTGCTGCTCCTGTTGTTGTTGTTGCTGCTGTTGTTTTTTGAGTTGTTGCTGCTCCTGTTGTTGTTGCTGCTGTTGTTGTTTGAGTGGTTGCTGCTCCTGTTGTTGTTTGAGTTGTTGCTGCTGCTCCTGTTGTTTGAGTTGTTGCTGCTGTTGTTGTTTGAGTTGGTGCTGCTGTTGTTGTTGTTGCTGCTGTTGTTGTTGCTGCTGTTGTTGTTGTTGTTGTTGCTGCTGTTGTTGTTGCTGCTGTTGTTGTTGTTGCTGCTCCTGTTGTTGTTTGAGTTGTTGATGTTGTTGTTGTTGAATGCCCAGAATGAGTAGGAGCACTCCTTTGTGCGCCCTGACAAGGACGTTAAGTGGCGGATTGTGGTAGTTCTCCTCACATCCCAAGCGTGCTGATGAAGGTGGGCCTGGGTCCTCGAGGCAGTTGTGCTATGCTTAACTCCATATACGCGTCGATCATTACTACGGGGATCACGTCGCTCCCTTACCTTGTTAGCAAGGCTGCCATGAAAACAGCCCATTTCCAGGAAGGACTGCAAGGAAACGGAGGTGAATAGGAGTGCATTTTTAATTGTATGCCAAATTGATGGGTTGGTTTGTAGTTTGAGTGTATTTTATTTAGTTTATTGATGGATTCTGCCAACATTCATTGCTGACTTTAATATTTGAAAATGACCATTGTTCGTCGATTTCTTCATCCTCAATGTTTACTTGGAGTGGTTCGTGATTATTTTCTCCTTGAACGCGTGTGCTTGTTCGAATGCCACTTGAAGTTGCTGATATCGCTGTGGCTGCAAGGAAATATTTTTTTTTTTTAAATCTTGCTTTCCGGGAAAAGCATTTGAATTACATGTCCAGGATAAATTAACAAATCGCATTTGTAGAGCACCTTGTACAAAATGTCAGCTCTGCGTGGTATAAAGAAAATAGGAGAAACAGAAGTCAACGCAAACGGACAACGGTTATGTCAAGCTTGTAAAAAGATGCATGTCACACACACACACGCACGCACGCACGCGCACACACACACATTTGTCATTATGGGAATGTTACATGTTCTCCCAACATTTCCACTTCACAAGAGAGACTGAGTGACAATATGGGTCTACCCAAAGAAACTGGATCCAGGCGTACTCTACTTTCGCAGAGAGAATAGGCCCACCCACCACACAGAGATCAGAGGAAAGTCCACGTCAACAAAAATCCAAGTCTCCACCGAGATTTGAACCCACGATCTCCAGCACCCGAGGCCGACGTCTTACCTCGAGACCACTCAGTCCTCTTGTGGGGATGTACTATCTTCTCAAATGTTTGTTAGGAAATGGTAACTTCCCAATCATTGACCATGTCTTAGTGCGTGTGTGTTCAGTGTTCCGCTGAATTAATCTCTTAACTCATATATTTTATGTATTTTATTAAATAGTTGTTTTTGTTGTTATTGTGTTTGTAGAACAGGATTTTTTGGGGCTGTTATTGTGTTTATAGAATAATTGTTGTTGCTGTTATCTTTATAGAATAGTTGTTTCGATTGGTATTGTGTTTATAGATTTAATTGTTATTTTCGGCAGTTATTACGTTTATAGATTCATTATGTGTTTTAATTGCTGCTGTCTTGCTGAATATTTCAAGCTGAACTTGTTTTTTTAAAAATGATTGTGCTCTTGAATATTTCTTTTGATTGTTATTATTTTGAGTCTTCCCTGTGGCATCGTACGGATGCGAAACATGGACACCACAGATACGCTTAAGAAGAAAATTGAATCTTTCTAAATAAAGTGTTACAGGGAGGCTTTCAAAATACCAAGGACAGCGGGAATGAAAACAACAAAGGACGCCCTAAAATAGTTGAGTGTAGATCTCCAAATTGGCTTGTAAATAGCATTATGTCTACGAAACTGCAACACAGTGGTCACTTTAAACGTCCGGAAGTAACTATACTGGAATATACGGAGAAAGGGCAGATCGAAGAGAAGACGGGCATACGAGATGATCAAAGATGTTTTGAAGACGACGGTGTCGGAGGATTCTTGAACTGGATAAAGATGGAGAGCTATACAGGATCACTGTGATGAGAGCGACGATATCAATGATGTTACTGTTTTTGTTGAATATTTATTTTCATAGCTGCTGTTTTCTTGAACATTGTTATGGTCATGCCATGAAAATTCCAGAACATGTTCGGCCTGTCAAACCCAGTTCGTGGCCAAAGACGCAGCACAGTAGATAAGATGACAGCAGCTATTGCGCCTCCTCCTGGCCATGTCAGAATCCCAGGATATAAGAAAGCTGTTGAGCTGGTAAGAAGCGGGGAAATACTACCACAGCCACTACCTAGTATCATACTACAAGCAAATCCTGAAAAATAACCTGAAACAGGAGTGGCTAGATCAGTGGGCCACATCCAAGACAGGCCGAGTATATTTCAAAAACCAAGCAAAACCAGATTCCCAGCACCCAGCCAAGAAACTAAAACGAAGAGACTAGAGTTTGATCTTCAATCTGAGAACAGGTCATGCCCCTTTCAACAAACAATCTGAATATATTATACCCACTACGTGAACCAAACTGCAAACTCTGCCATGACCACGAGGACTTAGTCGAGCACCTCCTGACTTTGTGCCCAAGGCTGGCCGATCTGCGGAACTTGCTGTTACCACCACACCCTACCATACACAACACGCTCTACACATCACTACAACAATTGATGAGGGCGTGTGCTTTTGTTAGGGAGGCATTGGGCTGTCAAGAGCTGTACAGCTCACAGCTAAAGGGATCATATCATCATCAGCATCATCACCTCCTCAAATGGCGGTCCTGGAAACAGCTTCCACTAATGTAGTTTGGCTTAAGAGAATAGGGATTACAGTGAGATAGTAAATCCCGTAACCAAAGAAGACAGCATAAACGAGACGTGTCGGGCTGAAAGGCGCAGTTATTGCAGCCTCGCTGTAAACGACGACACGTCTTTTTCACGGTGAACGAAGAAGAAAAAGAACGACGTGATTTGAACCTGTTACTTTGAGATTGTAAACCAAACGCACAATCTCTATGCCACACCCTCCTGTATGGATGAGAACACCGTTTAAGCACTCATACTCTCTTGCTGCGATAACTGCTCTAGAAATGCATGTATCTTTCTGAAGTTGATCGTCCCAAACACAACTCTCTATAGTCGCTGTTTATAACATGATTGTATTGTGACCTTGACCCTTTTTTTCGTCCCCGGTTTCTGCTCGGATGCTAAAGAGTGGAGTGAAGCGTGTAGCCTGGTCGACAGTCAGCTGGCTTGCTAGACTGGGATTACAGCTTGCCAGGATTCGAAATCACGGACGGACAGAAAGAAACCGGCACGTGGTTATTTTCTGGTACGACCGCTCCTCCAGCTGTAAATGGCTACCGGACGTGTGAGTTGAGAAGGTAAAAACATCAATGAAGGGAACTGGCCACCCCACCTCACATATTCTGTGGCTTGGTACAAGAAGTTTTCTTTAACCCGACGGCAATTGTTAAATTGGTATTGATCTTGACCTTTTTTTAAGGGATATAAGGAGCCTAAAAGTAGATTGTATTACACAAAAATCGGGCGTCTATTGGAAACGAACTTTTCAGTTGGTCAATCATTTCACTACTAAAGCATCACGGATCATAATACAACCGTCATGCTGGATCTAAGGACAATCAACACAAGCCCCAGATCACCCTATAGTCTGCCCGAAACTTCTGCTTACATGCAAAATGGATGACATGTTGAGAGATAACAACAAAGCAATCAACGTGGCTGAACATTGAGAACATGTCTGACGTGTTGACCAGACCAGGGCTAGTAACAAAATGTTCGAGTGATGTAACGCCTGTATTTCCTGGAAAGCCCTATTGAAAGTGTGAGCAACATAGCCAAATCGCACATCTTATTCTACACATCTTATTCTGCACATCGTATATACTCAGTCTGACTATAACATCGTTATGTTGTAATAGAACAACAAATGGGTAAGTCCGGAACTCTTTCTGGAGACGATATACGAGAGGCAGTCGTTAAGTAACATACATTTTATTAATAATATTTAGAAGAGATTTTATCAGAAATGTTATTTCGTTTTGTTCTATATATTTCCCGTGCCTAGTGACACTTTGCCCACCTGTCCACTTGCTTGTAGAAGCCATCTAGAAAAATGTTGTTATTCTGACCTTTAACCAATTTTGCACAACCACCTTTACCTTAGCCAGCTGGCTTGGTACACTATCTGCTACACACTTTCATATAACCGAGGTCATCGTAGACAATTTTGTGCGCAGCTCTGTGGTCCATGCTGAAATCTACGGCAGTTTCATCAATAGTGACTCGTCTGATACCACGGGCTAGTTGATCGATTTGTTGTTTCACTGAGTTAGTTGCCACGCTTGCTCGTCTCCCATGCCGCGTTTCATCAATGACGTTGCATCACCCGTTTTGAATTGTCTTTCTACCCATTCAAACACTCCCCTATGACTCAGCTTTCGACATACTGAGCCTTAATTTTTCTGTAGATTTAAAAGGTTTCACACTTTCTGAACACAAAAGACGAATAATATCTCGGTGTTCTTTTACGGTGCGAGTCGACAGTGTGACGGTCATGATGTACGCTAAATTGAGCATACTGCAACTCACAATCCATATATCGAGTATTGGTAAAGAGCCATTTTGTGTCCTGAGATACGATGTTCAGTTGGTACATACTCTTCCGTGCACTTTAATATAAAATTGCTGTTACTTAATGATTGTCGCTCGTAACCCATGCAAGTCGAACTCGTAAAAGGCGATTAAAGAGGGATGTGCATGGAGCTGGCAATCTTATCAAATAGAACAAACTGGTACGGAAAGCACCACGAAGTGTATTGATGCATGCTTCCTAAAGCAGACCAACTGTCTTGGGGATTCTATACTACGGACAACCACTAATACTCCAAACGAGATATGTGATTATTTTATGTATGCTCACACAGGACACAACAGACTGAAATATCATCCTTATAATAAATTCAAGATTAGCACTATGGATCTTTGTACCTGTGACTCAGCTCCCATGACAAAGGAACACTTATTGCAGTCCTGACCAGCATACACTAGTGAAAGAAGCAGCACGAGGCAGCAACCAATATCCGTCCATGGAATACTCTGCTAGTCCCATAGCAGACACTGACGCCGGGGATGAAGTGGTCCTTCATTGTACTAAGCCACATCTTTGTGAGGTGGGGTGGTCAGTTCCCTTCCTTGCTGCTATTTTCCTTCCACAAACGCCAGTCAGGTATCCATTTACAGTTGGGCCGACTGGAGCTACAGGTAGTGGGAGTTAAATCGCGTACCCTTACCATGAGAAGCGAGTGCTCTACCGCTTCACTAATCGAAAGTGTACAGAACATCAAGTTGACTTCTGCCTTTGTTAGAGTCACTGAAGTAGAAATCTGAAGACGAACGAAGCAGTGGAAGAAGATACTACGACAGAAGTGAAAACGAAAGAAGAATTATGGAACAGTAAGAGCGGGTGGCTGAGCGGTTTTGGCGCTAGTCTGTTAACTAATGGGGAACTGGTTCAAAACAACGCTACTGCGTAGGTTTTATTTTCTACAGTGGGTAAAATAAAAACATAGCTTGTATACCATGTGATTACTGGGAAGGTAAGTGGCCTTTATTCGGCAGCCTTGTGAATCACCCCATCCCCACCCTCGTACCTCTGCTCTGTGATTATACTTTCTAACGGTACTAAACGCGTTAAGGATAGGTGTGAATATAATGCCAGAGCATGCGGATATCCTGTTGTATCTAACCTTCGTTCTTTTGTATGCATCATCATGTACCACGCCGACTGGATTATGGAACTTCACAACTTCTCGCCCATTGACCTAGTTACGCCTCCAATATTTGACCAATCACTGTGCGACTTCGGTAATATATAACAATCATCAACCTTTTTCTGTTTCTTTTTCCGCCATTATATACGAGGCGTGTTCAAATGAAACCGAACCTAACTGCACCAAGTAAACATACGTACAATGCGCATGATAACGTTACTGCTGGTGTAAACAGCACATACCAACCGTCAAGTTTGCTAACTTTCATCATCCTCCGACTCGTAGTTTCCCCAGCAGACCGTTGAAAACATGGCGGATGTTGTACTGAATCCGTCCAGAGTTGATCAGCGAGCGGTGATTCGGTTTCTAGCAGCTGAAGGATGTCGACCATTTGACATTCATCGCATAATGCAGGTAGTGTATGATAACAAAAGTGTGCCGTAGACAAAAGTAAAGAACTGGACAAAATGATGTTCAAAGAAGGACGTGAGTGAACAAAAGATCTTCCGAGACCAGGACATACGTATATTGTTGCGTCAGAAGATGCCATCTCCAAAATTGATGCAGCAATCCGGATGGACCGTCGCCGGAGCTTACGATTTGGCAGTTAACAAGAAACTGGAGTATCGGTACCCATTTTGAACACCTCCTGTTGCTTCAGTTTCTTGCTAACCACCGTTTGAACTGTCCTTAGCGACACAGCAAATTCATCTGCTAGCCAACGTAAACTCCTTCTTTTTTTTTTTTCGTGTAACATACTATTGACTATAGTAAAAACACGAAAAAATGACATGGTATTGGTATATATCACGATCGGGGCTAACCAACACCGTCCTGCTAGGCACTGTACATGTGAAGCGTGGGATAGGGAGACTAAAAAAGAGATGGGAGGATAATTTAAAAAAGTGGACGGGAAGGTCAATAACTGAAACTAATACCCTGGCGAAAAAATCGAGAAGTATGTTGTGAACTGGTTCGACAAACTGCAATAATGATACCTCAACGACCTTCTAGGTTACGGGACTGATGATGATGATGATGATAATCATGCTGCTAGTGGGAGGAATGATAGCGACACGCGGAGTAGTTAATGCTCAACGCGTCAGGTTTGTTTCATTGTGAGGTTTTCTTCCTCTGTTGACGGCGACTGGTGTATCCCATTTCTAAAAATAATAACAATAAATGTTGAGAGTTTCGGAAACCTATTTCTTTCAATTATAATTTGGCCTTGTTTGTTTGTGTGACTTCGGTTTTATAAAACTGATTTAATTGAACCTAACCTAATCGTGAAACTGGCCACACCTGTACTATATAAGCACGACTCCTAACCAAGCGATTAGTCTCACCTTCAACTGTATCCTATTGATACTGACTTGTCTTCTTTGGACAGACGCCAATCGCGATGTTGTAAATCTGGAAGCCAAGTAAACAGCTTAATTGCCTGACATACCATTTCAGCTTTCTTGCAAGGACAACCATGCTTGAGTCAAGAATCAATATTTAGACAACAGGGGACTGCCTGCTAGGTGGGAGCGGCGAGCGGTTCTGGCATGCAAACTGCATCCAGAGTGCGTCATTTGTGGCGTATACCGCGAGATGAGCCTTGCCTGGAAGAATGCTTTGATCTGGTACTTTTCATTATCTTAACCAATGACAAAGGTCGTGGGAGTGTCGAGAAGTTAAGAGTGCAAGAGCTAAGGGGTCGAGCGTTTCAGATATAACAACAGTGAGGACTGTTTTTATATCCCAAGTGGTAGTAAAGGGTTGTTGTTGAATGCGCACAATGAGTAGGATTACTTGTTTGTGCGCCCTAAAAAGGACGTTAAGTGGCGGGTTGTCGTAGCTTTCCTTACATCCCGTGGATGCTGATGAAGGTGGACCGGGGTCCTTCAGGCGGTTGTGCTTTGCTTTGCTTCATCTGCGTGTTGCTCACTACTACAGGGATCACGTCGATTCCTCATCTCGTTAGCCAGACTGCCATGAAAACAACCCGTTTCCAAGGAGGGCTACGAGGAAGCCGAGGTGAAGGTCCTGTCCAGTATATTTTGTCTGATCCTGACTAACATGTCTAATCTCTATGTTGTGCCTGACCAGACGTTAGTCTTCCTTCATATGTAGTATAGGGAGTATAGCACTTCCTTCTCACGGCCCGGTTCGCCTCTGAGTAACAACACGTGCCAGTCTACTTAGCTGTAAATGGGTACCTGACTTGGGTAGCATGACAGCAATGCAGGAAACTTGCCAAGCCAACTCACAGAATGCGGACACTTGGTTGTTTGTTCATCCGACACGGGTGATGAAGACCACTCTCTCTCTGCTCATCCAAACGGAATATATTAAGTCTCTCAACGGGTAAGAAGTGAATGACGAACAGGGTGGGGAGTTGGACAAATCGTGGGCAGTGAATGTTCACTTTATGTGAAGGTTTTGTTTTTATTATTTTTTGTATTTGTCATACGTCTTATTTCTCTATTCCCCAAGGCGGTGTACGTTGCACTGTGATTATTATTTTGCGTCTGTCGGCCCAGTGCATCCGACTTCAGCATGTTGTAAAGTTATTATTTCACAGCCTTTCCTCTAGCGAATGCTACTTTTCTGTATGCATACTGCGAAGACGATAATACACCTTACCAAAAGATGTGAGCCAATCGGTTCAGTTTTGCACATCATCTTCCCAAGTGCTTGGTATTGTGCCAAAAGCGTTTAATGAAATCGCTGGCATGTCTTTGAAGCTTGTTTTGGCCACAATGGGAGCGTTTGCAATACTGTATTTCACATAGAATAGTTGCTTTGTCAGCCGACGGCCTTACATGCGAACTACATGATCTGCTCAACGGACTACATGACCTGCCCAGCCGACTACATGACCTGCTCAGCGGACTGTATGACCTGCCCAGCGGACTGCATGACCTGCCCAGCGGACTGCTTGACCTGCTCAGCGGATTACATGATCTGCCCAGCGGACTGCATGACCGGCCCAGCGGATTACATGACCTGGCCAGCGATACATAACCTGCCTAACTTACTACATGATCTGCCTAACTTACTAATTGACCTGCCTAACTTACTACATGACCTGCCTAACTTACTACATGACCTGCCTAACTTACTACATGACCTGTCCAGCGGACTACATGATCTGCCCAGCGGACTACATGATCTGCTCAGCGGACTACATAACCTGCCCAGCGAAACATGACCTGCCTAGCGATACATGACCTACTTAACTTACTACATGACCTGACTAACTTACTACATGATTTGCCCAGCGGACTACATTATCTGCCCAGTGGACTACATGATCTGCCCAGTGGACTACATGATCTGCCCAGTGGACTACCTGACCTGCTCAGCAAATCTATGACTGCATCAGAGTAGTATTGATGCTATGGATACCAGCTCTGTCAAGAATAGTGGTATCCAGGATCATGTCCTGCCATGTGTGGATCAGCGTCTTTGCATGGCGTATACAGTCAATGTTAACGGACTGAAAAGTAGGACAATGGTGTCACTAATTCTTATAGCATATAGTAGTGTCTACTGTTAGACTACATTTATGTTTACCTTATCAATAGCACCACAACTGTAAACTTGCGTATTTCAGATCTCAGTTATCTCCTATTACACCATGTAATTGTCGGGAAAAATAAACGATATAATTTGAAAGTATCTCTGATGATATCGACGGGTTGACGGGTTCAGAAGCAGAACTCCATGAAAGGGTCAGAAGACTCGACGAAACAGCTCTTGACTATGATATGGAGATAAACGCTGGAAAGACAAAATTAATGACCAACAACGCCAAGGGCTTCACCAGCAGGATAAAAGCTAATGGTCAGGAACTCAAAGTGGTTGACCGTTTTAAATATCTTGGGTCGATTGTTAGTGATGAAGGATCAACATGTGAGGTGTTCGCCAGAATAGCACAAACAATAGCGGCGCATGCACGGCTTAACAAAATCTGGCAAGATAAACGGTTAGCACTATGCACGAAAATCAGATTAATGCGCAAAATGGTCCTGTCAATATTCCTCTATGCTTGTGAGACATGGACAGTTACAGCTGACCTTCAACGAAAGATACACTTCTTGGAGATGAGATGTTTCCGAAGACTTTTAAACGTCACGTACAAAGATCGTGTTACAAATGAGGAAATACGAGATAGAATTACAACATCAAAAGGGCCTTTTGAGGACCTCCTGGCAACTGTCAAAAGAAGGAAACTCGCTTGGTACGGTCACATATCGAGATCAAATGATCTTGCAAATACAATCCTGCACGGAAAGGTGCAAGGCAGACGACGAAGAGGCCGTCCCAAAAAGAGATGGAAGGACAACATAAAAGAATGGACCAATCTCCGACCAGAAGAGTCACAGGCAGCGGCATCTGACAGAGAAGGGTGACGCGACGTTGTTAGGATGTCTTCATGTGTGCCCCAACGACCTCACCGGTTACGGAATGATCTGACCTGATCTCTGAACAGTTTCCTCTATGTCTCCTTAGAGCGACTTGCTCCGAACCCCTCAGCCTGGTGCCATGTCATTACACAAGGTGCTACCATTGGCAATTACAGATGCATCGACTCGATGCAACAGCAACGAAAAACTAGCTGCGCGAAAGGACATAATGCTAGACATCCAAATTGCCGTGGATGTCCACTTGTGTCCCACGTGCAGTATAGTTTGTCGTACTCGGATCCAACTGTACAGTCGTATGGGGGGCGGCCACATACACATGTCTGGCGCTCTTGCCATCTCGCCGGGGGTGGGCAACTATTACGATCGATTGTACTCAAGATACTTGGCCACATATTTCTTGTCTGACCAAAGTATTCCCCGCGCCCTGTATTGAAAACTTGAGCCATAGGTAGAACAAAGAGAAAATATATATGTGTGATATGAGAGTGCAGTGACAGACCAGAGAGGACCCTGCAGTGGAATGTCACTGGAAACCTGAACGGGTGCGTATTATAGTCGGGTCACGCTACAGTCTACCCATCTGTAGACTGCATGGCGGCTGCGACGGGAATTGGGCATACCACTACCTCACAAGAGTTGAGATCTAGCGTAATCACACATCTAACACATCATCCCTTCCGACAGTATAGACTATAGAACGTTAGTTTACTGAGAAATTGATACAACCAGTATAATACATTGTCCCTACACGTACACTGCTGTCGGGGATGAAGTAGTAAAGGTTGCTTTGTACTTGAGCTTTTTGTGAAGTGGGGTGACCAGTTCCCTTCTCGCTGAATTCTCTTCTAAAACACTAAGCCAGGTGCACATTTACAGTACGTTGACTGGACCGTTTCGATATCGGGGATCGAACCCGGTCTCTTTGCCTTGAGAAGCTAGCACTCTATCACTCTGCTATTCAGATTGAATAATCATAGTATAGCAAATAGACTAAGGAAAGATGATAGTCGGATAGATCGACAGAGATACAGACTAGAACAGCAAATAAATTCAGAAACGATGATTTTCTTATAGACCGTCAGAGATTCTGTCTTAAATAGATGCTTCGTTATTTAGAAAAATAGACGAATTGAATAATCATAGTAATGCAAATAGACCAAGGAAAGATGATAGTCGGATAGACCGACAGAGATACAGACTAGGAAAGCAAATAGACTAAGGAAAGATGATAGTCGGATAGACCGACAGAGATACAGACTAGGAAAGCAAATAGACTAAGGAAAGATGATAGTCGGATAGACCGACAGAGATACAGACTAGGAAAGCAAATAGACTAAGGAAAGATGATAGTCGGATAGACCGACATCGATACAGACTAGGAAAGCAAATAGACTAAGGAAAGATGATAGTCGGATAGACCGACAGAGATACAGACTAGGAAAGCAAATAGACTAAGGAAAGATGATAGTCGGATAGACCGACATAGATACAGACTAGGAAAGCAAATAGACTAAGGAAAGATGATAGTCGGATAGACCGACAGAGATACAGACTAGTAAAGCAAATAAATTAAGAAACGATGATTTTCTCATAGACCGACCGAGATTCTGTCTTAATTAGATGCTTCGTTATCTAGAAACATAGACGAATTCCGGCTCACACGTCATTTGTTGTCGTGGTGGGTCTCTTGAGAAAATGTTCATGAATTATAGAAAATACGTCCCTCCACAAGCACATAACGGGGGGAGGGGGCGAGATAGAGATACGATGTGTGACAGAGAGAAATAGGGGCAGATGGAGACAGACACATGGGAGAAAGAGAGACAAAGTAAAACAAAGAAAGATGGCCAGAGATAGTGTGACACACATACACACACACAGAGACAGATAATGACAGGATCACACGCGCAAACACCCACTCGCACGACGCAGAGAAAAAGAGGGAGTCTATGAAAAAGGTACGCTTACACATAAATGCTGAACGTGGCCCATATAAACACTATACAAAGGATAAGATAGAACCATATAAACACTACACAAAGGATAAGATAGAACCATATAAACACTACACAAAGGATACGATAGAACCATATAAACACTACACAAAGGATAAGATAGAACCATATAAACACTACACAAAGGATAAGATAGAACCATATAAACACTACACAAAGGATACGATAGAACTATATAAACACTACACAAAGGATAAGATAGAACCAAATAAACACTACACAAAGGATAAGTTAGAACCATATAAACATATATGCTCAAAGTGAGAGTGGTTGAAAAATATGTGTTTTCTCTTTCTCTCTTACACACACCACACACACACAGTCGGAGAAAGAGAGATAAAGAGAGAGAGAGAGCGTAAAACACACGTACAGTCAACATGATAGAACAAAATGATGTAACAAATTTTAAAACTGACACCAGTATACGGAGACAGATGAAGACACACACATACGCACGCACACAAAGTGATATATGGAGAGACAAAAGACTCCCACACATATAATACACAAAATGATAGAACAATTTTAGACAGTCACACAAGGACAAGGGGACAGATAGACGCTTGCACACACACACACACACACACTCAAAGAGATAGATAGAGAAGCAAAAGACGCCCACACATATACACACAATGATAGAACATTATTTTTTAAACTCACACTAGGATAGGGAGTCAGAGAAAGACACACACACTCACACGCAAAGTGGTAGATGATAAATCAGAAGACGCGCTCACACATACACACAGTTATTAAACAATTATATTTCTTTAATACACGCGCCAGGATATGAGATATAGTATAGACAATAACACACACAACGAGAGAGGAAGAATAAGGCATATATGTACAAAATGAGAAGAAAAGATAATACTCTCACTAGGATGAACACGAGACTAGAAGGACACGCTACGCGTGCTCTTACACAACAGGAGTGAGAGACATACACATCGCGAGGGAGATACAGAATTCCATCTACCATATGTGTTAAACATCGTGTTGAAAGATCACTGACAGAAGCGGGCAGAAGGAATATGTTTGTCGTTAGATCAAGTGAAGTGCCGCGGCTGAGACATAATGCTTGCCAATAGATGGGACATATCGACCTTCAGATACGTCGGGTACACACGAACAGACCTACCGTAGGTAGGTGGGTTGAAATAGATGCGGGTGGGCAAGTTGGTAGGTAGGTATGTGGGTTGGAAGACAGTAAAGTAAGGGGGGAGGTGTTGGCGTGGGCGTGCATAGGGAGGTGTTTAAGTTAGGATTGAATATGGAGTGTAGGTACTAGGTGGATACGGAGTTAAATAAGACAAGATGTAAGGAGGGAGATAGTTATTTAAGGAGGGGTGTATATAGGCATGTAATTATGTAAAGAGGGGTTATGTATGCCGATAGTTATGTAAGGATAGGTGTATATAGGCATATATTTATGTAAGGAGGGTTATGTAGGCAGATAGTTATGTAAGGAGGGGTTATGTAGGCAGATAGTTATGTAAGGAGGGGTGTATAAAGGCATATAGTTATGTAAGGAGGGGTTATGTAGGCCGATAGTTATGTAAGGATGAGTGTATATAGGCATATATGTATGTAAGGTTGTGTTGTGTAGACAGATAGTTATGCAAGGGGTGGGGGGGGGGGGGGGTTATGTAGGCATATAGTTTTGTAAGGAGGGTATGTAATAGCCATATAGTTATGTAAGGAGAGGTGCAGGTAAGAATATAGTTATGTAGTCCAGCTGCTTTTTCCTTGAACCACGAATAGAATGTGAGTGGGATCAAGATGCTGAGCAGTGCATGAGCTGTAGCAGACAGTGACCTTGGATCAAGATGCTGAGCAGTGCATGAGCTGTAGCGGACAGTGACCTTGGATCAAGATGCTGAGCAGTGCATGAGCTGTAGCAGACAGTGACCTTGGATCAAGATGCTGAGCAGTGCATGAGCTGTAGCAGACAGTGACCTTGGATCAAGATGCTGAGCAGTGCATGAGCTGTAGCAGACAGTGACCTTGGATCAAGATGCTGAGCAGTGCATGAGCTGTAGCAGACAGTGACCTTGGATCAAGATGCTGAGCAGTGCATGAGCTGTAGCGGACAGTGACCTTGGATCAAGATGCTGAGCAGTGCATGAGCTGCAGTGGTCAGCGACCCATAGCTGACTGCTAGCGTCAGGGCCAGCGAACCAAAGTAGCCAAGACCCTTATATACCTCTACGCTGTGATCCTGGATAACAGGATGAAGCAGGGCAGACTGACTAAGGAGAAGGGATCGAAGAGGGAATGCTAACCCGGTACTCAAAAAATGCTTGCTAAAGTCGGATGTGTTGGACCGAAAGGTGCTAATATCGCAGTCAAGCTGTAAACTATGACACAACGCATTCCGTTCTCTGGACTACATTCTGCTCTCTAAGCCCTTTCAGGGTTTGGTAGCGAGAGATTGAGAACGAACGCAGAAGAAGAAGAAGAATGTGAGTTGCGGGTCTTGATCTGAATATTTCACCTGATCTTCTCGCTGGGCTTGGTTTCCAACGTGTGCATAAGCCAAGCATAGCACAACCGTCTAGAGGACCCGGGTCCACCCTCATCAGCACAGCTCGGGATGTGAGGAAAGCTAGTGCAACCCGCCACTTAACGCCCTTTTCAGGACGCACAAAAGAGTAATCACATTAATCGTGTACAGTCAACAACAATAACAACAGCAACAATAACAACAGTACATCACAGGTCAGCATCAGAATAATGGAGTTGTAGCACACTCGCTTCTCGTGGCGGAATTGCCGGCTTTGATCTCCAAAATCAGAGACTAAACAATTTGGGAACTGGGAAACTAAAGCGGAGAAACTTTGCAGAAATAGCCAAAGCAAAGATGCACGAAGATCCCATAAACGCACTAACAACACCAAAACCCATCACTACTGTACGAAAACCTACTTGGAGACAGGATATATTTCCAGAGGTGGTAGAAAATATTCCAGGTATTGCAAACAAAAACTGCCAGACCGAAAAAGAAAGGAGAGACACTACCCTAAGCTTCATAACGAAAAGCTACCCAAGCATGGACTGGACCCATGCATACACCGACGGTTCTGTAACAAACGCTACACAGAACGGAGGGGCAGGAGCATTCCTGAACCTACCAAATGGCAGAAAAATAACACTGTCATTCGCTACTGGTAAGTACACAAGCAATTTCAGAGCGGAGGCAGAGGCACTGAGGGCGGCAGTGGAAGAAATGGCAACACACAGTGAAAACGAGAGCCACATAGTCTTGCTGACAGATGCTCTCGCCGTAGTCACAGCGCTAAAAAGCCAGAAAAACACTGAGCTTAATGACTTAAGAGCAGCACTCTGCAAACTGTGCCAGCTGTCCGCACCAAAAAGGGTAGTGGTACAGTGGGTTCCGTCACACTGCAACATCCAAGGCAACGAGGAGGCAGACAGACTGGCAAAAGAAGGTGCAAGGCTACCACAAACAGATACCAGTATGACGTACGAAGAGTCAAAACGGCTTATCAAAGCCAGGTACATGACCAAATGGGAAACCGAACATACTGGTTACACCAAAAACGATGCCTATTACCAGTTGAACCGAAGAGAGCAGGTCGTTGTCTTCAGACTTCGCACTGGCCACAATAGACTGAGGTACCACCTATTCAACAAATTGAAGATAGGGTGTACCGACGAATGCCCGTGCGGTACTGGTAAAATGACCACTGAACATCTGCTGCAGAACTGCCCGACATACGGGGATCAGAGAGAGCAGATGTGGCCATTGCCAGTGGAACTGCAAGACAAGCTCTATGGTAGTGGCGAGAGTCTCAGGACGACCGCCGCTTTTTTCGAAAAAATAATGGTTACTGTCTGACTGTGTACGCAGAAGAAGAAGAAGATCTCCAAAATCGACACGCTTCGCTCCACCCAGTCGCGGATGTTTATCTAACGTTCTGTGAGGGAAGGAAGTGGTTGCCACTACCTCCTAAAATTAAGATGTCGCCTAGTAAAATAACGTTCCCAGCACTTAATCCTCGACTACATTATCTTTTACGCGATTCCTTTAACTTCGTAATTGGGAACGGCGTGTGCTAGTGGTTAAGTGACACGGCTCACAAAGTGAAGGTGATGTGTTCGCTCCCCAACACAGCATCGGCCGTTACCCCGGGGAAACAAATCCTTAGAAAATGTAGAAGGAAATAGACCCTTACTTAAAGTGGATGCCGAAGTAGGATGCGACAGGCCGACAGGCGCGAAATTGAAACAAAGTGCACAGCACACCGCCTTGGGGAATAGAGAAATAAGGCGAACGCAACAAAAATAAATAATAAATTCGTAATTAGTATTCTATTTAACTCTGGCAACCTCTTGTTTACAATAAGTGCTATAGGCACTATAATGACCAATGTCCGTTTTGCGAAAAGTACGAAGGACTTCAGTATAAATGAATTCCAACAGTGACTGAGAAGCAAGAATAAATAACGATTCAGTGTTACATTCAATCAATCAAAATAGTTTCAGCTCCCTGTTGAGCATAGCTCATCAACAAATACATCCGTAGTCATCAAACGTTGATCTGTTTTTCTAATGTGTGGAGATTTGCGTGGCTTAAAGTATCTAAAGGATGAGGCAGCAACGCAATGCCCAACGTTCCTTAGTCGCCCCTTACGACAGGTTGCAGTATTCCTTGCTCACCTTTTATGCCCCGATATCACTCGGGTGTTTTAAAGAATGTGGCATGTAATGGCTGTTAACAAGAGCTGGGCAATTAAAGATGGCTAAAATGGAAACGGTGAACTAAATGTAATATAGGTCAAGGTAACCTCCTATCAGACACTGCTGAGGAAGATGAAGTGTTAGATGCTTCATTGTGCAATGCCATAGTTTGTTTATGAGGTGGGATGGCCAGTTCCATTCATCGATTTCTTTCCTACCTTAACAGTAAGCCAGGTTTCCATTTGCAGCTGAGTCGACGATAAAAGTATAAAACGTGAAGTGAAAAAATAACATGTATCTTTGCACCTGTCTTGCAAAGAAAGTTATTGTTCTCCATATACAGTTCATGTGTGTATTTATCTATTCATTCTTCTTCTTTTTCTTCGTCTTCTTCTTCTTCTTCTTCTTCTTATTGATTATTAGTATTATTATTCTTTGTATAGATTCATTGATTATTTTGTTCTACTTTACTTTCAGAGGATCCAAGATTTCTGATGCTCAGCCGAATAGACCTACCAGTGGTAAGTTAACCCAGGTGTACTTGTTTTGGTTTGTGTGATTGTTGAGTGAAGGGGGACGTTTGAGGGTATGTTATTATTGCCATTCATCTGCTTACCATTATTCGGAGTAGGAGTGCTACCCTTGCCCTTAACCTGGATGCTGAGGGTCTGCACCCAGACACGTTTGCTCTCTTGCATTTGGTATTTTCTCGAACACTTAATTGTACGTAGGGAGGTTCCCAAACACAGGTCTTTGGTCTATCAATCTGATACACATGTCTGTGTTCTACCTTGTGAGTTTATCAACCCGATGGACAGATCTGTGTGTTCTACCTGATGAGGTTATCAACCCAATGTTCTACCTGAGGTTATCAACCCGATGTTCTACCTGAGGTTATCAACCCGATGTTCTACCTGAGGTTATCAACCCGATGTTCTACCTGAGGTTATCAACCCGATGGACATATCTGTGTTCTACCTGATGAGGTTATCAACCCGATGGACATATCTGTGTTCTACCTGATGAGGTTATCAACCCGATGGACATATCTGTGTTCTACCTGATGAGATTATCAACCCGATGTAGAGATATGTGTTCTACCTGATGAGGTTATCAACCCGATGTAGAGATATGTATTCTACCTGATGAGGTTATCAACAGGTGTAGAGATATGTGTTCTACCTGATGAAGGTATCAACACGATGCACAACTTTGCTTTCTACTTGATGATGTTGTCAAACCCGATTTACTGATCTCCGTTTCACCTATCGATGTAGTCAAACCCGATTTACTGGTCTCTGTTTTACCTGATGATGTTGTCAAACCAGATTCACTGGTCTCTGTTTTCCCTGATCATGTTGTCAAACCAGATTCACTGATCTCTGTTTTACCTGAATGATGTTGTCAAACCAGATTCACTGATCTCTGTTGTACCTGATGATGTTATCAAACCCGATTTACTGATCTCTGTTTTACCTGTCGATGTTGTCAAACTCGATACACAAATGTTATTTACCTGAGGAAAATCTCAAACCTGCATGTGCAACTGTCTGTTATGCATCAAGAGGTTGTCAAACCCGATGTATAACTAGACATTCCCCCATTACAATGTACAAAACAAAGTGCCGTTGTCTTTATCCTTGATACGAAATAGTAAATGATATTCTTCTTCCATTGGATGCACACCAGTTCTTTAAAGAGTGTTAACTGATTGGTTAATTACTGATGAATGCAGATTGTGTAACGTTAAGCTATTATTTGATCGTGTCTATTAGTCATGCTTGAGTAGGCTTGGGGTAGATGGCTAAGCGCAGTTTATAGGCGAATAGAGAGATCTCAAACTCGTTGTAATAACGTTGATCGATTGACTGTTATGATAAGGTCCAGGGCAATGGATGGTATCCAGGCTATGAAAGCAACAATCGTAAGGGATTTGGCAAGAGGGGTATCTGGCTTGAAAAGAACAGGACAACTGTCACCTGCCAAGTATGTCGTGGCGACTAAACAAATGTGTGTCTCTAAAGGCAAACTCATGTAAAACATTAGCTGACTCCGCCACCACCACTTATGATTGGATAAGGATTCATGTAAGTGGGTCATCTCTAGTGGTAGCCTTATACTTCACACATAAATAGTTCGGCGTTTTCTGTTAATTAAGGATTTTACGGTTACTTTTGTCATCGTTGTTCGAGGTATGTTCAAAAAGTACCCGACTTTCATTGTTCCGTGGACACAAATAAAGCTCGGATGTTGTCCTACGGCAGAGAGGTATAGGAGACTGTCATGCGCATGCGTGAATATTTCCCCGCCCTAGATTGCGTCAGACGCTGGCAGTCTTCTTCTTCTTCTTCTTCGTACGCAGTCAGACAGTAACCATTATTTTGTCGAAAAAAGCGGCGGTCATCCTGAGGCTGTCGCCACTGCCATAGAGCTTGTCTTGCAGTTCCACTGGTGATGGCCACATCTGCTTTCTCTGATCCTCGTATGTCGGGCAGTTCTGCAGCAGATGTTCAGCGGTCATTTTACCGGTACCGCACGGGCATTCGTCGGTACCACCTATCTTCAATTTGTTGAATAGGTGGTACAAAATGAAGCCCATGGTAGAGAGCCTAAGCAAGGCAGTAATGCAAGCCGCCACTGAAACCATCCCAAGAGGAGCTAGGAAAAACTATAAGCCCTACTGGAATGATGAGTTACAGAAAGTGGAAGATGCAGTAACAAATGCTAGGAACATGGCAGAACGAGAAAAATCCATGGAGGCAAACATCGCCCTCAAAGCCGCCGCGGCGAAGTACAAACACACTCTCAAGCAAACAGCAAGAGAAAGTTGGAAAAATAAAACGGAAAGTTTAAACCTGGACAAAGAAGGGAACAAGCTATGGAAGCTAGTCAGAGCCATGAATGACGAAACCCCGTCAAATAAACAAATTACTATCAAGCAGGGCGAGAACTTGATCACAGGTAAGAAAGCCGCAAACGCCTTTGTCGATCACTATGCCAGAGCAAACCACATCGAGGTCCCTGCAGATAAGCATACAGACATTAGCGAAGAGCTAAAGGGACACGAAAACATAAATACGGCTCCTGAAGAGCACATGATGGCCAAACTAACAATGCGCGAAATGGAAGAGGCTATGAGAACACTAAAGAAAAGGAAATCTCCCGGAAAAGACGGGATAACAAACGAAATGCTGATGGGGCTGGGCCAAACAGCGAAGAAAAAACTACTATCAGTCCTGAACCAAAGCTGGAAAAGGGGTATTGTACCCCAGGCATGGAAAGATGCAATACTGGTACCAGTACCAAAAACAGGAAAGGACAAAACAGATCCGAATGGATACAGGCCCATAAGCCTACTGAGCTGTGTCGGCAAGCTGATGGAACGGATGATAAACACCAGACTGATGTGGCATCTGGAAGAAAAACGAATACTAATTCCACAGCAAGCCGGCTTTAGACAGCACAGATCCACTGAGGACCAGGTCATCCTCATAGCCCAGGAGATAGAAGATGCCTACCAGGCACAGAAACACACAGTAGCTGTTTGGGTGGATCTGGAAAAGGCATTTGACAAAGTCTGGAAGGATGGACTTAGAGTCAAGCTAAGAAGAAGTGATGTTTGTGGGAAGATGTACAAGTGGATCAACCACTACCTCAAACAAAGAACGGCCAGAGTCCAAGTACAAGGGCAGATGAGCAAAAAGGTGACACTCGAGCAGGGAGTACCCCAAGGGGGAGTACTGTCACCCACACTCTTCCTGGTATATATAAACGATATTACAGAGAATATACCAAGAAGAGTCCATAGCTCAATGTTTGCAGACGATCTGGCTATGTGGACCTCTGAAAAGAATCTCACCATAGCAAGAAATCGGATGCAGACGGCCCTAACATCGCTGGAAGAGTGGGCGAACTCATGGCTGGTCAAAATAAACGAGGAGAAAATCACGTGCACAATATTCTCGCTCTCATTAAAACCCCAAAGTACCAAATTAAGCCTAAATGGCAAAATCCTGCAGCCAAACGACAACCCAACCTATCTGGGAGTCACATTTGATCGGCGCATGACATGGAAAAGTCAGATTGAGAGAAACCGAATGAAAGCCAGAGAAAGAATGGCGATCATGAGGAAACTTGCTGGCACAAGCTGGGGAGCAGACGAAGGCATACTAAAGAAACTGTACACTGGAAGAGTGAGACCAGTTCTCGAGTATGGCATCGCGGCATGGACAACAGCAGCGAAGGCGAACTTCGATAAAGTTAACAAACTTCAAAACCAAGCCATGAGAATTATAACAGGTGGCATGAAGTCAACGCCAATTGTAGAACTTGAAAAGATTACAAAACTGCAATCCATGACCGACAGAAGAGACTGCAGAGCCCAGCTGCAGTCAGAGAAACTCCGAAGACTGACGGACCATCCAATGTACCAGAGGCTAAACAATTTGGGAACTGGGAAACTAAAGCGGAGAAACTTTGCAGAAATAGCCAAAGCAAAGATGCACGAAGATCCCACAAACGCACTAACAACACCAAAACCCATCACTACTGTACGAAAACCTACTTGGAGGCAGGATATATTTCCAGAGGTGGTAGAAAATATACCAGGTATTGCAAACAAAAACTGCCAGACCGAAAAAGAAAGGAGAGACACTACCCTAAGCTTCATAACGAAAAGCTACCCAAGCATGGACTGGACCCATGCATACACCGACGGTTCTGTAACAAACACTACACAGAACGGAGGGGCAGGAGCATTCCTGAACCTACCAAATGGCAGAAAAATAACACTGTCATTCGCTACTGGTAAGTACACAAGCAATTTCAGAGCGGAGGCAGAGGCACTGAGGGCGGCAGTGGAAGAAATGGCAACACACAGTGAAAATGAGAGCCACATAGTCTTGCTGACAGATGCTCTCGCCGTAGTCACAGCGCTAAAAAGCCAGAAAAACACTGAGCTTAATGACTTAAGAGCAGCACTCTGCAAACTGTGCCAGCTGTCCGCACCAAAAAGGGTAGTGGTACAGTGGGTTCCGTCACACTGCAACATCCAAGGCAACGAGGAGGCAGACAGACTGGCAAAAGAAGGTGCAAGGCTACCACAAACAGATACCAGTATGACGTACGAAGAGTCAAAACGGCTTATCAAAGCCAGGTACATTACCAAATGGGAAACCGAAAATACTGGTTACACCAAAAACGATGCCTATTACCAGTTGAACCGAAGAGAGCAGGTCGTTGTCTTCAGACTTCGCACTGGCCACAATAGACTGAGGTACCACCTATTCAACAAATTGAAGATAGGGTGTACCGACGAATGCCCGTGCGGTACTGGTAAAATGACCACTGAACATCTGCTGCAGAACTGCCCGACATACGGGGATCAGAGAGAGCAGATGTGGCCATTGCCAGTGGAACTGCAAGACAAGCTCTATGGTAGTGGCGAGAGTCTCAGGATGACCGCCGCTTTTTTCGAAAAAATAATGGTTACTGTCTGACTGTGTACGCAGAAGAAGAAGAAGAAGAAGAGTCACGAAAAGACATTATGCAGAATGCGACGAACCTGCTGTACTCCATTTCCAAAGAAGCCTTCCTGAAATGATTCCAACAATGGCAGGACTGCTGGCATAAGTGTGTGGCGTACCAAACAGAGTACTTTTAAGGGGATTATAACTTAAAACCGCCAGGTGAGTAATTGTATTTTTGTAGCCCGAAGGTCGGTTTCCTTGTTAACACACCTTAATGAATTAATGACGATTGTTCATTATAGCACTGCACTCGGTAAATTGGCTGTTCAAATGGTGCGGGAGCACGATACCAGTCCTGTGTCCAGTATGCAGGCGCATGATATTAGTGTGTACATCTAGCGAGCTGCAAGAATAATCGGTGTATATAATTGTGCTGTGTTATGATAAAGGCTGCTCACCCATGGATCTGCCTGTAATGCAATGATGTCGATAATGTAGTATGTAACAAAGCATAACAGGGCTAATACTCTTCTTGACTGCTCAGTAGCTCAAACCCGAATCTGGTTATTGTGTAATGATCGCTACGCCCTGATACTGCCTGGAAGAGACTTGGACAGGTGAAACAAAGGATGAGCTACAAGAACAATAGTACATTATTCCATGAGTAGCTGCATTCGGTTTTTTGTAACTACTAGGCGTGTTCAAATGAAACCGGATCTAACTGCGATAAGTGAACATGCGTACCATTAGCATGGTGAGTCAATTCTGGTGTAAACAGCACATACCAACCGTCAAGTTTGCAAAGTTTCATAATCCTCCGTCTCACAGTTTCCTCAGCAGACCGTTGGAAACATGGTGGGTGTGATACGGAATCCGTCCAGAGTTGATCAGCGAGCTGTGATTCGGTTTCTAACAGCTGTAGGATGTCGACCAGTTGACAACCATCGCAGAATGCAGGCAGTGTATGGTGACCCGAACTGCTACATCCATTTTGGCGATGGCATCCTCTGACGAAACAATATGCGCCTGACCTGGTCTCGGGAGATCTTTTGTGAACTCACGTCCTTTTTTAGACATCGCTGTCCAGTTCTTCACTATTGTCTTCGACATACTTCTGTCACCATACACTGCCTGCATTATGCGGTGAATGTCAACTGGTCGACATCCTTCAAATGTTAGAAACCGAATCACCGCTCGCCGATCAACTCTGGACGGATTCCGTATCACATCCGCCATGTTTTCTACGGTCTGCTGAGGAAACTATTAGTCGGAGGATAATGAAATGTTGCAAACTTCAAGGTAGGTATGTGCTATTTACACAATAATTGACGCCATTATGCTCATCGTACGTGTGTTCACTTGGTGCAGTTAGGTCCGGTTTCATTTGAACACGCCCCGTACAAGTACGCAACCTTTGAGTCACGTCCCCATTTCGGGTATGTTGGAGTTTTTTTTCGTTCGCCTTATTTCTTTTTTCCCCAAGGCGGTGTGCGTTGCACTGTGGTTTTTATTTTGCGCCTGTCGACCCAGTGCATCCGACTTCAGCATGCATTTTATGTTAGGGCCTGCTTCCTCCTGCATTTTCTAAGGGTTTGCTTCCCGCGGTAACGTCCGGTGCTGTGATGGGGATCGAACCAAGCACCTTTGGGTTGGGAGCCGTGTCACTTAATCACTAGTCCACGCTGTCCTCATTTCGGGTTTGCGATGTGTTATCAAGTAATCACATATTATTTGTATGTTTAATGTGTCTGGAAAGTGCCAACGAAATAGCAATGGAGCAAAGAGTCCACAAACATATCCATGAGAAACCACATCCTAAATGCCGGCATCTGCATCATTACGAAAGTACAGATCGACCGACCATGTGGTCCGATTGGCTGATGATAGACAGACGAGGAGGGTGCCTTTATGATGTTCATACAGCTACAACTGGAGAAATGATTGACATCTCGCGATTGTAACTTCATGTTACCCCTCTGAGATGGACAGACACGGATACAATCAGATTATGAGTACCTGCCACCAGGTAACCTTACCTGATTGAATACGGGGATTCAAGTAGCTGTTGTCTACCTGTGGCCCAGCAACCTTGTCTTTTTGAATACGAGGATTCTAACAGCTTTTGTTTACCTCCTACTAGGCAATCGTGCCTGATTGAATACGAGGATTCAATCAGCTTTTGACAAACTGTCAAGGCGACCTTGCCTGATTGAATACGAGGATTCAAGCAGCTTTTGACTAACTGACAAGGCGACCTTGCCTGATTGAATACGAGGATTCAAGCAGCTTTTGACTAACTGTCACCAGGCGACATTGCCTTATTGAATACGAGGATTCTTCTTCTTCTTCTTCTTCTTCTTCTTCTTCTTCTTCTTCTTCGTACGCTGTCAGACGTCAACTTGTATTTGTTCAAAGAAAGCAGTTGTCATCCTGAGGCTGTCCACATTGCCATAGAGCTTGTCTAGTGTTGCCACTGGTGATGGCAACATGTGCTTTCTCTGGTCCTCGTACGTCGGGAAATTTTGCAGCAGATCTTCAGCGGTCATTTTCCCTGTGCACACGAGCATTCGTCAGTACCACTTATCTTCAATTTATTGATTAGATGGTACCTCAGTCTGTTGTGGCCTGTGCGGAGTCTGAAGACCACGACCTGCTCTCTTCTGTTCAGCTGGTAGTAGGCATCATTTTTGTGTAGCCAGTGTGTTCTGTTTCCCATTTGGCCATGTATCTGGCCCTAATAATCCCTTTGGACTCTTCGTAGGCCACACTAGAATCTAGTTGTGGTAGTCTTGCACCTTCTTTTGCCAGTCTGTCTGCCTCCTCGTTGCCTTGGATGTTACAGTGGGATGGAACCCACTGTACCACTACTCTTTTTGGTGCGGACTGCTGGCATATTTGACAGAGTACTGCTCTTAAGTCATTACGTTCAGCATTTTTCTAGCTTTTTAGTGCTGTCTGTGACCACGGCCAGGGCATCTGTGAACAGCACTATCTGGCTTTCATTGCTTTCGCCTGTGAGCATTGCTTCTACTGCGGCCTTCAGTGCCTCTGCCTCCGCTCTGAAATTGCTTTAGAGTTTTCCAGTTGCCACTGACAGTGTTCTTTTTCTACCATTTGGTAGGCTCAGGAATACCCCAGCCCCTCCATTCTGTGTTGTGTTTGTTACAGAACCGTCTGGGTATGCATGGGTCCAGTCCATGCTTGGGTAGTTTTCCGTTATGTACCTCAGTGTTATGTCTCTTCTTTCTTTTTCAGTCTGGCTGTTCTTGTTTCCAATACCTGGTATATTTTCTACCACCTTGGAATGATATGCTGCTTCCATGTGGGTTTGCGTACAGTAGGGATGGGCTTTGGTGTTGTTAATGTGTTCATAGGGTCTTCGCTCATCTTTGCTTTGGCTATCTCTGCAAAGTTTCTCCGCTTTAGTTTTCCATTTCCAAATCTATTTAGTCTATGATGCATTGGATGGTTTGTCAGTCTACTCAGTTTCTCTGCTTGCTGCTGGGCTCTGCAGTCTCTTCTGTCGGTCATGGATTGCAGATTTGTAATCTTCTCAAATTCTACAATTGTCGTTGACTTCAATCCTCCTGTTATAACTCCCATGGCTTGGTTTTGAAGTTTGCTAATTTTATAAAAGTTCGCCTTTGCTGCTGTTGTACATGCGGCAATGCCATACTCGAGAACTGGTCTCACTCTTCCAGTGTACAGTTTCTTGAGTATTCTTTCGTCTGCTCCCCAGCTTGTGCCAGCAAGTTTCCTCATGATTACCATTCTTTGTCTGGATCTCATTCGGTTTCTCTCGATCTGACTTTTCCATGTCATGCGCCGTTCAAATGTGACTCCCAAGTAGTTTGGGTTGTCGTTTGGCCGCAGATATTTGCCGTTAAGACTTATTTTGGTGTTCTGTGGTTTATTTGAAAGCGAGAATATCGGAATACGAGGATTCAAGCAGCTTGTGGCTAACTGTCAACATGCCACCTAGCCTGATTGAATACAAGGATTCAAGTAGTTTTTGGCTAACTGTCAACATGCCACCGTGCCTGATTGAATACAAGGATTCAAGTAGCTTTTGGCTAACTGCCAGCAGGCCACCTTGCCTGATTGAATACAAGGATTCCAATGCACCAGAGACTAAACAATTTGGGAAATGGGAAACTAAACCGGAGAAACTTTGCAGAAATAGCCAAAGCAAAGATGCACGAAGATCCCATAAACGTACTAACAACACCAAAACCCATCACTACTGTACGAAAACCCATCTGGAGGCAGGATATATTTCCAGAGGTGGTATAAAATATACCAGGTATTGGAAACAAAAACTGTCAGACTGAAAAAGAAAGGAGAGATACTACCCTAAGCTTTATATCGAAAAGCTACCCAAGCATGGACTGGACCCGTGCATACACCGACGGTTCTGTAACAAATACTACACAGAACGGAGGGGCAGGAGCATTCCTGAACCTACCAAATGGCAGAAAAATAACACTGTCATTCGCTACTGGTAAGTACACAAGCAATTTCAGAGCGGAGGCAGAGGCACTGAGGGCGGCAGTGGAAGAAATGGTAACACACAGTGAAAATGAGAGCCATATAGTCCTGCTTACAGATGCTCCCGCCGTAGTCACAGCGCTAAAAAGCCAGACAAACACTGAGCTTAATAGCAGCACTCTGCCAACTGTGCCAGCAGTCCGCACCAAAAAGGGTAGTGGTACAGTGGGTCCCATCACACAGCAACATCCAAGGCAACGAGGAGGCAGACAGACTGGCAAAAGAAGGTGCAAGACTACCACAAACAGATACTAGTATGACGTACGAAGAGTCAAAACGGCTTATTAAAGCCAGATACATGACCAAATGGGAAACCGAACATACTGGTTACACCAAAAACGATGCCTATTACCAGTTGAACAGAAGAGAGCAGATCGTTGTCTTCAGACTTCGCACTGGCCACAATAGACTGAGGTACCACCTATTCAACAAATTGAAGATAGGTGGTACCGACGAATGCCCGTGCGGTACCGGTAAAATGACCGCTGAACATCTGCTGCAGAACTGCCCGACATACGAGGATCAGAGAGAGCAGATGTGGTCATCACCAGAGGAACTGCAAGACAAGCTCTATGGCAGTATTGACAGCCTCAGGATGACCGCCGCTTTTTTCGAAAAAATAATGGTTACTGTCTGACTGCGTACGAAGAAGAAGAAGAATACAAGGATTCAAGTAGCTTTTGGCTAACTGCCAGTAGGCCACCTTGCCTGATTGAATACAAGGATTCAAGTAGCTTGTGGCTAACTGCCAGCAGGCCACCTTGCCTGATTGAATACGAGGATTCAAGTATAAAGAAAATTCATTTGTATGATTCTGTTACTGTTTACATCGTGGTACAGGGTCTTCTGAATCAAATTTAACGACAGCGAGGCCGTGTCCATTGAAATGTTGCATACCCATCGCTGTGCTGTATACAAGCCTCACAGTTTATCAAATGAACTGAAATGAAAAGAGATATACGTTGGATATCTTCCGTACTTCAAGCCAATGATGAGATTCAGTAACTAGCCTTATAAGACTGAAGCTCAGACATACTTTTGTGTGTGTTTTACACATTCCTTCCTCCTAAATACAGTTTAGAATGAATTTCTTGCACATAGTTTATAACGATCGTGGCACCATTTCGACACTCGCGATGTTGTGTACAGAACACCACAGATGTTGTAGTTAAAGTATTATAGATCTCAAGTAACAAGCATGTATGTTTACTTTCTTGAATTCGGTTAGTATAGGACAAGAAATAATGATATTATAATAGACTCTGTATTCAGAGTATGTAAAGTATTTTTGTGTTCTATTCCGTGTAGGATCTGATAACGTAGTCATATATGTTGATAATGTAATCATATCCTGATATCGAAAATTATCGTTACGCTTGGCTGGTTTGATTGCGGGTGGAGGTATTTATAACACTGAAGAATATAGGTAGATTGTCCCGTCTTTAGGCAGTGCACCGGATAGGTTGTCTCTAGTCCCAGTGAAATTCGTCGCCGAGGTCGTTGGGATCCGTTCTGCACAGAGCGCTGCCATCCCTCCTCGAGCGAGCCCGGTCGGTCGGTCGTCTGGTGCGTGTGAGAGGCCCCTGTCAGCAGGCGGTCCTAGGTCGACGGAGTGAGGTACGGGTGGAACAAACCGTTCGTCCCGTCAGTCGGTCCCTGCGGCCGTCGTCCCAGCGAGGCTTTTTTTACACGTAACCCTTCCTCCGCCGACCGGTGTGTGGCTGTACACAGTACGTCTCCGACAGATATCTGGTTGATCCTGCCAGTAGTCATATGCTTGTCTCAAAGATTAAGCCATGCATGTCTACGTTCACACTGTCTCACGGTGAAACCGCGAATGGCTCATTAAATCAGTCGAGGTTCCTTAGATGACACTATCCTACTTGGATAACTGTGGTAATTCTAGAGCTAATACATGCTTACCAAGCTCCGACCCTCGCGGAAAGAGCGCTTTTATTAGTTCAAAACCAATCGTCGTTTCCCCTCGCGGGGTTGCGGCGTCCCCACTGGTGACTCTGGATAACTTTGTGCTGATCGCATGGCCTCATGTGCCGGCGACGCATCTTTCAAATGTCTGCCCTATCAAATATCGATGGTACGTGACATGCCTACCATGTTTGTAACGGGTAACGGGGAATCAGGGTTCGATTCCGGAGAGGGAGCATGAGAAACGGCTACCACATCCAAGGAAGGCAGCAGGCGCGCAACTTACCCACTCCCGGCACGGGCGAAAAATAACAATACGGGACTCTTTCGAGGCCCCGTAATTGGAATGAGTACACTTTAAACCCTTTAACGAGGATCTATTGGAGGGCAAGTCTGGTGCCAGCAGCCGCGGTAATTCCAGCTCCAATAGCGTATATTAAAGTTGTTGCAGTTAAAAAGCTCGTAGTTGGATCTCAGGCGCAGGCGGGCGGTCCGGCTCGCGCCGGTTCACTGCCCTTTGTCTCCTGCCCTACCGTCTGCCGGCTCTCTCCCACGGGTGCTCTTCGCTGAGCGTCCTGGGTGGCCGGCGCGTTTACTTTGAAAAAATTAGAGTGTTCAAAGCAGGCCTCGGCTGCCTGAATAATGGTGCATGGAATAATGGAATAGGACCTCGGTTCTATTTTGTTGGTTTTCGGAACTGGAGGTAATGATTAACAGGGACAAACGGGGGCATTCGTATTGCGGCGTTAGAGGTGAAATTCTTGGATCGCCGCAAGACGAGCTACTGCGAAAGCATTTGTCAAGAATGTTTTCATTAATCAAGAACGAAAGTCAGAGGCGCGAAGACGATCAGATACCGTCGTAGTTCTGACCATAAACGATGCCGACTAGCGATCCGCAGGAGTTGCTTCGATGACTCTGCGGGCAGCTTCCGGGAAACCAAAGTGTTTGGGTTCCGGGGGAAGTATGGTTGCAAAGCTGAAACTTAAAGGAATTGACGGAAGGGCACCACCAGGAGTGGAGCCTGCGGCTTAATTTGACTCAACACGGCCAACACTGAAATGATTGACATGCCGAGACCACTCTTCTGGGGTCTAATATGGAACTGGTGCTGGACTTAGACCCCCAGAAATCTGGGGTTATGCCCCCTGTGGCTCGGTTTTGTCTGCATCCAGTGTTTGATAAAGGAATTGTCGGAAGAGCACTATCAGGAGTGGAGCCTGAGACCTAAGTTAACTTACCACGCCAATACTGCAGAATGACTATCAAAAAGTACACCTTCGTGGGGTCTAATAGAGAACATGTGCTGGAATTAGACCCTCGAAAATTTTGGGGCTACCCTCTAAGAAACTTGATTGTCTCGCTAAGGGAATTGACGGAAGGGCACCACCAGGTGTGGAACCTGCGGCTTAATTTGACTGAACACGCCAATACTGTAGAACAACTGACAAATCGAGAGCACTGCCGTTTGGGTCTAATAATGAACGTACGCTGGTATTAGACTCACGGATGACAAGTCAGCTCTCAAACACTCTAATGAAAGAACGCTACGGAAATCGTGTTTAACTCCGCAGAAACCGCAGATTTCAAATACCTGGCCATTGACAAACAAAAGCCCTCAATAAATTCGTCTGACCAAATAGTGAACGGGTGCTGGAAATAGATCATCTGAAGACAGGTCAGTTTTACCCTACAAATGACAGGGCGTTGCTACGGAAAACCAGCTCAAATCGAGAGGAGCCGCAGACACTTTGGTTCACGTACCAGGCTGATAAGCCAAGGGCGCGAGGCTACCATGTGGGGGATTACGGCCGAACCCTTGTAAGCCGCAATCCCGCCCAAAATCTCAGCACCACTGCAATGGGAGGCTCCTACATGCTCGGGACCTGGGGCTTGCGCCCCAGCCCTATCAGGTAGAGCCACAGTAAGAGGTCCTTGCCGCCCGCCAATCAAAGCGGGCGGACAACTGCTTGATACTCACCCTATACGGCGATGGGGTGCGAAAAACACCAACCAAAGACTTAGAACCTGGTCGGGGTGTCGAAAACAGTAGAGCAGCCACCTCACTGTGAACTGTCAAGACTCAACCACTGACCATGAGAGTTGTCCGCACACCAGGCGATCAACATCTCTGTGACATTACCAGGCTTCTCCTCTGGCTGAATGCACTCCGGCTACGATATCTACCTCTGTACGTTATCAGCCATAACTATCATGCTGGACGCAGAAGAGATGCAGACCAGCGGACATTGCACACCTGCCCCACTGTGTCAACACCCAATGTGGCGGGGAATGCTAGGCGTACCATCCCTGCATAGAAGCCAAGAAAATAAAGGGAAAAAGAGATACCCCACTCACATGCAAATGCTACGTTTCTGGCAGGACGTGACGATCCTGGGATACAGACACACTGGACTGCCTCTCTTCCGGGTAAACCAGTCCATCTCATATATCACCACATATCATCATTGCACCCTATAGACACGAGTAGTGAAGACTCGATAGTCTGGTAAGACAACTTCCATAAGAGAGAAAACTCTGATCGTAAACAACTGCTGCCTTGCAGATAGGCTGGGGACAGCCAAAGGCTAAGGAGGGCATCCCTACAGAAACGCCTGTTGAAATCGGATGCACGGGGCCGCAAGCCTAACAAAACAGTGCAACGTAAATCACAGTATGATGGCAGTACAACCTATTCGAAAAACGTATGGCGCTCATCCTGAGGAGTCCCGCCAGGCAGCGATAGCGCCGGGCCCCACGCCTCGAAGGGGCCCACCCTTGACTACTGGTGGTCACCCACCCATGTGTCGTGGAGTCAAGGCACATGGCTATGGGGCAACGTCTATTGGCCAAAACCTCAAGACCCTCAAAATACTACAGTGGAATGCGGAGGGAGTCATTAACAAAAAACTTTCCCTAACACACCACCTGCATGAAGGTAAGATTGACGTGGCATGTATCCAGGAAACGCACCTCAACAATAACCATAAATTCTCAATCAGAGGATACCAGACCTTCCGTCTAGATAGAGAAGGCCACAAAGGAGGGGTCCTGATACTGACCAGAAACAGCATACCGAGTAGCGCGGTACCTGTCAATCACACCGGACAAGCAGAAATTGTAGGAGTTGACATAATGGCTCAAGAGACGAAGCTCCGCATTTTCAATCTGTACGGACCACCAAACAGAGACCTATCGCTCTCGAGTATGGAGGTCAGAGACTCCAACTGCATAGTAGTTGGAGATTTCAACAGCCACTCGGAGAGATGGGGATACTCTGACACAGACAGCAGAGGTGACGAAGTGGAAGATTGGGAGATAGATGCAAATCTCTCCCTAATCAATAGGCCGGAGGATAGCCCTAGCTTCTATTCAAGAACATGGCATACCACCTCGACTCCAGATTTGGCCTTCTCCACACAGGACATACACTATAAAATAGACCGTCAGGTGCTAAACCAACTGGCAGGTAGCGACCACAGGCCGATCAGGCTAACCATTGACATGGAAGTAGGCCCACAGGAAACAAAACCGCTCCCACGTTGGAATTACAAACGAGCCGACTGGGACAGATTTGCAATCCTGACAGATGGGCTGTGTGAAACCATCAACACACGAAACACCAAAATGAAGCCCATGGTAGAGAGCCTAAGCAAGGCAATAATGCAAGCCGCCACTGAAACCATCCCAAGAGGAGCTAGGAAAAACTATAAGCCCTACTGGAAGGATGAGTTACAGAAAGTGGAAGATACAGTAACAAATGCTAGGAACATGGCAGAACGAGAAAAATCCGTGGAGGCAAACATCGCCCTCAAAGCCGCCGCGGCGAAGTACAAACACACTCTCAAGCAAACAGCAAGAGAAAGTTGGAAAAATAAAACGGAAAGTTTAAACCTGGACAAAGAAGGGAACAAGCTATGGAAGCTAGTCAGAGCCATGAATGACGAAACCCCGTCAAATAAACAAATTACTATCAAGCAGGGCGAGAACTTGATCACAGGTAAGAAAGCCGCAAACGCCTTTGTCGATCACTATGCCAGAGCAAACCACATCGAGGTCCCTGCAGATAAGCATACAGACATTAGCGAAGAGCTAAAGGGACACAAAAACATAAATACGGCTCCTGAGGAGCACATGATGGCCAAACTAACAATGCGCGAAATGGAAGAGGCTATGAGAACACTAAAGAAAAGGAAATCTCCCGGAAAAGACGGGGTAACAAACGAAATGCTGATGGGGCTGGGCCAAACAGCAAAGGAAAAACTACTATCAGTCCTGAACCAAAGCTGGAAAAGGGGTATTGTACCCCAGGCATGGAAAGATGCAATACTGGTACCAGTACCAAAAACAGGAAAGGACAAAACAGATCCAAATGGATACAGGCCCATAAGCCTACTGAGCTGTGTCGGCAAGCTGATGGAACGGATGATAAACACCAGACTGATGTGGCATCTGGAAGAAAAACGAATACTAATTCCACAGCAAGCCGGCTTTAGACAGCACAGATCCACTGAGGACCAGGTCATCCTCATAGCCCAGGAGATAGAAGATGCCTACCAGGCACAGAAACACACAGTAGCTGTTTGGGTGGATCTGGAAAAGGCATTTGACAAAGTCTGGAAGGATGGACTTAGAGTCAAGCTAAGAAGAAGTGATGTCTGTGGGAAGATGTACAAGTGGATCAACCACTACCTCAAACAAAGAACGGCCAGAGTCCAAGTACAAGGGCAGATGAGCAAAAAGGTGACACTCGAGCAGGGAGTACCCCAAGGGGGAGTACTGTCACCCACACTCTTCCTGGTATATATAAACGATATTACAGAAAATATACCAAGAAGAGTCCATAGCTCAATGTTTGCAGACGATCTGGCTATGTGGACCTCTGAAAAGAATCTCACCATAGCAAGAAATCGGATGCAGACGGCCCTAACATCGCTGGAAGAGTGGGCGAACTCATGGCTGGTCAAAATAAACGAGGAGAAAACCACGTGCACAATATTCTCGCTCTCATTAAAACCCCAAAGTACCAAATTAAGCCTAAATGGCAAAATCCTGCAGCCAAACGACAACCCAACCTATCTGGGAGTCACATTTGATCGGCGCATGACATGGAAAAGTCAGATTGAGAGAAACCGAATGAAAGCCAGAGAAAGAATGGCGATCATGAGGAAACTTGCTGGCACAAGCTGGGGAGCAGACGAAGGCATACTAAAGAAACTGTACACTGGAAGAGTGAGACCAGTTCTCGAGTATGGCATCGCGGCATGGACAACAGCAGCGAAGGCGAACTTCGATAAAGTTAACAAACTTCAAAACCAAGCCATGAGAATTATAACAGGTGGCATGAAGTCAACGCCAATTGTAGAACTTGAAAAGATTACAAAACTGCAATCCATGACCGACAGAAGAGACTGCAGAGCCCAGCTGCAGTCAGAGAAACTCCGAAGACTGACGGACCACCCAATGTACCAGAGACTAAACAATTTGGGAACTGGGAAACTAAAGCGGAGAAACTTTGCAGAAATAGCCAAAGCAAAGATGCACGAAGATCCCATAAACGCACTAACAACACCAAAACCCATCACTACTGTACGAAAACCTACTTGGAGGCAGGATATATTTCCAGAGGTGGTAGAAAATATACCAGGTATTGCAAACAAAAACTGCCAGACTGAAAAAGAAAGGAGAGACACTACCCTAAGCTTATAAAGAAAAGCTACCCAAGCATGGACTGGACCCATGCATACACCGACGGTTCTGTAACAAACACTACACAGAACGGAGGGGCAGGAGCATTCCTGAACCCACCAAATGGCAGACAAATAACACTGTCATTCGCTACTGGTAAGTACACAAGCAATTTCAGAGCGGAGGCAGAGGCACTGAGGGCGGCAGTGGAAGAAATGGTAACACACAGTGAAAATGAGAGCCATATAGTCCTGCTGACAGATGCTCTCGCCGTAGTCACAGCGCTAAAAAGCCAGAAAAACACCGAGCTTAATGACTTAAGAGCAGCACTCTGCAAACTGTGCCAGCTGTCCGCACCAAAAAGGGTAGTGGTACAGTGGGTTCCGTCACACTGCAACATCCAAGGCAACGAGGAGGCAGACAGACTGGCAAAAGAAGGTGCAAGGCTACCACAAACAGATACCAGTATGACGTACGAAGAGTCAAAACGGCTTATCAAAGCCAGGTACGTGACCAAATGGGAAACCGAACATACTGGTTACACCAAAAACGATGCCTATTACCAGTTGAACCGAAGAGAGCAGGTCGTTGTCTTCAGACTTCGCACTGGCCACAACAGACTGAGGTACCACCTATTCAACAAATTGAAGATAGGGTGTACCGACGAATGCCCGTGCGGTACTGGTAAAATGACCACTGAACATCTGCTGCAGAACTGCCCGACATACGGGGATCAGAGAGAGCAGATGTGGCCATTGCCAGTGGAACTGCAAGACAAGCTCTATGGTAGTGGCGAGAGTCTCAGGATGACCGCCGCTTTTTTCGAAAAAATAATGGTTACTGTCTGACTGTGTACGCAGAAGAAGAAGAAGAATAGAATTTCTTTCTTTTGAACTTTTTAGTAGACACTAGGGTCGAAAACAGATTTACAAAATCAACTGATATAATTGCAAGACACTGCGTGTACTAGAATACTCAGACTAAGAGACATAGAGGCAGCTGAAAATTATACATGTAAAAGATAGATGGAGACAGACATGTATTGTATATTTTTCTTCTTCGTTGTCGTTGGTTCTCAAACTCCCGCTACCAGTCCGTACCAAAAAGAGTAGTGGTACAGTGGGTTCCATCCCACTGTAACATCCAAGGCAACGAGGAGGCAGACAGACTGGGAGAAGAAGGTACAAGACTACCACAACGAGATTCTAGTGTGACCTACGAAGAGTCCAAAAGGTTTATTAGGGCCAGATACATGGTCAAATGGGAAACAGAACATACTGGCTACACAAAAAATGATGCCTATTACCAGTTGAACAGAACAGACCAGGTCGTGGTCTACAGATTCCGCACAGGCCACAACAGACTGAGGTACCACCTATTCAAAAAGCTGAAGATAGGTGGCACTGACGAATACACCTGTGGTACAGGGAAAATGACCGCTGAACATCTTCTGCAAAATTGCCCGACATAGGAGGACCAGAGAAAGCACATGTGGCCATCACCAGTGGCAAAACTAGACAAGCTCAATGGCAGTGTCGACAGCCTCAAGATGACAGCTGCTTTCTTCGAACAGATACAAGTTGACGTCTGACAGCGTACGAAGAAGAAGAAACTCCCGCTACCAAGCTCTGAAAAGGACTGTGCATGTAGCTGGAGGTTTTCCGAACAAGGAATGCGCTGTGTCGCAGTTTACACCTTTGCTGGCTGCTATATTTGCACCTTTCCATCCGAAACATCACACTATTTGTGGGTACCTGGTTAGCCTTCCCTCTTCGATCCCTTCTCCTTAGCCAGTCTGCCTATTTGTAGCCTGTTATCAAGGATCATCACGTGAAGTTGGAGTAGGGTCTTGTCAGTTCTGGATCGCTGGCCCTGGCGCTAGAAGTCAGCTTTAGGCCGCTGATAGCAATCAGCTGTACATGCAGTAACTCAGATTCTTATCAGCCAAAACACAACAGCAAGTGAAACGGTCATTCAAACAGACTCCAGGAGCGTACTCCAATCCATCTCAATGCTCAAACAAGATAGACTCTCTCTCGAAATAAAATGTAACATAGTTTTGCCGTACCAAAAAACATCAACAGATCTAGTCCTACAGTGGGTTCCATCCATCTGTGGGATACTTGGAAACGAGAAGGCAGAGAAGCTTGTAAAAGCCGGAAGTGGTCGCACACGTACTGACCATCCACATAACTATAAAGAAGAAAAGACACTCATTAAACTATCCATGAGGGCGGAATAGAGAAATCAGAATAAAGAATACAAGTCAGAAAATGACAGCACAGACAAAGATTTCAGAGATGGGCAAACAAAGATCTTCAGACTCAGAACGGGAGACTGCAGACGCAAGGCCCACATCCACAGAATGGGTTGCAGAGAGCCCGCCACGTGCAATTGTGGATCACGCAAGCAAACACCAGAACACATCCTGCTGCAAATAGAGGCAGTCGAGTTTTGCAGCGAAGACCTGAAATGCAGTTTCCTCCGTGAAACTTGCCGGGCTGAAAGCATAGCATCGGTTGATCGAAGATGAAGAAGAAGAAGCCGACCGCTATGGGTCATGCACAGCTCAGCGTATTGATCCCTAATGGATATTAAATGGACGAATTGGAGAACTAAACGGTGGTCAAGGAACAGGAGCCCATTGTTTAAATTTGTTGAACGAAACTGGCTCACAAATAGCTAAAAGGTTTTAGCTGAACAAGAATAAGACAAGATGCTCAGCAGTGCATGAGCTGCAGCCATCAGCGACCCAAAGCTAGCTAATGGCGTCACGGCCAGCATCCCACAGCTGCAAAGACCCTTCTCCACTTCCACGTGGTGATCCTAGACAACGGGCTGCAACACGACAGACTGGTTAAAGAGAAGGGATCGAAGAGGAAATGCTAACCCGGTACACAACAAAAACGACATGCTTAACTTAACGTCTTTATACTGGTTTAGAAGACCCTGCAGAGTCTGTATAAATCCAGTGGAATGTGTCCGACCTAAAGGTGTGTAAATATCGGAGCCAAGCTGTAATCAACGACATAACGCATTCTGTTCTCCGGACAATATCCTGCTACTTGCAAAGCCCATTTCAGGGCTTGGTAGCGGGAGATTGAGAATATTCAGGGCTTGGTAGCGGGAGATTGGGAACGTTCAGGACCTGGTAGCGGGAGATTGAAAACGTTCAGGGCCTGGTAGCGGGAGATTGAAAACGTTCAGGGCCTGGTAGCGGGAGATTGAGAACGTTCAGGGCCTGGTAGTGGGAGATTGAGAACGTTAAGGGCCTGGTAGTGGGAGATTGAGAACATTCAGGGCCTGGTAGCAGGAGATTGAGAACGAGCGAAGAAGAAGAAGAACACAAGAAGAAACTAAAATATAATTTTTATTGAGACTTTTTAGATAGCAGTCATCATCATTTATCATATAGTTTCCTTCCCCCTTTGAACATTTGGCCGCAACACAAACGTTCCATGTGGTCCTATTTCATGCCGTCATTTTGATTCCACCCTGGAGCCTCGATTGAACTGGTACCATCTTCGACCATTCTTCTACCGATGTGTCCTGGCCATCAGTCTGGGTTTAAATCCAGCATTTGTCTGGGTACACTGCTATACATGTCTAAGTGTATGTCCTGTCCACCTCCACTCCCCCCCCCACCCCAGTTTTCTGTTGTATTGGTTTAAGCCGTGCCCTTGACCACAGATCTGCGTTTGCCATTACCGGTGTATTGAAATAGAGTTGTAGAATAGATCGGAACTGACTGCTCTTCCGGTAATCGAGTAATATGGCTTCCAATTGAACTCTTGAGATAAATTCAAAGCGTATAATGCATGCGTCGTACCATTCTGTTTTTAAAGTGTCTAAAAGTTTTATGACCATGTGAAATAGTCTGTCAAAAACATTCTGCCAATATTACTTGTGCAATGTCAAGAGCAGGCGAAGAAATGTCTAAGATACTTTAGCAAGACCTATCTCTAGGGATACCCCGGACTTTCGATTGGAGAGGACAAGTTACCAATTAACAAAACAAGCTAAATTTCCCACTACCAACTGAGCTGTTAAGGTCATACAAATGTTTCTGAATTTGCTGTACTTGGTATGTTTAGGGTGTAAATTTGGTTGTAAAAAACTTTCAAGTTTACAGGATTTATTCCTCGTCTGAGGACGACATGGAGCTGGCCGAATGTAGGAACAGTGTTTTTTAAATGTTTGCTTCTAGAATGTGTAATGTTCACACTCAATATTTACATTCACATATCACTCGCACTCACTTTGCTTTGTACAATTCACAGATTAAAAAAGAACCATATGCGGGCCTAAAGTATTCAGTGTATAAAAATATAATTATGAAACTGAGAAATCATGTGTACATCTTCATTAATCATTTTCTGAATGAAAATGCAAAGAGTGCAAAGGCTTTAATCGTGCGGCTTTAAAAAGCCCCCAAAAATGTACCCACGAACCGGATTCGAATCAGGGACCTATGGATTTCTGATCTTTTCACGGCGAGAATTATGGTTATTGATACGAGTGGATGTTGAGTACCATGTGTGAAATGTTTTCTATGTGCAAATGCTTGTGTTGATGAATGTTTATTGCAATCAAACCTGAGATTGACTTCATCTTGAAGGAGAATTTAGCTTAATCGTGATAACGGCAAGAAAACGCCATAATAATGAAATTATTCATTGCGGTATAAGTCGAAGATGACAGTGCGTATGAACGGGCTTCCGGTATCGTCCGCAGTTCATCGGACGGACGTCACGAATTGAGTATCCAAGTAGATTGTAATTAAAATAACTGTCGGGCGTCCCCTGGAAACGACATTTCTTTTGGACAATCCTTTCACTAATAAAACACTATCGAACATCATGGACCGTAAAATAGCCCTCCTGTCGATTGCAATCAACATCAAGAGACTCTCTTACGACAAAGAAACACTACTGTCTGACATATGCCCACAGCGCAAATGCGATTTACTGACGACCCAAGACACTCAACGCGCAATCGCTGACAGAAGATCAAAGATACATGGACTGAAGCTTGCCGTGGTGAGATCGCATGAGCAATGTGCAAGGTCCATTCTTGTCCCCTAGACCTTCAAGCATACTCACTGTACTAAACCTTCACAGGAAATACGGAGTTTGGAAAATACTTGGCTTATGTGAAACTGATTGATACATCAATAACTGAGACTGGCGGGTGCTTAAAACTTCCCCCAACCGAACAAATATACCCTATATTCGGCGTTGTAACACCTGATACACGAAGAAGTGTTGCATCAGAAATGGAATGAGAGAAACTGGCAAACGACCAAAGGCAACCTGTTTGGATAACAGATGTAGTGCACATGACTCAAATCTAAACGAAGTTTCATACAGTCAACATAACCCATGAGGACTGGTCCTCGAACACAGCGCGACGAAAGATGAATTGAGGTGCTGGAAAAATATATGCCTGAATACCACCAGCCCTTCGCGACGTGGAAGTCACTAAATAGACTCCGGGCTGGTCTATCACGATAAAAGAAGAACTTAAAGGGATGGAGATACATGGATGATAAGACATGCGACTTTGTAGCAACACAAGGCTCTTACCGCATGATCATTTTCACGTACCTTCAGGAAGCATGTACAGTGGATGACATGTTGAGGAGGAATGACGAGGCAATCCATGTAGCTCAACATTTGAAACATGATGTCTGACGTCAGTGCCCATGCCACGGAAAGTTAGTAAGTCTATATATCTATCTTCAGTCCACTTATGTCGTTAGACGTCGTGGGGAGGTGCGACCTCCTTTGTTTCATATTTTTTGGCAGGTGAAAATTCACTGGTGAGTGAAAATCCACTGGTGACATGCCAGATCATTCCCAGCATCTATTAGCCAGTGGAATATACGATCGCATATTTGTTAGAAGGAGGTGGAAGAGTAAACTAGTGCAATGATATAGATGTACATGGTTCGCATGATTTCCGGGAGGGATACATATGATGTTCAGGTTATGTAGAACAAGTAGAAAGAGTTTATCGATCACGGATGGGTTACAAATGGGCAGGGGTAAACACGGTGGATGAGATGTGTTGTTCGTGTTCGGAGGAGGAGGTGAGGGACGTGCACTAAGATGGGTTGGGTACAGCCTTGGATGAATTACTGTCATAATTATACCTGGCAACGATTTGGTACTCCACAACTGACACAAGGTGTGCGTAATAATTAATTAATTGCTAAGGATATTAGAAATATGAATTGTTACACCATTACCGAACTCGGATTAAAACTAACCCATTCTTCTATATTTACGTGAATAAAAAACGAAACATACAAAATGTAACCCCCTGGATTGTTTACACCCCCTCCTTATCTACCTATAAAAAGCTTTGACTCACACATGTAGATGGCGCTGTGCAGGAAGTCTGGCCTGGTACTTGTGTTCTTTTGCAGGAATGAATCCGTTAGCAATGCGTTTAACACGATAAGTCGCTAGCTTCATAAATAGCCATCCGAAGTCATATTTTACGCCAGACATGCATTGGGGTGCAGAACCACTGTCAGTCATCCGAACATTGTACTCTGGACGTCCATCCAACCGAGAGCTGCTTGCCCGGAGCAATCAAGAAGATGACACCATTATAATCGGTCAACGTTGTCATTGGAAAGACCATGTCCTAAGAAAAGAATCAGACGCCATCACGAGAACTTCCTTGGTATGGACCCAAGAGGGAAAGAGAAAGAGAAGTCGACTTAAAGCAACTTAGCGAGGGACAGTAGAGGCTGAAATTAAAACCTTGAATCAGAGTTGATACATTGTACGAAGGATGACTGCAGACCGGACGAAGTGGAGGCAGCTTCTTGCTGCCCTTAAAGATATTATAAGACGTGGCCGCCACTGTCCACTTTTTCTGTCACTAACGAAGGAACTAAGCGAGAGTAAGGAGTCCCTGGATCCACGCGGGGCCCCTGGATGTCCATTCATTTTATCCACAATGCCAAAGTTGTTGTCACCAGGTCTAGATTGTCGTCCTATTGATTGCAACTCTTGTATTGAATACAGGACACACTAAGCGCCTGCTGTATCTAACATCCTCGCCATTTAGATATGAATTATAGATTTCAATTCACATGGGTGTACGATTGGTTTTAAATGCTTCTTGAGTGCTTTCGCTATTGTAACAAAAATAATGTCTGTGGAATTTGCGAGACATGGACCGTTTATACATTTATTATTATGTGGTGTGTGTGACCAACATGTTTGTATTAGTTTTATATTTTTATGTTTGATTGTTATTGTATTTATTTATATGTATTTGTTTGGTAATACCAAGTCTTGTGAAGGATTCCACCTAGAGAGATTTATTCGTTCTGTGAAATTTGGGTGCATTACAAAATTATGTTTGCTTATTGGGGATTCCGTGGCGAAGTGGTAAAGACGTCGGCCTCGTGATCAGGTGGTGTTGGTTCTACACCGGACTTCGTATTTTTCACGGATGCTTGATGCGGAGTCCCCTGCATCTCGTATTGACCCCTTAGTCGTCTTGTCCTTGACTTGCCACTGGGGTAGGGCGGCACGAGACGAGACAGTGAGGAAAACAACTAGCGCATTAAATACTAAAAATAGCGCTAGCAAAATTAATTATGCCATCATCGTCTACAATGGACGGCGGCCTTTGCCTTTGCCGTGTTTGCTTATAGTTATGCGGAGTTAGCACATTGTTGAGACATTTAAAAGAGGTGTTGGCTGAATTGAATTGGTTCTCCCGGGGGGTGAGAGGCTGACCGAAATAAGAGAGCCAATGTGAACTTTCCCAAGAATATCTTATAAGGCGATTAGAGAGCTCTGTGCATGGCGCTAGAGACCTCACCATGTAAAATGCATTGTTGTAGAAACTACCACCATCGTAGCGCACGTAAGGGTTGTGATACGTGCTTCATGTTGGTGGGTCAGCAGCTGTGGTCGCAGGACAAGTTGAATGGAATGAAACAGGAACAACCCAAAAGAACATAGACAAGAATTTTAAAGGTAACCCCTGTAACGGACATTGTTATCGGAGCATCATGAAATGTTCATATGACATCAGCATGAATTTCCTCGTGTGCTGTCGGCAGTCACACCAAAATTATGTCCCTCATGGGATACCTCCAGCCGCATGGCACCAACATGATCTCTCCCATTTAATACCTCCAGCCTCTTGGCACCACCATGGCCTCCCTTATTGGCCATCCTCGTTGCATGACATCAACATGATCTCCCTCTTGGGATACCTCAAGCCTCATGGCATCAACATGATCTCCCTCTTGGGATACCTCAAGCCTCATGGCATCAACATGATCTCCCTCTTAGGATACCTCAAGTCGCATGGCATCAACCTGATCTCCCTCTTAGGATACCTCAAGCCTCATGGCATCAACATGATCTCCCTCTTCAAGTCGCATGGCATCAACATGATCTCCCTCTTAGGATACCTCAAGTCGCATGCCATCAACATGATCTCCCTCTTAGGATACCTCAAGTCGCATGCCATCAACATGATCTCCCTCTTGGGATACCTCAAGCCTCATGGCAACAACATGATCTCCCTCTTAGGATACCTCAAGACCCATGGCATCAACATGTCCTCCATCATGGGATGTCTGCATTTCATTACATCAACATGATCTCCCTCTTGGGATACCTCCATTCCATGGCATCAATTGTATTTTCCGCATGGACTGCTCCAACCACATGACATCAAGATCTTCTACACCTCTGCCTATTCCAGGAGGTAGTGTGGTCTAGGAATGAGACTCGTTTGGTTTCACAATCCCAACGCACCTGGTACCGCAGTGTCTAGTTTGACAGACTCCGGGCTTTTTCTTGGTCCATCGCTTCTCTTCGTATGGAAAGTAATGGCAACCTGTCGAACTGTACACCTGCCAAGAAACTTAAAACAGCGAAGTTGTTTGTAGTTGCAAAAGAGAAGCTTTGCAAACGGTCTGCTAATATTTAGTTGTTTTAAAACCTGCTTCTTAATGCCTCCCTACCTCCATCTGTCTGCCTTCATCTGCCTGCCTTCATCTCCCTGTCTTCATTTCCCTGTCTTCATCTCCCTGTCTTCATCTCCCTGCCTTCAACTCCCTGCCTTCATCTGCCTACCTTCCTCACTGTTCTCTTCACGCTTTACTTGTGTCCACATGACCATTTGATCATTTCCTATCGTCATGTCCGTTCATTTCCCACCTATTATGCCTTTCTAGCCATGACACTTCCGCTCGCTTGTTTCTCCCATTTGTTCTCCGGCGTCTGACGTGCCCACTGGTGATGAGTCACGTGACTAAATATTGTGGCCATCCAGCTAAGTCACTTTAAAAAAATGTATGTATGTGTTCATATCTCAATGTTATGTATTAATCCCTCCCTCTATGATTCGCTAATTCATACTTATGTTGTAAATTGTCCCCGATAAAGACCTTTTGCTCGTAACGTAAGTCTCGTTTCTGTTTTCGTCCTAACCTAGTTTCTGATGTTTGTGTTTTGTGAAAGACATAGCTGCAGTAGGCTACCACTTCGCCAGTTGAGTTGAGGTGCTCATTTACAGCTGGGTCGATTGGAACGTGTAGCATTCGGCTTAAGCAGCGAAACGCTGTCCTACTACGCTGCTCAAACAATATAGTACAGTATATAGAAGAACATGGAATTCGTAGATTGTGAATACTTTTTATTTAAACATTTAAAAGCTCAATTTGCTATATAATGTTTTTGTTGTTGTGGTTGTTGTTGCTGTCGTGTTAGGGGTGGTTGTTGTTGCTGTCGTGTTAGGGGTGGTTGTTGTTGCTGTCGTGTTAGGGGTGGTTGTTGTTGTTGCTGTCGTGTTAGGGGTGGTTGTTGTTGCTGTCGTGTTAGGGGTGGTTGTTGTTGCTGTCGTGTTAGGGGTGGTTGTTGAAGGCTCCTCGTGTTAGGGGTGGTTGTTGTTGCTGTCGTGTTAGGGGTGGTTGTTGTTGCTGTCGTGTTAGGGGTGGTTGTTGAAGGCTCCTCGTGTTAGGGGTGGTTGTTGTTGCTGTCGTGTTAGGGGTGGTTGTTGTTGCTGTCGTGTTAGGGGTGGTTGTTGTTGCTGTCGTGTTAGGGGTGGTTGTTGTTGCTGTCGTGTTAGGGGTGGTTGTTGTTGCTGTCGTGTTAGGGGTGGTTGTTGTTGCTGTCGTGTTAGGGGTGGTTGTTGTTGCTGTCGTGTTAGGGGTGGTTGTTGTTGCTGTCGTGTTAGGGGTGGTTGTTGTTGCTGTCGTGTTAGGGGTGGTTGTTGTTGCTGTCGTGTTAGGGGTGGTTGTTAAAGGCTCCTCGTGTTAGGGGTGGTTGTTGTTGCTGTCGTGTTAGGGGTGGTTGTTGTTGTTGTCGTGTTAGGGGTGGTTGTTGAAGGCTCCTCGTGTTAGGGGTGGTTGTTGTTGCTGTCGTGTTAGGGGTGGTTGTTGAAGGCTCCTCGTGTTAGGGGTGGTTGTTGTTGCTGTCGTGTTAAGGGTGGTTGTTGTTGCTGTCGTGTTAGGGGTGGTTGTTGTTGCTGTCGTGTTAGGGGTGGTTGTGTATGTTGAAGGCTCCTCGTGTTCACTTGAATTAACTCTGCACATTTCTTTGTTAGCGGTTACAGTATTTGTTCTTAGATCCCGAGGCGTACAGATCCCGAGGCGTACTTGAGAAGGTAGACATGGGGTCCTGTAGTGCAGTGCATTCTCCTCAGTAAGCTTACCCGTATGGGGATTACGATGTCAATCCCCACCTCGTTAGTCATACTGCTATGGCACAGCCTGTTTCCAGGAGCCCGAGCTGGGATGTGAGGCGGGGTCTTCATCAATTTATTCCATCTGATCGTCAATCAATCAATCAAAGCCCATTGCTCCTCTCGGTGAATCTGCCATCGAGCAATTCTAGCCAGGGTACACGGCCCTGTGCGACTCTTTCTTCTTCTGTCCAAGTATAAACATTTAATCGTAGTTCCTTCTTGCGTTCTATTCTCCGAGTATTTTTTTAGGTCAACCACTCTTTCCCTCCCCCCGAGAATGTCACATTAGAGCCTGCCTGGCTATGTTGGAAAGTGCCGCCACAGCATATTTCATTTTCAGCTCCATTTGCTTCTCTTTAAATTCCTGTTCCTGTGCCTCCATTCGCACAGGTCTCCATTCTTCACCATTTCCTGCCTCCTTATACCCATTATCATTCGGATGTATTTCATATCGCTGAGGATCAGGAGGCTCAACCTGGGGGCCACTCTTCCCCTTCTCTCTTCTCTTACCTCACTCTGTTTCATTTGACTCTATCCTACAGTCACACTCTTACACAACTTTCACACGCGCCCTCATGGTGAGGCCCTTCCATTGCACTTTGGTTGGGCTAGCTTCTGGGGCGCACAAACCTAGCATAGGTACATACAGACGCACACATGCATCCAAGCACTGGTTTATGCGTCCTGATATCGCCCAATGGACTACGGTCTGGGGTGGAAAATGGCGCGCCTCCGCCAGTAGAAACTAGTGAGGCAAACATCTAAGCAAAAAAAAAAAAAAAAAAAGATGTATTTCATAACGATTTTCTGGCATCCTTGTCGCATCGCCTCTGGTCGTTCTCATTTCTTAGCTCCGTACAACAGCATCAACTTGGCACTGGCGTAGAATATTCGAACTTTAATGTGAATCTTGATTACTCTTTTCTTCCACAGTATTCTATAAGTAAGTTACTAATGATGGTCAAAATACAAACATTGTTAAGGAGACACATTTACATAAGAGCATACATTATGTGACTTTTCTACCTAAGAGACTTTATCAGGGACAAGACTTAATCTTTTCCGTTCCTACCGCGTTAGATTACGAAATTTGGCTCCGTTCCACTGGCGTTGCATGCCGCCAGCTCTTGGGTCATCGCTTTATCGTATATAAACTACCGGGTTATTGTCACAGAAACTGCTGAACATACTGCTCTTTTGATTGAAAAGAGTTCTAACTTCCGCCATGTACAGTTAGACGAAAACAATGGCGATTTTTGAAATTTGTTTTTGATTTTTAGAAAGGATGTCTTCTGTTTTTCACTTGAATTTGAATTCATCCATTATTGAGAATTCGGGAGTTACGTTTCTGCAACGGATTTTTCTGATGTAGGTATATTTAGTATGTTTGTGTAGCTACAATAATTGCGTTTATAGTCAAAGTGACATACATTACCGTAAACATCGGTAGTAGTAGCATTAGTACGTGTTTCGGCAATGTTTTTCTCTAAGTGACGCCGCTACCGGGTGAGCCATGTTTCTGCTATTTTTCACAACTGTCACCTTCATCTTCTTGTTTCTCAGAAACTAACATGCACACAATAACAACAAAAATACCAACAAGTTCTTTATTAATATATGTCTTTATACACATACACAATTTTTGTTTAAATTATAGGTTCACAAAATCAACAAACACGTCGGGGTATGACGTGCTGAAAAATGTATGCAGATACAGAAAATAGAAGTAGTTTGGTAATCTAGAAAGCTAAAGGTTTAATATAGTGAACTAAGCGAAACGAAGAATATTAGTATAAGATATCAATCAGTTCATGAAGGAAAACAATTCTCATAGATCGTGCCAACAGGATACCGTGACATAATTGAAAATTGGTTAACGGGAAGAAGGCAGAGGGTGGGCATAAATAAGGAGTACTCTGAGTGGTGTGAAGGGAAAAGTGGTGTGCCACAGGGCTCGGTTTTGGGACCAATTTTGTTCTTGATATATATAAATGATTTGGACATTGATATGAGATCCATGATTGCAAAATTTGCTGATGACACAAAACTATGCAGTAGTGTCTCATCTAAAGCGGAAGTGGATCTATTGATGTCGGATTTAGATAAAATTCGAGAATGGTCTGTAAGCTGGCAAATGGAGTTTAATGTAGATAAATGTACAGTCATCCACATGGGTAGATCCAATATGGAACATAATTACAGAATGGGAGAAAACAATATTAGAAAGATAGATAAGGAAAGGGACCTAGGGGTTATAATAGATCATACAGGAAAGGTGAGTGAGCAAGTTAAGGTAGCAGTGAAAAAGGCAAATGTAATGTTAGGTATGATAAAAAGAAATATTAAACATAGGAGCAAGGAAGTGATCATCAAACTGTATAAAGCTTTAGTTAGACCTAGATTGGAGTACTGTGTACAGGTGTGGAGTCCTTATCATAGAGGGGACATAAATATGCTAGAAAGAATACAAAAAAGAGCGACAAAGATGATAGTGGGATTCCAGAATTACAGTTATGAGGAACGACTCAGAAAAACCGGCCTACAGTGTCTCGAAGAGAGAAGAATTCGTGGTGACAATACAGGTATATAAGATGATCAGAGGAATCGATAAATTAGACTATAACAAGTTTTTTTTAAATACAGCCACCTACAATAACACGAGGGCATATCTACAAGCTGACTAAAAGAGAGGTCCAGGTTAGATATTAGGAAATATTTTTTTTAATCAGAGAGTGGTGTCTGCTTGGAATGCATTGCCAGGGGAGGTAGTGGAGGCAGGGACAGTTAATGCATTTAAGAATAAACTGGATGCGCATAGCTTTTAGAGCAAGGTGATGTAAATGTAACTGGTTGTATACAGACTCTGCAAGGTCTTCTAAACCAGTATAAAAACGGTAAGTTAAGTTAAGTTATAAGGCACATTAATACAATAAAACAATTTAAGAAATGGACCGACATAAAGGCATTAAGGAAATACACTTTTTCAACTAAATAAATAAATAGCACTTTTGCGAAAACGTAAGATGTGTGGGTGTAATTATGTTTACAATTTAGATGTTGCGTGCAATGAAATAAAGCGCCCATATTGTGATTGGTGTAAAGTGTGGAAGGTTCTGGTCTGTGATGTCCGTCCTATAAACCACTATAATGTAGAAGACCCTGCAAGTTATGTTTTGCTCAACTCGCCATTCAATTAATCGATCAATGTCCAGCGCTACTTTCGGAGCAAAGGCAATTGACAACCCTCCTCCAGCAAGTTGTGCTGTCCTTTCTGCATCTAACCAATTCAGGTCCAACGTCCGAAGTTAATTTTCACCTCTTCTCCAGGTGTTCTAGATAAGCTTCTCTTCATCTTCCCGTGTGGACTCCATGTCAGAGCCTGTCTGATCACGTTTGGGGGGGGGTGCTTTCCGTAGCGTATCTCATATCCAACGTCATTTGCTACGTTTGATCTGCTGCTCCACTGGTTGTTGAAGGTTACCTTTCAATCGGTCCTCGTCGTTCCTCACGATGTCTCGTCAGCCTTTACCCATTATCCTCCATACACATTTCTTGACGAACTTCTGGAGTTGCAACTGTATTGCCTTTGCTGGTATTGAAGGGGACTGAGTGGTCTCAAGGTCAGACGTCGGCCTCGGTGCTGGAGGTCGCGGGTTCAAATTACGGTGGAGACCTGTATTTTTTCATGTAGACTTTTTAGTATTTCCCCGAATCTCTGGGTAGGAGAAATCAGACGCTCATGTGCAGTGTCGCACACGTTATATCACTTGGCAGTTGGAAATCGAAAAGAGTAGGCTTAACGGCCGCTGCTCCGGTAAAATTCAAAATTATGTTTAAAATCTACGCGATCTATTACCGGATCCACGCTGGTGCTACAAAGGTTCGTACATTGTGCTGGGATTCTCCAAAAATTATGGAAATGAACAGAGCACGTTTTGTTAAAACATGGCCTACTTTAGATAGACGGTCTGAATCACCGGGAAAATCCCTTTGAAATGTCAGATTCCAAAGTTGACTAAATAACGAACTCATATTGTACCAAAGTTTAAAAGCAATACATGCTCCACACAGAAAAATAAAACAAATTCACTGTGCAAAACAATACAACAAATCACAATTGAGAGTGATCCTTTCACAAAATTCTGCCCTAAACCAACTGCATATGCATCTTTGTTTCCCAAACACGCTAATATAGGTACACTGATAGTTGGCACATGCAAGTTCCGTTATTTAGTCAGCCTTGGAATATGACGTTTCAAGGGGATTTCACCGCGAGTCAGAAGGCCTGCCTCTGCAGTAGACTGTGGTTAAACAGTGTGCAATGACGTTGATTCTTCGACTAAACTAAACCAAGTTTCTGCTCCGTGCAGGAAAACTGACTTGACATTGGAATAAAACAATATTAACTTGATCTTCGTCTTTATTTCCTTGGATCTCCGTGTTTTATTCAAAAACAAATTCGTCATTCACACAGTCCAAAAGCCTGACGAGTGAGGAGTGGCCATCTAGGCTTCATAGATTTCTCTAGAAACAACTCCTGACATACGATACATATATCAACAAGAGAGTTCACAACAAGAATAAAATGTTTACAGAAATCAATAACTATTACTTCTCGATAAACAGAGCCGACATGACAGTACATCAGGGTGACTAAATGTTCTTAGTCACTTGTTTCAATTTGATAAGGGTAAGGATATGTATGGTTCTGTTGGCTCGCTGGATGTACATCATCCTGTTCCGCCCTTGCAGACAATGCTCTCTGCTATATCTTTTGTTTTTGTTTTTTTTGCGTTCGCCTTATTTCTCTATTCTTCAAGGCGGGTGTGCGTTGCACTGAGGTTTTTATTTTGCGCCTGTCGGCCCAGTGCATCCGACTTCAGCATGCATTTTTTCTAAGTGTCTGCTTCCTCCTGCATTTTCTAAGGGTTTGCTTCCCCGGGGTAACGGCCGGTGCTGTAGTGGGGATCGATACTAGCACCTACTGGTTGTGAGCCGTGTCACTTAACCACTAGGCCACACCGTACCCTCAGCTGGATCTAAGTTTGAATTCAAACGCCAATAGAGTTGACTTTTATTTTAGGTACGTTGTTAATGCTCATGAGAGAGATAAACTTATAAACGAATTGGAATTGTCACATAAATCGCAGTCATTCATTCCCTCAGCACTGGGATCGCTACCAGTTGATCAAGTAGCTGGCACTGATCAGACATAATTCACAAGGTCACCCACCATCTTCATCTTCAGAAAGGGCCACACCTACAAATGAACAACCGGAAGTTCACGATGCAGCATTGATTAAATCCAATCATTCCGACATTCCTAGAGGATCCGGAGACCCTACAGGAGCAATCGGTGAAGCAACACCTCGGCAAGCTGGCCATCAAGAGACACTCCCACCTGAAACTGATGGTGCGAAACCTCAACAGAGTGTTCTTCAAGAGACACCCGCACCTGACACTGATGGTGCGAAACCTAAATAGAGTGCCCTTCAAGAGACACTTACACCTGACACTAATGGTGTGAAACCGCAACAGAGTGTCCTTTAAGAAACACCAAAACCTGTGTTTATATCGCTGATCATGTAAAATGGTAAAAATAATTTTTAAGTTCATGTTCTTATGGATATTATTTAGACTTCTCAATCTCTGAGCCAAGCTCTAATTCCATATTATAATGAATCATATTTAGACGTAACAGCCTTTAAGCTAAGTTAAAATGCCATGTTCTAACGAATATTTAGTATAATTCTCAGTCACATCCTTCTGTTGCAGCTGGACCTATGCGAGCACCACACAGGAATGTATTCCACTCGTCTTCTGACTCTACTGTGACGACTCCTTCTTTGTCTTATACGGCAACCAAGAGTACGAACACCACTGAGACTGACGCACATACGACTGAAACCAGCTTGGACACTGTTCCTTCATCTGCGCAGTCCTCGAAGGATGCCTCCTCAATTCAAACTACTGATCCGTCAACGAACGAAACAAGTGCAGACGCCACAAGCACTGCAGATAACAGCAGTGGGTCTGCATCCGACCGTAATACTTCCAATGTCATCACTGGAGATGTCAATAGTTCACAGAAGGAAGGACTTACTCTGCCATCAATTGCAGAGTGTCAATCGCCACTGCTATCTCGTTCTGGGGAGCCAGTAGTGGCACAAGTAGATGTAGACGCAATTTTGAAAAGTAATTCAGAACCGACAGAGTCCAGTGCGCAAGCAAGTGTCTCTCCAATTATAGAAGAAATCATTTCAGATATCCTGAGTTTGACCGTATCCAACTCGACGCCGGGGGCAAGTTCTCGTGACGAAAAGTGTATCAACGTTGCGGATACTGTGTCTGACAATGTGAAGCTTAATGAAACAGAAGTAAACCAGGCATGCGCTCATGAGAGAGATAAACTTATAAACGAATCAGAATTGTCACATAAATCTCAGTCATTCTCTCCCTCAGCACTGGGCTCGCTACCAGTTGATCCAGTAGCTGGCACTGATCAGACATTGTCCACAAGGTCACCATCGTCATCTTCAGAAAGTGCCACACCTACAAATGAACAACCGGAAGTTCACGATGCAGCATTAAATAAATCCAATCATTCCGACACTCCTAGAGGATCCGGAGACCCTGCAGGAGCAATTCCTAAAAATATTCCACTGCGTGAAACACCAGAACTTGGCACTGGTGAAGCAATACCTCGACAAGCTGGCCACCAAGAAACACCCCAACCTGGCACTGATGGTGCGAAACCTAAACAGAGTGTCCTTCAAGAGACACTTACACCTGGCACTGATGGTGCTAAACCTCAACAGAGTGTCCTTCAACAGACACTCCCACATGGCACTGATGGTGCGAAACCTAAACAGAGTGTCCTTCAAGAGACACTCCCACCTGGCACTGATGGTGTGAAACCTAAACAGAGTGTCCTTCAAGAGACACCCCCACCTGGCACTGATGGTGCGAAACCTAAACACAATGTCCTTCAAGAAACACCAAAACCTGTGTTTATATCGCTGATCTACGGAGGTGAGCCTGATCCAGAACCTTTAAGCATCTTTGCCGACAACCCTCTAATGTCATCTCAAGAACAGGTAATCCTTGCAAGAGAGAAAAGTAGAGGAAAGAGAGACACATTGAGCACACTGTCTGGGAACAATGGTTAGTAATATATTTCATCAATGTAGTTTACTTCTTCTTCTTCTTCTTCTTCTTCTTCTTCTTCTTCTCCTTTTTAATGACTTCCTCTTATGTCGTCTTACTTCTTATCCGTCATACTTCTTATCATTCTTACTTCTAATTCTTCATACTTCTTATCCGTCATACTTCTTATCATTCTTACTTCTTATCATTCATACTTCTTATCATTCTTACTTCTAATTCTTCATACTTCTTATCCGTCATACTTCTTATCATTCTTATTTCTTATCCTTCATACTTCTTATCGTTCATACTTCTTATCATTCTTACTTCTTATCCTTCATACTTCTTATCATTCTTACTTCTAATTCTTCATACTTCTTATCCGTCATACTTCTTATCATTCTTATTTCTTATCCTTCATACTTCTTATCGTTCATACTTCTTATCATTCTTACTTCTTATCCTTCATACTTCTTATCATTCTTACTTCTAATTCTTCATACTTCTTATCCGTCATACTTCTTATCATTCTTATTTCTTATCCTTCATACTTCTTATCGTTCATACTTCTTATCATTCTTACTTCTTATCCTTCATACTTCTCACCTTTCTTATGTTTTGTCCTTCGCACTTATCATTCATATTTCTTATTCTTCTTAATTCTTATTTAGTGTCATACATACAGCTTATCCTTCATGCTTCTAATCATTACTTCTTATCCTTCATACTTATAATTCGTAATTCTTATCCCAGTTACTTCTTATACTTACTTATCCTTCTTACTTGTATGCCTATTTGTTAGCTTTCTTCTTATCTTTCATACTTCATATTCTTCATACTTTTAATCCTTTTTCTTACCCTTACTTTTTATTATTACCTCTTATCCTTACACATGTCGGAAGCATATAGCTTAATGTGGCAATGCCATTGCTTCTTACTAGCAATGTAGTGGGGAACCCCCCCCCCCCCCCCCCCCCCACAGCTTCCGCCACTGAGTGAAATGGGTCTGAAACGCGCAGTGGGTACGGCGTGGGCTAGTGGTTAAGTGACACGGCTCAGCCAGAACGTGCTGGGTTCGATCGCCATCACAGCACCGGCCGTTACCCCGGGGAAGCAAACCCTTTGAAAATGTAGGAGGAAGCAGGCCCTTACATAAAATGTATGCTGAAGTCGGATGCACAGGCGCAAAATAAAATTACAGTGCAACGCACACCGCCTTGGGGATTAGAGAAATAAGGCGAAAGAACAAACAAAAAACGCGCAGTAATGTGATCAAGCCATGACATCTTATGTCACTAAGGAAAGCAGGTCTTAAACGCGCGGCCTGCATGCAGATTTAAGTGGCATCCCAGTGATGAAAAGGTAAGGGAAAGACAGCAGCCACTGTTGTTGGGGACTTCATTGTACTATGTCACATCCTGTTTTAGAGTATTGGTGGTTAGGTTCATTCGTTGCCTAGCAAGACGTGTAACCATTTTGGGACAGCTAGGTGAAATGTGGTAGAGCGTATAGCCTGGTCGACAGTGACCGGGCTTGCTAAGACTGAGTTTACAGCGCGCCAGGGTTCTTCTTCTTCTTCTTCTTCTTCTTCGTACGCAGTCAGACAGTAACCATTATTTTTTCGAAAAAAGCGGCGGTCATCCTGAGGCTGTCGACACTGCCATAGAGCTTGTCTTTAGGTTCCACTGGTGATGGCCACATCTGCTCTATCTGATCCTCGTATGTCGGGCAGTTCTGCAGCAGATGTTCAGCGGTCATTTTCCCGGTACCACACGGGCATTCGTCGGTTCCACCTATCTTCAATTTGTTGAATAGGTGGTACCTCAGTCTATTGTGGCCAGTGCGAAGTCTGAAGACAACGACCTGCTCTCTTCTGTTCAACTTGTAATAGGCATCGTTTTTGGTGTAACCAGTAGGTTCGGTTTCCCATTTGGTCATGTATCTGGCTTTAATAAGCCGTTTTGACTCTTCGTACGTCATACTAGTATCTGTTTGTGGTAGCCTTGCACCTTCTTTTGCCAGTCTTTCTGCCTCCTTGTTGCCTTGGATGTTGCAGTGTGATGGGACCCACTGTACCACTACCCTTTTTGGTGCGGACTGCTGGCATAGTTGACAGAGTACTGCTCTTAAGTCATTAAGCTCAGTGTTTTTCTGGCTTTTTAGCGCTGTAACTACGGCCAGAGCATCTGTAAGCAGGACTGTATGGCTTTCATTTTCTTTATGTGTCACCATTTCCTCCACTGCCGCCCTCAGTGCCTCTGCCTCCGCTCTGAAATTGCTTGTGTACTAACCAGTAGCGAATGACAGTGTTACTTTTCTGCCATTTGGTAGGTTCAGGAATGCTCCTGCCCCTCCGTTCCGTGTAGTGTTTGTTACAGAACCGTCGGTGTATGCATGGGTCCAGTCCATGCTTGGGTAGTTTTCCGATATAAAGCTTAGGGTAGTATCTCTCCTTTCTTTTTCAGTCTGGCCGTTTTTGTTTCCAATACCTGGTATATTTTCTACCACTTCTGGAAATATATCCTGCCTCCAGGTAGGCTTTCGTACAGTAGTGATGGGCTTTGGTGTTGTTAGTGCGTTTATGGGATCTTCATGGGTCTTTGCTTTGGCTATTTCTGCAAAGTTTTTCCGCTTTAGTTTCCCATTTCCGAAATTGTTTAGTCTCTGGTGCATTGGATGGTCAGTCAGTCTTCGGAGTTTCTCTGACTGCAACTGGGCTCTGCAGTCTCTTCTATCGGTCATGGATTGCAGTTTTGTAATCTTTTCAAGTTCTACAATTGGTGTTGACTTCATGCCTCCTGTTATAACTCTCATGGCTTGGTTTTGAAGTTTGCTAACTTTATCGAAGTTCGCCTTTGCTGCTGTTGTCCATGCCGAAATGCCATACTCGAGAACTGGTCTCACTCTTCCAGTGTACAGTTTCTTTAGTATGCTTTCGTCTGCTCCCCAGCTTGTGCCAGCAAGTTTCCTCATGATTGCCATTCTTTCTCTGGCTCTCATTCGGTTTCTCTCGATCTGACTTTTCCATGGCATGCGCCGATCAAATGTGACTCCCAGATAGTTTGGGTTGTCGTTTGGCTGCAGGAATTTGCCATTTAAACTTAATTTGGTATTTTGGGGTTTGATTGAAAGCGAGAATATTGTACATGCGCCAGGGTTCGAAATCCCGGATTGATAGAAAATAAAACCAGGCGTGGTTCGATGCTCGTACAAACGTTCTTCCAGTCGATCCAGCTGTAAACGGGTAACTGACGTATGAGTTGGGGAAGGTATATACAACAAGGAAGGGAACTAGCCACCTCGCCACACATAGTTGTTGCCATGCCACTGACCTTTACCTTTACCTAAGTGAACTGAAGCATGATGGTAGCGGGAGTTGAAACGGGTACCTTTACCGTGAAAAGCGAGTGCTCTACCCACGAATCATAAGTATAACAGATAATACAGATGGAGGAGGCCTTAAGCCAGGGTTTCTCAGCGTGCATTCTGCGGACCCCTAATGTGCCGTGAAAGGTCTCTATAGGTTTAACGATATTAACAACAATGAAATCTAGTCGATAAAAACATAATAGATAATGGCTCAGTGACCACACCAGGACAACAACAGAACGATGCCTTCGTTACTACTTTAAGGCCTTTATCAGGGACAAAACTAACAAAAACAACTAAAATATCGCAATAGAAATGTAAAATAAGCTGTTCATGTTAACAGCAATACATTGAAGTGACTATTAACGTGTAAGTCACTGTGTGCCAGTCGTGAAAAAAAGAAAAGGTATAACAAGAAATTGTCGATGTGATTACCAATTATTTTGTTATTGTTCTTTTTTTAAACAGACGAAAACATGAACAAATTACAACAAACATGATAGCAAAAGACACACAATATGCAGATGCGCATACAGAAAAAGGACAGGGAAATAGATGAGTAAGGAATCGTAATAAGAGAGATATCGAGAAAGAAAAATGAAAAGAGGACAGAGTACAGTAAAATCTAGCGTCATATCTCTTTCACTTATATCATATAGTGCATTGTAAATGAATTACAGACGGGGATCAAGATGCTGAGCAGCGCATTAGTTGCAGTGGTCAGCGACCCATAACTGACTGCTAGCATCAGGGCCAGCGAACCATAGCTGCCAAGACCCTTCTATAACTCCACGCGGTGATCCTGGATAAAAGGCTGCAGCAGGGCAGACTGGCTAAGGAGAATGAATCGAAGAGGGAATGCTAACCCGGTACTCCAAAAAATGCTTGCTGAAGTCGGATGTGTTGGATCGAAAGGTGCTAATATCGCAGCCAAGCTGTAAACTACAACACAACGCATTCCGTTCTCTGGACTACATTCTGCTACTTACCTTTTCAGGGTTTGGTAGTGGGAGATTGAGAACGAACGAAGAAGAAGAAGAAGAATTACAGATGAACCAGGTATATGGTACGCGTGTATGACAATATATAGACTCATATAGGGACGCTCTGGTCCGTCTGCATCTTCAAACATCTCCACCAGTCGCCCACAAATATAATGAACTGAGGTTAACCCTTGGCCAAGCATGATATTTTAGAGGAGAAGACCTGAATACATTCACTCCTTTTTGGCGAGTGTCAATATACGTATTTCAGCCATAATGTATTACACCATGAAGATCATGCTGCTGAAAAGAAGTAATAGAAGAGAAAGTGCAGGACAGAAGTAAATTGCGCTACAGATGGGACGATATCATCACCAGATAGACACACGGAAAAGCTTATCAGAATGCATCACAACAGTAACAGACAGGGGACGCTGGAAATCTATTAGAGGTGACGTGCGATACAGAGATAGCAATTGATATGATCTGGTCCGACTAGAAACAGGAAATGACGTAGATCTCTGACACATGCCAAAGTTCACTCTCATCATTGCATGGTTACGTCTAATACAAGTTATAAAGCGGTTTTATTCACCTACGATGGAAGCCGGATAAACGTATGTGACGTCTGAGGGGATGAGAACGGGCTAGCGTTGGCGTCGGGCTCACTTTATGAAAGCCCGCTGACAGTTTTATCATATAGTCAGTTGTCCATCACAAGCGATGATAGCGACATCATAAGACGGTTGTTGTCTTGATGTAACTTGCGCTGTATTAGGATTGTTGTGAGGAAGAACTGCGTTGGTCATCAACCTCATTCTGTGGTCACGAGATACATTGGACCAGTAGCAGGACATACGTCAGGACGACTGGAGATAACTCTGTATGCAGGCACTCTGGTCCCACCTATCTTGAGATCAGGGGTCGCTTTAAAACGTGGTATTCGATCGTCCACCGTTCATTGCTTTGAGCGGCGAGTGTCTTACCTCTTCACCACAACGTCCCCATGAGGACTCTGCAGTCTGTAGACAACCAGTTTCAGATTCAAATGGTGTAGTTTCGTCACAAAGTGACCAGCGGACGGTTGGAGTGTTCATGCTCTCCGTAGTCTTCCCTGTACAGTCATGCTGACGCTGGAGAGGTCTGGGATGGTGAATCAGGAGTTGTCGTTGGCCATCTGTTTCCTAGTGAAATGGATTTTATCATATAATCACTTCTGGAATCTACATGACCTGAAGATGTAGGTACAAATTAAGACACACAAGGAGATGGACCATTGTGATAAACTGTAAAGAAAGGAGGTCGTGATCATAGATTGAATAGTTGGCACAGGATAAGAGGACCTGACGAATAGTTGGTTAAGAATAATGCTCCACTGGGAGCTCATTCCAGAAGCACATTGGTTTTGTTGTATTGATTTCAGAAATAATAAAGATTAAGTATGCGCTAGCCTTGAATGTGTGCATCATCATCTGGTTAATCTGCATAGATTAGACCATATCCTCTGGTTGATAAGTCCTAAGACTTGTTGTAAGGTTGCCTGAGCATGTCTCTTCACTAGACCATATCCTCTGGTTGATAAGTCCTAAGACTTGTTGTAAGGTTGCCTGAGCATGTCCCTCCATTAGACCATATCCTCTGGTTGATTAGTCCTAAGACTTGTTGTAAGGTTGCCTGAGCATATCTCTCCATTAGACCATATCCTCTGGTTGATAAGTCCTAAGAGCTGTTGTAAGGTTGCCTGAGCATGTTTCTCCATTATACTATATTCTCTGCAGGTTGCTTCATTTCAGTATAGATTCGTACTTTAATGTCTCTTCATGTCTTGGTTTGAAAAAGTGTGTCGATCATCCCATTCGTTTTCCCCCCTACATCCTGCCCTCTAGTATGTTCTATAAAAGACATTCATGATTCATACTGCGTTCAAGCCAACTCAATCTTCGTGTTTGTATCATTTTTAATATTTGCCTGTGTGCGCCTACCTTAGTGAGGACATTGTCATTGGATTTTCGTTATGTTTAACTCACCTTTTTTCAATTCCACCACGTTTCAAACGCTTCCGAGCTTCTTTTTTGTTTTTTGTGTGCTTCCTTTACAACAGACCACGTTTCAGCCCAATGCAGTGCAACTTATCATAGACGAGTAGTGGTTGTTTTTTTCTCTTCAGTTCTATCCTGTTATTTCTGACGTTAGCAAATTCTGTTTTTCTCGTAATTCATTTTCACCAATGCAATCCTTTGCTTAATTTCCGTCTCATTGCCTACATCTTCTATGATATTTGCCCAGAATATGCGATCTCTACTTGTCTAATCATGTCTCCATTGGTAATTAAATTCATTTGCCAATGTTGTTTGTCTGTGACCAAAGTCTTTGTCTTCAATGTGTTTATTTTCATGTCTAACTCTTTGGATGTGCTGTTAATTTTTACAAACATCGTTTCCAACGTTGCAACTGATAATCCCACTGCAGGTTAATCTTCTGCAAATTTGCTGGCGATAACGTTCATGCCATTGACTTTGGTAACCCTATTACAACGCCGACCACATTTTTCCATCATCATCTCAGAACATGCCTTAAAGAGACTATATGAAAGCAAGCAACATTGCCGTAGCTCCTTATTGAAGCTGGATATGTTTAGTCTTTCTTTCATTGACATAATCGCATCTTTATGTTCATACATGTTCTGGATGAACTTAATCAGCTGTCTTTTCTAAACATATTTGTTGAAACATCTGAAAAAGTTTGTTCAAGTGAACTCGATCAAAATCTTTTTCGAAATCAATAACTTAGATAAATAGTGGTCGTCCATTCTTTCTGCGAGAAGCCGCAATGATCCGATAACATCCCATGTACCTCTGTCCTTCCGAAATACATACTGTGTAACCTTTAGCATCTCCTCGATTTTGCCACCGATTCCCTTCTTAAATATCAAATATGTTTTTAGGCGCATGGGGTATTAAGCTTGTCATTTGGAATTGGCTTCTTTATATTGCATTCTGTTTTTATTTGTATTTTATTTTGGCAAAGTAATTGCTATTGAAGTTGTGTGGTCATTTGGCTATATTCTATTATTGTAAATATTAACATGCTTGAAAAGTAAATGCTGTGCAGTCTCCCCCGCTGTGTAGAGGAGCTCTATATGCATCTCATCTATCCCATATGCTTAGTTTTTTTAATGTGAATGGTATGCCTTATGAAACTCTTGTCTGGTTGCAGGTAATCTTTCTTCTATCAAAGACTTCTCATTTAAGGGATTGTTAACCTGGCACAGGTCCCCGTTATCATACAGTTCGTTAGCATATTCTCTCTATTTCTTTTCACTGTATCTGTTATTTGTTTCCCATTTGTATCATTAATCATCCGTGATTCTATGCCCTTATTTTGGCTGAAGTTTAATTCTCTTATGTACTTGTTCGAATGGCCCTATTCTCCCCAGGTTTTCTATTTCCTCGAATTGTTCTATGCAACATTTTTCTCGTGCCTTCTTACATTCGTGAATTTAATGCATTCTCGATACTCGTATACTTATCAATGCCTTCATCTGTATTACTGTTCTTCTATTTACGTCTTTCTTCCATTTTGTTTAGCATTTCAGACGGTTTCTTGTTTTCTGCTTTCTTGTTACCCAATGTTATCTCTGCTTCCTCTTTTGCGGCATCTTATATTCTGTCACCGTTGAATTTATTACTTCAGTGCCATGTTATGTTTTTTTCTTCTCTATAGCATCATTCATTCACTGGGTCGTTGGTGAACCACTGCATCGTGTGCGCTTTGTGTTTGCGCACCGTCGAGAATAATGTGTGCCTCAATATTGCTTCATTATCGAAACTATAAAACATCATTAATGAACAAGTGTCATAAATCATTATAATAAACATCCATTCCCGTGTACTTTCCAGACAAGGAAACAATCCCATGTGATCGTGCAATGTCAGACCCTGAATCACAACGGTCAGGAGCAGTTGGAGGTAGCCAGGACAGAACAGGAGATGCTACTAGTGGTTCTAGCTGCGTGGGAGATCCTGATAGCACTAGACAAACTGGAGGAGACAGTGAAACCTTGGGTGCTTGCGGAGGTTCCAGTCGACCGAATACTGTGCAAGAGTTCATCAGGATGCAGGTATGCTTTTCTAAACTTGGTTGTTGTTGTTGTCTGCAGACTGTGCGGCCCTCATAAACGAACCTTAAGGGAAACAGTATAAATTGGAGGAGTCTAAAGAACGGTGAAGGATGGATGTACATTTAAGAACTCACACTATGTGGAGGTCTCTTAAACAGGTTAAGAAAGGGTGTTTCCAGACGTTGGTCCAACCTAGGAAAGGGGGGATAAGCAGAACACGAATCTTGTGAATGTGGGGGCCGTTCAGGACCCGGAACACATGATTAATTGTCCTAGTATACGGGTACCTTGTACAATGGAGGACCTAATGGTGGCAAATTAGAGAGCATCCAAGATGGATGGATGTTGGACTCATACTATGTGAGGTTGCACACACGGAAGGTAAATAACTACAGATTTCTGTCCGTTATTTTTCAATGGGCTTTCTCTATCTTAATCTATCGATATATATATATCTCTTTCTCTTTCTCTGGGTGTGTGTTCGAGGCGGAAGAATGTGTGTGTGGTTTTTTTTTTCTTTCTGTAGACACTATGCGTTGTATAATGTTGTTTAGCCGAATGACCAAGTGCATCCGGCTTAGCACACATTTTTTGTGGATTTACTTCACCTTCTGGGTACGACCTTGATGTTTCAAGATTTTGAGCCCGGCAAGTTTGGAAAGTGAGCCATGCTTGGGTTCTAGAATCCACCTTTAGCTACTGGAGATCTCTCTAGCATGCCTTGCGGAGCCAGAACGGACAAAATACTTGCTAACCAAACTGGCTCCGTCACCCGTCTGTTTGTGTGGGCAGTCAGTCCAGACAACCTAACATATCCTATAAGACTGTTATAAGCTTAACCAACCGCGTACTTAGCAGTGGTCAACGGAAACGAACCTCCATACAAAGCTATTGTAGGCCTTAAAGAACTCTCCACTAGCAACCTTTATAAGAGAACTGGCCTTCATCTATAGACGATTTTTTTTTAAACTTCGCGAACGAGAAGAAATGTGACGGAGACGAGACTCGGATACTGCCACACTGGAAGTGTATTGTCAGGACGACTAACAGAGAAGTTTAATCTCTATAGGATAGAACACTGTCCAACTCATGGAGATGTATGCCCGGCCACTTTCACGGGCTGTAAGCCTGCCGAGTGTGGAGTAGTCTTTTGTGTGTATCAAGACAGCTCGAGAAACAATGTCTTATATGTGAATGTAAAGACAGTCCCATAGCAGACACTGCTGTCGAGGATAAAGTGGTAGGTACTCCATTTGTGCGAGTCAACAGCATGCTTAAAAGGGGGAGGGGCCAGTTCACTTCCTAGCTGCTTTTCCTTACCTCGCAGTAAGTCAGGTATCTATTTCAAGTGGGTCGCTATAGCATGTCGAGATATGAGCACTGTGTCAATAAAAATACCTGTTTCAGTAGGTCGCTGGATCATGTCGGGAGTTGAGCACTGTGTCAATCCAGGTACCTGTTTCAGTAGGTCGCTGGAGCATGTCGGAAGTTAAGCGCTGTGTCAATCCAGGTACCTGTTTCAGTTGGTCACCAGAGCATGTCGGGAGAAGAACGCTGTGCCTTTGCCGACATAGCGAAGGTTCTACCACATGCCTTATCAGATGCTTGTGTATGATACATGAATAAAACAGTGAATTTCTCGTTTTGCTGAGAATAAGTGGAAGAAGAAGACATAGTTTATCAGAAGAGGCACACCAAAGAACAGGCGTTTTGCAGTGATCAATCAGAAGAGGCACACCAAAGAACAGGCGTTTTGCAGTGATCAATCAGAAGAGGCACACCAAAGAACAGGCGTTTTGCAGTGATCAATCAGAAGAGGCACACCAAAGAACAGGCGTTTTGCAGTGATCAATCAGAAGAGGCACACCAAAGAACAGGCGTTTTGCAGTGATCAATCAGAAGAGGCACACCAAAGAACAGGCGTTTTGCAGTGATCAATCAGAAGAGCCACACCAAAGAACAGGCGTTTTGCAGTGATGAATCAGAAGAGGCACACCAAAGAACAGGCGTTTTGCAGTGATCAATCAGAAGAGGCACACCAAAGAACAGGCGTTTTGCAGTGATCAATCAGAAGAGCCACACCAAAGAACAGGCGTTTTGCAGTGATCAATCAGAAGAGCCACACCAAAGAACAGGCGTTTTGCAGTGATCAATCAGAAGAGGCACACCAAAGAACGGGCGTTTTGCAGTGATCAATCAGAAGAGGCACACCAAAGAACAGGCGTTTTGCAGTGATCAATCAGAAGAGCCACACCAAAGAACAGGCGTTTTGCAGTGATCAATCAGAAGAGGCACACCAAAGAACAGGCGTTTTGCAGTGATCAATCAGAAGAGGCACACCAAAGAACAGGCGTTTTGCAGTGATCAATCAGAAGAGCCACACCAAAGAACAGGCGTTTTGCAGTGATCAATCAGAAGAGGCACACCAAAGAACAGGCGTTTTGCAGTGATCAATCAGAAGAGGCACACCAAAGTACAGGCGTTTTGCAGTGATCAAATCTGACAAAGACGTGTTGAAATGATTCTTGTGAAGGGGTTAGTCCATTTCAGAACTCCAGCGTCAAATCATTTGGTGCATTTTTATGTGCGGTTGTAGTTTCAGTGGCAGCTTTTTTTTTCTTTCACATGATTTGGTCCCAGCCTCATTCACAACCTTCTTTAGTTGTCTTTAGCGATGTGCTCGAAAGGTTGCTGTGGTGCCATTTGTGTGCGCCCAGCCAGTCACAAGGATAATTAATGTAGGCAGGGGGGGTAAGTAGGTAGATGGTCCGCCTAGGCTACAAGGGTCCGTTGCGCCAACCATCCATGAGCACAGTTATATATCAGCATATAACGTCAGTACTCGAATAGGCACAAACACAAAGCCAACTCATTGCAAAGTTCAGAACAGGATAGTCATCCATTTTGCGGGCATGCTACGAGAAGAGGCGGCTTGAAGCACGTTGCAACGAAACTTAAAGTAACGTCTTTTACTGGTTAAGAAGACTTTACAGTCTGTATATAACCAGTTTCTTGGAAGGTGGTTTTTACAGATGTGCGAGCCCATCTTAATAGACTGAAATACTAGAGCTAAGTAGCCCACAGCCAGTTAGGCGCAATCTATAGCTGCTCTTAACCTTTAGCACTACATGACGTCACGAAAAAATGGTTTGTACCGAATTAAATTACATTTATTTCTCGCTCTGATCGTCCACTTTCAAAATTTGTAACTTTTCTGTTTGTGTGTCAATAAATATGATTTCTTGTGTGTACAAACACAATTGAATAAAGAACTTATGGGTTTTTTTGTTTTTGGTGTGTGTTTGTTAGTTTCTGAGTTACAAACAGATGAAGTTATACAAATTTCGATAAAAAAATTTTGACTCGACCGATAGAAAACTATGGAAACCACAACAACGTATCGATACTGTGTTTACAATATCTACACAACTGTTAGTTTCGAATTCAAACGTAGTTTTTTTCATTTAAACAAACAAAATAAACGTATCTACTCGATAAAGATCTTTCCCAACAACCTACTTCCCGTTTCGCAAAAAGTCGGCTTGCTCCAAACGGCGTATACAAAATTAAAACTGTTCAAAAGCCATTTGTAATCGAACATACGATACTTTAACCGGCAAAATATCGTGTATATATGGAGGACGTATTCAGCAGTAAAAAATGGCTGTCGGGAGTGACTCCGTTCAACAACAAAAAATTTCCGCACACCGTTTTTGTAGGCCGAGTTGGTCGGCTAGCACTTGACCAAGCCACCTGGGGAAAGGTACAAATAGCTTAGATATATTTTTTTATTTGAATGTTGTCCAGAGAGCGGCCGTTAAGTCTACTCTTTTCGATTTCCAAAAGTCAAGTAATTTTTAACGTGCTCGACACTGAACACGGGAGTCCGATCTCACTACGCAGTGATCATGGGAATTTGTAGCAGACGATCCACGTGAAAAAAATCCTGGTCTCCACCATGATTTGAACACGCGACCTCCGGCACCTGAGGTGTACACCTTACCTCGAGACCACTTGCAATGGGTACGATAGCATGAAACAGAGATATATGAAGGCAGAGAGAGAAGATGTTGGACAGCATAATATAGTAGCACGAGCGATAAACAACTACAGAGTTTTTAAACGATACACGTGATCAAAGCGGATGGAGGTCCATTACCGCCATCGCCAACCGGCAGGGCACCTGATGATAATGATATAACGTCAAACATTTCGATATGTATTTTTGAGGTTTGGTGTTTATGTCATACCTTCCCTCTCTCCCAGGCATTCCATTCCGTCTAGGTAGCAATAGAAAATCATCTTTGCGTAGGCAACGAGACAAGGGGACGAGATGGTATGTTCTGCTTTTCCCCACCATCCAGAATATGGGGGGGGGGGGGGGAGAGTAGAGAAATCATTTCTTTAAGTGCAGCCTTCTTTTTCGTTTCGCTTTTGTACTGCTTGGGCCTTCCAGCGTGAGGTTATGAAAAGGTATCTAGACTGGGTCCTAGTATGTGCTTCGTTCATGGAGAGCTTTACTGCTTATGTTATTTCTGCTATCCATCTTTTGCGTAGTCGGCCCTTGACTTCTTTTTCATTGTATCTGTACGGCATTGCTTTCGGAGAGATACTATCTGGTGTTTGATGTGTCACGTGGCTGAACCATTTCATTTGCTATCTCGTGATAAGGTCTGGCAGTGGTGTTGTACTTACTTCTCTCCAAATATCTTCGTTTCTGATTCTATGCATTCTTGTTACTCCAAACATTCTACGCATGCATTTCGTCTCTGATGTTTCTTGTTTCTTGTATCTTTGTTGGTTAATGTCCAATTCTGGTTGTTGTTTTTTTTTGGTTTTTTTTTTTGTTGCTTTTGGTGTTCTTCTTATTTCTCTACACCTCCACGGTGGTGTGCGTTGCACTATGTTTTTATGTTTCAACTGTCGGTCCAGTGCATCCTAATTCGGCATGCATACTTCCTCCTGCATTTTCTAATAGTTTGCTTTCCCGGGGTAACGGCCGGTGCTGAGATTGGAAGCGACACCAGCACCTTCGGTTTGTGAGACGTGTCACTTAACCACTCGCCCACGTCGTCCGCAATTCTGGTAGTGATAGCACACTGTTGGTAGGAATATTGTATAGCGTTCTTTTTTGCATCCATTACCACATGCCTACATTGTAATATCGGAGACATTTGCCCAATGATTTGACATGCTTTGTGACATATGTTTTGAATTTCGCTGTCGCCTTTGCCATCTGCTGAGATTATGTTACCCAGGGTTTACCTGTTAGTTTTGTATGAATACTGTTGTTTATATTTTTTTTTCCTTGCAATCGTCATAACTTCATTTTTCTGTATGTTGACTTTTATACTCTTCTTCTTCTTCTGCGTTCGTTCACAATATTCCACTACCAAGTGATGAACAGGGCGTTGCTAGTAGCATGGTGTAGTCATGAGAAAGGAATGTGTCACTTCATACTGTAATCCGTACAGACCTCGTTTAGATCTACTTAAATGCAGTATTCAGTTATTATAACCCGGTTCTTGACGCTCCCAAGGATTCCTCGTATCTTGCACAAAGCGATGTTCTAATCCTTCATTTCAGATCATCTAATTATTACTGGGTACTCTTGCATGAATCTGGATAGGTAAATGCCCAGATTGAGACCCGAGCCATGTTCTTCCCGATAATTACTGTGCAATGATGGGCTTGCAACATCTTACGCTAGAGGGGGAATTGTAATGTTTGACTACTCTGGCGAAGTTTGTCGATTCATGTGCGCTAGCCGGGTAATTCGAACAATCAGAGAGTTCATGCTTCCAGAACATACATTGGAAGTCGAATCAACTAAAGACCTAGCCAACTAAGTATCATGTCAACCAAAAGTTAAGTCAACCAAGTAATCTTGTCAACTAAGTACTTTTCAACCAAAAGTATAATCAACGAAACGCCTAGTCAACTAAGTGTATTGACATTTAAAAGCCTAGTCAACCAAACGTCTAGTCAAACAAAACATGTAGTCAACTAAAAGTCTAGTCAAATAAATATCTAGTCAACCACAAATCTAGTCAACCAAAAGTCTAGTCAAGCAAATATCTAATAGACACACAAAGAAAATGAAAGCCATATAGTCCTGCTTACAGATGCTCTCGCCGTAGTCACAGCGCTAAAAAGCCAGAAAAACACTGAGCTTAATGACTTAAGAGCAGCACTTTGCAAACTGTGCCAGCAGTCCGCACCAAAAAGGGTAGTGGTACAGTGGGTCCCATCACACTGCAACATCCAAGGCAACGAGGAGGCAGACAGACTGGCAAAAGAAGGTGCAAGATACTAGTATGACGTACGAAGAGTCAAAACGGCTTATCAAAGCCAGATACATGACCAAATGGGAAACCGAACATACTGGTTACACCAAAAACGATGCCTATTACCAGTTGAACAGAAGAGAGCAGGTCGTTGTCTTCAGACTTCGCACTGGCCACAATAGACTGAGGTACCACCTATTCAACAAATTGAAGATAGGTGGTACCGACGAATGCCCGTGCGGTACCGGTAAAATGACCGCTGAACATCTGCTGCAGAACTGCCCGACATACGAGGATCAGAGAGAGCAGATGTGGCCATCACCAGTGGAACTGCAAGACAAGCTCTATGGCAGTGGCGACAGCCTCAGGATGACCGCCGCTTTTTTCGAAAAAATAATGGTTTCTGTCTGACTGCGTACGAAGAAGAAGAAGAAGAAAAATATATAATAAACTAAATATCATGTTAACCAAATGTTAAGTCAAACAAAAATATAGTCAATGAAAAGTCTAATCAGCTAAAAATATAGTCAACTAAGAATCCTGTCAACCAAAAGTATAACTATTTCCCACCAAACGTGTAACTATTTTCCACCAAATGTGTATTCAACCAGCATTTTCACTAATCAAACACAAAAGCCAAGTAAATCAAAAGTCTATTCAACCAAGAGGCGTGTCAACCAAAGGTCTAGTCAAGTAAAAGTATACTCTACCAAACGTCTAATCAACCAAACGTTTGTTCAACTACATGTCTTTTCAACAAAAAGTATATTTATCTAAGAGTCTGTTCAACCAAAAATATATTAAACCAAAAGGTTATTTTCTACAAAATCCATATTTAAGCAAAACATATTCAACCAATAAATCTAATCAAGCAAAAGTCAGTCCCACCAAATGTATAACCAAACCGTCTAGTCAACTAAACATCTAATCAACCAAAAGTCTAGTCAACTAAGAGTCCACACTATTTATAATAGTTGTCATAGCCACAATACGTTTCAAATGTTCCAAACATTTTCATCAAATATTCGTCTCGCTCATTGATCCTTCCAGATAATGAATGTGTGCACGCCTCCCCACTATCTCTTTTCTCTCTCTTGCTCAATGATATCTTCCCCGACCACCTGCACGCTCATTTGCATGAGATATAGACTGCTAATATATGGATTGTAGCTAAGCTAATAATCCCGCTTTTTTTATGACCGTCTAGGTTATTTCAGTTTTCATATGATAACAGTTTCGCTCACGTCTTCATGAAGACTCTGACACTTGTAAATACAGTAGAGGCACGAATGATTTCCCTTATTTGTTATTCATTCTCATATAAACACTGCCCCTTTCATAGGGTTTCGTGGCCAAGCGTATTATTCTATTATTCAGAAGGCTATATTTGTTATGCAGATATATCTGAAGTCCATATTAGATGTTCTGGGGTTGATTATTTTGGTATTGTTGGTAGTTGTTGTAGTGGTAGAGGGTGTAATTAAGGTGGTGGAGGCGATTATGTTATGTTATGTTATGTTTTGTAAGTGCCGATGTGTCGCATTTCGTAGTCAAGGACAAGACGACTAGGAGGTATCTACGAGGTGCAGGGGACTCCGCATCAAGCATCCGTGAAAAAAACGGCGGAATCAGGAGTCGAACCCACACCACAGAATCACGAGGCCGACGGCTTAACCACTTCGCCTTAGTATACTGAAGTCTCTAACGACTTCATTCCCCAACAGTAGTTTGAATAGTCTAGGAGAAACCTTTACTAAAAGTAAACTTTCTTGGGTATGCCTGCCTTATAATAAGAGCCAATGCAACCCGCCATTAAAGTCAACGTTGAAGAACTGAACGCGAGTAAAACTCGCGTTCAGTTCTTCAACGTTGACTTTGGTGGCGGGTTGCATTGTCTCTTATTATAAGGTAGGCATACCCAAGAAAGTTAACCTCAGACCATAGGTAGACTCTTGTTATAACGTAGGCATATCCAAGAAAGTGAATCTCGGACCATAGGTGGACTCTTGTTATAACGTAGGCAAACCCAAGAAAGTTAACCTCAGACCATAGGTGGACTCTTGTTATAACGTAGGCATATCCAAGAAAGTGAATCTCGGACCATAGGTGGACTCTTGTTATAACGTAGGCATATCCAAGAAAGTGAATCTCGGACCATATGTGGACTCTTGTTATAACGTAGGCATACCCAATAAAGTTAACCTCAAACCATAAGTGGACTTGTTATAACGTAGGCATACCCAAGAAAGTGAACCTCAAACCATGGGTGGAGGAGCCCGTCTGTAAGGAGGAGTCAGTGGTCTCGAGGAAAGGTGTTCGCCTCCGATGCCGGAGATCGCGGGTTGAAATCGTGGTGGAGACCGGGATTTTTTCATTTGGATTTTCTGGTAAAAATTCCTTATATTCTCTGGATAGCGAGATCGAACTCCCGTTTCCAGTGCCGAGCACGTTAAAAATTCCTCGGAAGTTGTTTCTGTTTGCGTTGTTTGAGAATGCCCACAATGAGTAGGTTACTTTTTTGTGCGCCATGAAAAGGACGTTAAGTGGCGGGTTGCAGTAGCTGCTGATAAAGGTGGACCGGGGTCTTTCATGCGGTTGTGGTATGATTGACTTTATCTGCGTGTCACTCACTACTACGGGGATCACGTCGATCCATCATCTCGTTAGCCAGGTTGCCATGAAAACAGCCCGTTTCCAGGGAGGGCTACTATGAAGATGAGGGTTCTGGCCAGTATGTTTTGCCTGACCAGACGTTCGAAAAGATTAAACTTAACGGCCGCTGCCCAGATAAAACTCTAGCTAAAATCTACCCAAAAATTATTTATATATAGATGGTGCCCAACTGGCTGCGGGTCTACTTACCTCAAGTGTTTTCGTCTATTAAGATGGACTCGCACATCGGCTAAACCACCCTCCAAGAAACTGGTTGTGTAAACAGACTATGTAGAGTCTTCTAAACCAGTATAGTTAAGTTACGTTATGTTAAGCTAAAAAAAACATTATACGTTTGATTACGTACTAAAAGGAAATGTTTGCATTGTGCAATCTCAACCATAACGATATGAAAGGATGGCTTACAAGACATAATACACACCTGCCAAATAAAAACCGTCCATTAAACATTTTATTCCCCATCCCTTTGCGGAGCCTGCGCTCTGCACCTTTATTTAGTTTAATGGCTGGTGTTAATCTACCCGATCGGTCGCGCGTGCAGACTGTATTTAACCGCTAACGGCGGTATAGAATTACACAAGAGGGGAGGCTCTCACCCTGGAGGCCACTCTTCTCTCTCTTCTCTCACCTCACTCTGTTTCATTTGACTCTGTCCTACAGTCACACTCTTGCACAACTATCACACGCGCCCTCGTGGTAAAGCCCTTCCATTGCACTTTGGTTGGGCTAGCTTCTGAGGTCGCACAAACCTAGCATAGGTACATACAGATGCACACATGCATCCAAGCACTGGTTTATGCGTCCTGATATCGCCCAATTGACTACGGTCTGGGGTGGAAAATGGCGCGCCTCCGCCAGTAGAAACTAGTGAGGCAAACATCTAAGCAAAAAAAAAAAAAAAAAAAAAAAAAAAAAAAAGAATTACACATGCATCCATACACTGGCCAACACGTTCTGTAGACCATAAAAGACTACGGTCTGGGGTTGAAAGATGCGTGCCTTTGCCAGTAGAATCCAGAAAAGCAAACCTTTAACAAACAAACACCAACGTATATAAACAAAGTGCGAGATTGGTTTGCAATCCAAACAAACCAGATTCGAAATTATTTCTTGTCTGGTTTGACTGGGCGTGTCCGGATTTTTTCCGGTTATGACCACTTCTCCACGAACAAAATGAATTGGCAAAATTACTGTACTGAAAAACTGGCATAGTGCAACACATTACACACAGATTCACGAACGCATCAATACACCTTAACTCAACTTAACGTCTTTATACTGGTTTAGAAGACCCTGCAGAGTCTGTATACAACCAGTTACATTTACATCACCTTGCTCTAAAAGCTATGCGCATCCAGTTTACTCTTAAATGCATTAACTGTCCCTGCATCCACTACCTCCCCTGGCAATGCATTTCAAGCAGACACCACTCTCTGACTAAAAAAATATTTCCTAATATCTAACCTGGACCTCTCTTTAGTCAGCTTGTAGCTATGCCCTCGTGTTATTGTAGGTGGCTGTATTTTACAAAACTTGTTATAGTCTAATTTATCGATTCCTCTGATCATCTTATAAACCTGTATTAAGTCACCACGAATTCTTCTCTCTTCGAGACACTGTAGGCCGGTTTTTCTGAGTCGTTCCTCATAACTGTAATTCTGGAATCCCACTATCATCTTTGTCGCTCTTTTTTGAATTCTTTCTAGCATGTTTATGTCCCCTCTATGATAAGGACTCCACACCTGTACACAGTATTCCAATCTAGGTCTAACTAAAGCTTTATACAGTTTGACGATCACTTCCTTGCTCCTATGTTTAATATTTCTTTTTATCATACCTAACATAGCATTTGCCTTTTTCACTGCTACCTTAACTTGCTCACTCACCTTTCCTGTGTGATCTATTATAACCCCTAGGTCCATTTCCTTATCTATCTTTCTAATATTGTATTCTCCCATTCTGTAATTATGTTCCATATTGGATCTACCCATGTGGATGACTGTACATTTATCTACATTAAACTCCATTTGCCAGCTTACATACCATTCTCGAATTTTATCTAAATCCGACATCAATATATCCACTTCCGCTTTAGATGAGACACTACTGCATAGTTTTGTGTCATCAGCAAATTTTGCAATCATGGATCTCATATAAATGTCCAAATCATTTATATATATCAAGAACAAAATTGGTCCCAAAACCGAGCCCTGTGGCACACCACTTTTCACTTCGCTCCACTCAGAGTACTCCTTATTTATGCCCACCCTCTGCCTTCTTCCCGTTAACCAATTTTCAATCCATTTGGCAACTTCCCCACCTATTCCATGTGATTTTAACTTTCGAAATAATCTTTAATGGGGTACTCTATCAAAGGCCTTTGCAAAGTCTAGATAAATAACGTCCACTGACTCCCCTTTATCTATGATTTTAGTAACCTCCTCCATGAATTCTAATAGATTTGATAAGCATGATCTCCCTCTAGTAAACCCATGCTGACTATTTCTAATTAGATTAAATTTTTCTAAATGCATTACAATGTTTTCTTTGATTATTGACTCTAACAATTTACAGACTATGCTCGTTAAACTCACCGGTCTATAATTTGCCGGATCTGATTTTTTGCCTTTTTTGAATAAGGGGATCACTCCTGCATCTTTCCAATCCCGTGGAACAATCCCTTTTGTAAGTGATTGAGAACATAAAATAGCCAATGGTTTTGCTAGTTGGTCTCTAATTTCATTCAGCAATTTTGGGTGAATACCATCTTGATCTGGACATTTATTCACTTTCAACCCCTCCAATTTTTTAAAAATCTGTCAATATGCCCTGGCATAACCTAAACGTGCAACCAGCTACAAGAACAAAAGGGCACAGCTTCACATTGTTTAGAAATAGGTCCTGATTAGATATTAGGAAATATCTTTTTAGTCAGAGAGTGATGAATGCTTGGAATGCATTCCCACATGATGTAGTGGAGGCAGGGTCAGTTACTGTATTCACAATTAGATTGGATACTCATTTATTTTTTTTATTTTTTTTTTTGAAAAATTCTTTATTGCACAATTTTAAACAAAATTGTGTGTGAAGTGAGGTGAAAATTCCCATAAGATGAAACGTGAGATGGTGGGAGTTACACTTTGTGAGGTGAAAGGTGACATACATTTATTTGTGAAAGCATAAATGAATGTACATATAAATGAATGCCTATATAAATGAATGCACATGTGTACTTGCTGATACATACCTATTCATTTTTCCACATACATATATATTTTCACACCCACAGGCACATAAAAATATATCCATATATATATATGTATATATATATATATATATATATATATATATATATATATACGCACACACATGTATACGTATGTGCATACATACACAATCATACTTACACCCATGTATATATACATACATACATATATACATACATACATGCGTCCATCCCTCCGTCTATCCACCCATCCCTCCATACATACATACATACGTGTACACATGTACATACGCAAACACACACACACACATATATATATATATATATATATATATATATATATATATATATACGTACGTATATGTACATGCATAAACTCGCGTACCCACACATGTAAATGCAACATGATAATACTTATATATATATATATATATATATATATATATATATATATATATATATATATATATACGAATGTGTGTGTATAAGCAAATATGTATGTACGGATATGTACGCATTATTTTTCCAAAAAAGCTAAAGAGCCATAAAGGTTTTGTGTACTTGTACAATAGTCAAAGGGGGTGAGTAATGTGTGGCCTGCATGGGAACCATTCTTTACCCTAGGATTATGTCAGTCCACTCTGCCATAAAAACCCGACATATGTCCTGTCCATTGTCCTTTTAGTCTGAGGAACTGACCGATGGAGGAAAGGACCACCATAAGACTGGTTAATTGAAAGGGTAGGCGATAAGATTTGACCACTGGGGGAGTGTTTAAGTGATTTAGTTCAGCAGGGAAGCCACCCCTCGGTTGGAATGGGGGAAATTGATACTTTCCGGCTCTGTGAACTGTTTAATTAATACTGTTATTTTTGTTTGTGGGGTTTTTGGAGAATATATTTTTAGCATTCTTGGAGTGGAATAAACTGGTTGTATGCAGACTCTGTGGAGCCTTCCCAACCAGTAATAATGAAGTTAAGTTGAAAGACTGGCAAACAGAAGTACTCAAGACCTTATCTTTACACTCAGACAGCTAAGTGAAAAGGCTCTTGAATATGATAAAGAGATGCATCTCTGCTTTTTGGATTTGGAGAAAGCATTTGATAAAGTTCCTTGGGACAAACTCTGGGAGTGCCTGACAAGGAAGAACATCCCAGGACCCCTGATCTCTGCCATACAGAGTTTCTATAAAACATGCAGAAATTATGTGCGGACATCAAATCAAAAGTTAGGAGAGTTCAAGACCACTAGCTGAGTAAGACATTCTATCACCGTACCTTTTCATACTCCTCATGGATAAAGTCATCAAAGCCTGCAAGGAACGGACAAAAAAAGTATGATGTAGGGTACTGGAAGATGAGACCAAGTTACATATCGGAACTAACATTTGCAGATGATGTGGCCCTGATCACGAAAACCGAAGCACATCTCAGGATCAACTTGCAGGTCTGGGAAGAAGAATTGAAGAAGAGAGGAATGCACATCAGCAACTCCAAAACAAAAACCATGGTGATCGCCAGAGATGAAAAGAGACATCAGATAACCCTGGGAACACGAGCACTAGAGCAGGTCAGCAACTTTAAATATCTAGGAGTGATAATAGACAGCAGGGGAGGAATCAAAGAGGAGTTAACTGCACGAAGGGCAGCAGCAGATATACTTTTCCCTGCAATAAACATAGGTTTCCTCAGTAAAAGCGAAATAAGCAGGAAAACAAAGATGGATGTATACCGCTCGACCTATGTGCCTGTTCTGACATATGGATGTGAGTCATGGGCAGTGACTGCAGCCCAAGAAAGTCAACTACAAACTTCAGAAATGAGGTACCTAAGAAAGGCGGTTCAGGGGACGAAAAGGGACAAGATCCGTAACTAGACAATACGTAGCAATCTTGAAGTTCAACCCCTACAGACACGAGTGGAGCAGTCCCAACTACAGTGGTTTGGCTATGTCTGTAGAATGGAAGAAGATCGGATACCAAAGCGGTCATGGGAGAAAAAAAGTCAAGGACGCAGACCCCCAGGACGCCTCAAAGTACGCTGGGAAGACAACATACGACAGACAGTCCCTAAGTGATAGAGAGGTGGATTGGAAAGAGGCCAGGAAAAAGACGGCGGATAGAGCAGTGTGGCGTTCTCTCTGGAAAACCTCTACACGTCACGGTAGAAGAGGAGCGACTAAGTATGTAAGTTAAAAGACTACGGAATCGGGTTGAAATAGACGTGCCTTTCCCACGAGAATCCAGAAAGGCCAACCTTTAACATTCAACAGGTTGTAATAATATACACACCTAAATCATTTTTATTTACAAAACCTTAAAAAAAAAACGCCACAATGTATCCAATGTGACAGCACAGGGCCCAAGACTCTTGCAGCTTGGCCAACTTGTTACATCAACAAACGTGAACCGGATGTCCGGTTGCCGGTGAAATTGAACTATTCACTACATATTAGAATCTGAGCTAGCTGTGCAGATGAGTTCTACTCTACATTACGTTGTGTACTGGGTAGTGAGCCAGTTGAGACATGTTTACACTTGATCGTGATGAAGAGTAGAAGTGCTTCAGAGCTTGCAAAAAGCATGCTGTCGTCTTAGACTATATATGGTGGGAGTCAAGGCGGTATAGAATCCATTCGATGACTTTACAGAAAAGGTCAGGGGCAAGGACGCAACCCTGCCTGACCCTCGAAGATGTTGGAAACTTGTCTGAGAGATTGCCACCTAGGCGGGCTTTCGCACCGGTGTAAGTGTGTAGATCCCTTATCAAGTTTAGGAGTGGGGCAGTCGTGTCGATGCCTTGCAGGACTTTTCTGAGAGCGGACCAATCGACCTAATCAAATGCAGCCTTTAGATCCACACACACACACACACACACATATATATATATATATATATATATATATATATATATATATATATATATATATATATATATGCCAATTGTAGAAGGTATGATAATGCGTTATATATAAGCTGGAAATGTAGACTTACAAAGGAGAATTCGTGAGAAAAATCCCCTTTTCTGAATTACCAAGCTTAACTCGCTCATTAGATTTGGTAGGTCATTCTACTGTAAACACTGCCTCTACAATTAGTGAGTTCCTTGGGTACTTGCGTCTTAATTCACACCAAACAGAGTTCCGTAACTTGAAAACATCTTATCATCATCATGGGATACATACTTTCTAGAACATAGTCTCCGTCACGTAAACTCTGTGTGCATCTCAATTTAGGGCATGCTGGCTCGCTTCGTACAAAGACATCCCCAGACTGTCCGTAATGTTCTGATACCGTTTTCACCACGCCCTTAATTATGACTATCTACAGACCGTTATGTTCCTACGTATTCCGAAATATCTAAGCATTTTTCTTGTGATGTTGTCTGGGAGTCATATTATGTAACATCTACTGCCTCTTTAGTGCATTGACGCACGAATGGACACTTGAGCTAGACTCTCTTGGCGGTTGACTTGTAAAGTGGATTAGTGATACACTCAGTTCTGCTAATGCTCATACCAGAAAGACATTTGACTTTTGTTATGAAATAATAAAAGCAGTAGAAAGAAACACAAATATATATGGTTAGATTTAGTTCAAAGACAAGAACACACGGGAAACCTAAGTTTCTTAAGGTTTCCTTAGGTAATCTGGAGAATGGCTTTATCTCGGTAGTGTGGACATCAAGTAAACTGGATAATGTGTTGCTCTCGTTAGTTTGGCCATCAAGTAAACTGGATAATGGGTTGCTCTATGTAGTTTGGACATCAAGTAAACTGGATAATGGCCTGCTCTCTGTAGTTTGGACATCAAGTAAACTGGACAATAGGTTGCTCTGTGTAGTTTGGACATCAAGTAAACTGGATAATGGGTTGCTCTCTTTAGTGTGGACATCAAGTAAACTGGATAATCGGTTGTTCTCTGTAGTTTGGACATCAAGTAAACTGGATAATGGGTGGCTCTCTGTAGTTTCGACATCAAGTAAACTGGAAAATGGGTTGCTCTCGGTAGTTTGGACATCAAGTAAACTGGAGAATGGGTTGCTCTCGGTGGCGGACTACCACCTCCACCAACCCACGTGACTTCGAGATAGTTCCGCATCCGTCACAAAATTGTACGGGGCTTGAGAGGATTGGAGAAAAGAGCACCCAATCGACCTAGGGACCCTTCTCAGCTGAATTCTGAATGTAGTGCAATGCTTTACAATACGTTCACCACTACAGGGATCACAGTCTCGATGTCCACCTCGCTGGCCAGACTGCTGTAACACAGCATGTTTACATAAGCACTGCGTGGAAGTGAGGTCGGGTCTTGATCAGAACTCTATTAATCTTGGTGAGCCCACATCGATAATTAAGAATGGCCAAGAAGGTCATGTTGTCTCATAGAGATTTGTTTATCTAATAGTGGGTGTCAGCTGCCGTCTGTTCCATCCGCGAGACTGTTGTCTAATTTCAACCCTTTGAAATAGGAACGGTTCATTATTATGGATTACTCGGCATTATGTTATTGCACGTGCTTAATACCAACGAGAGCCAGATCTGATATTTACAGAGTGTCTCTCTTGTCGCAAAATCGAAGTTGGTCACCGCTTTATTCTTGTAAGTAAATGAGCTGACTGTTATTTTAGGCCAGAGGTTTTGTGCCGTTAACTTAAGTTGATCTTCTTCTTCTTCTTTCGTTCTCAATCTTCCGCTACCAAACCCTGAAAGGGTAAGTAGCAGAATGTAGTCCAGAGAACGGAATGCGTTGTGTCGTAGTTTACAGCTTGGCTGCGATATTTGCACCTTTCGGTCCAACACATCCGACTTCAGCAAGCATTTTTTGAGTACCGGGTTAGCATTCCCTCTTCGATCTCTTCTCCTTAGCCAGTCTGCCTTACTGCAGCCTGTTATCCAGGATCACCACGTGGAGGTGTAGAAGGGTCTTGGCAGCTATGGTTCGCTGGCCCTGACGCTAGCAGTCAGCTATGGGTCACTGACCACTGCAGCTCATGCGCTGCTCAGCATCTTGATCCCCTTAAGTTGATCAATCGCGTAGTATCATCTTTCTTCCTGATTATCTGGGGGTCCTTTTAAGTATGCTGGTAAACTTGGATAAGTGAGTTGGATGTAGTGTGTCGCCGGTTCAAATGGATTGTGATACATAGTGCCCATTCTTGCAAAATTCCTGGCTGACAGATTACCAAAGAAAAGTGGAAAGTTATTGCAACCGGGTGGAAATATTATAGATGTACAGAACATATATTTGGTGTCCAGGAGTGAATATTAGTATTCGGCCGAATAGCGGTTTCCATTCTTCTTCTTCTTCGTACGCAGTCAGACAGTAACCATTATTTTTTCGAAAAAAGCGGCGGTCATCCTGAGGCTGTCGCCACTGCCATAGAGCTTGTCTTGCAGTTCCACTGGTGATGGCCACATCTGCTCTCTCTGATCCTCGTATGTCGGGCAGTTCTGCAGCAGATGTTCAGCGGTCATTTTACCGGTACCGCACGGGCATTCGTCGGTACCACCTATCTTCAATTTGTTGAATAGGTGGTACCTCATTCAATTGTGGCCAGTGCGAAGTCTGAAGACAACGACCTGCTCTCTTCTGTTCAACTGGTAATAGGCATCGTTTTTGGTGTAACCAGTATGTTCGGTTTCCCATTTGGTCATGTATCTGGCTTTGATAAGCCGTTTTGACTCTTCGTACGTCATACTAGTATCTGTTTGTGGTAGTCTTGCAGGTTTCCATTCAAATACGGGTGGACCAAAGAGCGACATGATAATGTAATACCCAAGAAGTTGGATCTTGTTCAGTTTCATCTCTCTGCTACAGTCCACTGGGGAGCATGTCCCTCTATTAAATTCACTGTGACTCGACATCCACACGAATAAAATTCATTGAAATATACGTTTGAAATGCAAATCCTCATAATTCTATTGTAAAATTCGTCACTGCACGAAGCTGTGTTTCACCGTGGCTTATTTCCGGTATATATAAAAATAAAAATAGCACTTCGCGTAATGTTGTTTTTTTTTTTTTTTTTTCACAGCGCCACATCATCATCATCATGTAGCATATCCTTTGTAGAACGTCGCTCCCATCACAGTCTTCCTGAAAGAAACTCATTCCCTTGCCAAAACACCAGCCTCCGCCACTGTCACACTCAGGCACCCCTGGATATCCTGGTGCCATCGTCCTCTTGGTCCATCCCTTCCTCTCCCGCCTGGCACCACACCCTCCACCACCGTCCTGTCTTCCGATGCGACCAAAGTACCCGCACTTTCTAGCCAAAATGGAATTGATAAACCAGTTCTCCCCCATGTCCACATCTGTTCTCCTCTCCGCCCAGGGCACTCCGAGGATCCCTCCGCAACACCCTGACTCGAAGGATTCAACTCCCCGTCTAGAAGCCTTGGCAATCGTCCACGCCTCACAGCCACACGCTGCCACAGGAAAACAACAGGGTCTCAAGACTTTTACCCCAATCGCTCCGCTGGTGCCCTGCCACAACCTCCCCAGGCCGCCCAGTCTCTGCACCGCCACAGCCAGTCCTCCTCTGACCTCCCTCGAGCAGTCACCATTTCTGTCGACCCTGGAGCCCAGACACTCAAAATGCGCAACCTGATCCACCTCCCCACCACCCACTGTAAACCCATGCTGACACCGTGTTCCATCGGTGGTCACTATCCTTGTCATGTCTGTGTTTATGAACAGATTCTGATCTCTACCATGTCCATCAACGGCCGAAAGTAGCTGCTCTAGCCCTTCCGAACCCCCTGACAGCGCCACAGTAAATCATTTTTAATGGTATTGTTTGAACATCTGTAAGAAAACAAATGCACTTTATGACGGGAAACGGAAGACCTTCACTCGCCATTACGCTAAATGTTTCGGAATTTACAAGATATGTTCGGGTCTTCGTCATTTCAAAACCTGTGGATTATTCTAATATGTTAACTAATTTGATGTGCGTGTTACAATGGTAATAAAGGTTAGATTCGCTACGCCCAAAAACATATCAATAGTTGTATAGGAAAGCAGTGCTGAGTTGATTGCACTCAGCGTAGTGCATTGTCGAACTGGTACCGGAGCTCTGTCGGGCTACCACCTCCCCCGGGCTACCACTCACCCAAACTGCTGGAGAGAGAGAGAGAAAGAGAGAGAGAGAGAGACAGACAGACAGACAGAGAGAGAGAGAGACAGACAGAGAGAGAGAGAGAGCACAGTATTCATCATAAAATGGCATGCAATGTTCTTGTATTTCTCACATAAATTGTATCTATGATTACAGTATTTTTTAAATGGCAAATTTATACAAATATTGTTTAGATTTGTTTTGTTTTTATTAAAAGTTGATCCAGGGTAGTTTTATTCAAGCAATGAGAGTTCTTCCGTCCGATTATTTTTTCTTCCTTACATACGGGATAGCGGTAATAGAATAACTACATGAACCTGGCCAGAGACACACAAATTATACCGCTTAGAGAGCTGAAATTAGAGGGGAAGGGGGTCTTTGGAAGTAGAAGGCGTAATGTGAATTTGGTTAAACGGTTTCACCACGCCTAGAACTGTAAACACAAACAGGCTCGTGTTAGTGGTGTGCCTTTGTATGTGGGACATAATCCAGTAATTCTTGTTAGTGGTGTGCCGTTGTATATGGGACATAATCCAGTAGTTCTTGTTAGTGGTGTGCCGTTGTATATGGGACATAATCCAGTAGTTCTTGTTAGTGGTGTGCCGTTGTATATGGGACATAATCCAGTAGTTCTTGTTAGTGGTGTGCCGTTGTATATGGGATATAATCCAGTAGTTCTTGTGTGATCTCGTATTCGGTTTGAATGAGATTATTGAAGAGTACGAAAACATGGACAAGTTTGATGCAGATACCGCGTTGTAACAAGAGCACGAATGTTACGACCGAAAGACTTTTGTCGTGGACAACGGACGAAACACATAAAAACAACAATGAAATAAAGATAATAATGATCTTCTATTTGTATCTTGATCTTGATGACCCATTCCTCAATGTAGCTGCGGTATCAACTTGGGCTCTCTTGGGCTATGGAAGTACATTGGGTGGTTATAACTCCTCCATAGGCGTCTTGGATGTTGTAGCTGACAGCAAGGGAGTCTGACCAGCGCATTGAAGGTAATCCTCACGCTTCCTTTTTGCCTTGGGGGTACGAGATTGCTGTCGCCATGCTCCATCGACCAGTGTTTCCTCGCAACGCTCGACCTGCCCATCTATGTTTTGCTATGGCTGCATAGATTACCACATCATACAATTGAGAAACACATAAAAAATATACTTATTTGAGAATTGTCTGTAGAAACCGCCATGCCATGCTAGGCGGAAGCGAAAGCGACCCAGACTGGCCAGGAATTTGTTAGAAGTAGTAAAAGATAAGCTGTCAGAAGCCATACGGAAAATGACGAGATGTGTGTACTTCCAACCATAACACTACATCATCATGTAACATGTCTTTTACAGAACGTCGCTCCCATCACAGTTTGTTTGAAAGAAACTCGTTCCCTTGCCAAAACTCCACCCTCCACCGCCATAGTCATACCCAGGCATTCCTGGATATCTTGGTGCCATCGTCTTCTTGGTCTACCCCTTCCTCTTTTGCCTGGCACCATACCTTCCATCACTGTTCTCTCGAGGCCGTTGTGTCTCTTGATGTGACCAAAGTATTTACATTTTCTGGTCAAAATGGAATTGATAAACCAGTTCCCCTCTATTCTCAACTCTTGCCGAATGTCTACATGTATCTTTTTTCCTTTCCAGTGTATTTTGGGGATCATTCTATAACATTTTGACTCGAAGGATTCGACTCTTTGTCTGGAAGTTTTGATAACAATACAAATATTGACAGGATGAAAATGGAAAGACGGGGGATCGGATGAAGAAGATTCGAGAACTTCAGCAAAGAAACGGAGTATATTGATACAGTGATGTTGAAGGCAGCCCGTGAGGGAACTGGTAGTGGTTCTACGAGGGAAGTTAATCTCCTTTCCAGCTCTTATAGATTCGGATCATCTAATGAGCAAGAGTAGGGGACGGGGTGGGCCAGTGATTAAGTGACATGGCTCGCAATCCGAAAGGTACTGGGTTCGCTCCCCGTCGTAGCACCGGCCGTTACCCCGGTGAAGCGAACCCTTAGAAGATGCAGGAGGAAGCAGACCCTTACATAAAATGCATGCTCAGTGATAGGTCTCTCAAGTTCACTGAAAGGTCTGTAGGGGTCCACTCAACACTTTCTCGGGGTTTAGCGAAACGTCTCTGAGGGTTCAGTGAAAGATATCTTTGAGTGATATCTTTGAGTGATATCTTTGAGTGATATCTTTAAACATGTGTTTGGGTTTCCGCAAGAAATCGGAATAACAGTGGTTTGTCTTATTTTTAAATTCTTCTTCTGCATTCGTTCTCAATCTCCTGCTATCAAGCCCTGAACAGGGCTTTGCAAACAGCAGGATGTAGTCTGGAGAACAGGATGCGTTGTGTCGCCACTTTACAGCTTGACTACAATGTTTGCACCTTATTTTTAAATTAAAAGTTGCGCCTGCAGTTGTAGACAGATTGACTGCTCTGTGTGCTATTTTACTGTGTAGACTATATTTTGTGTTAATATTATTTCACCTATAATTGTAACTAGTTCCGTTATTGATTATATATTCACTACATTTTTGTGCTCCATATTGAATTACGTTTTATTAATGGCTGAAAAGATCACATACAATTATTATTAGATTATATTGTGTAGCTTCAATCGTATTGAATACATTCGTTAGCTAATGAGAAATGACACAGCAAGAGCTTTCAGTTATATGGTTATTCCAGCGATGGTATGTGGGCGCGACGTATGGAGCTAACGAAGAGGATATGCAGTAAAATATGTTATTACTTCTTGGCTGACCAAAAACTTAACAAGCCCCATTCACAAATCAACATGTTCTCCTGTTATATTTTACAGTAGTGGTCGGCAAACTACTACTCTCCGATCAAATACAGCCCGCATGCCAAGAATGGATTTTCCTTTATCAAATTCTTTAACATTTTAAAGTGCGTGCTATAACAGAATAGCCTACCTACAAAAATATCTCGAGTTTATCTCTTGGTCCGCAGAGCCTAACATATTTATTATGGGCGTTTTCAAAAAATGTTTGTCGACCCCTGGTTTACAGTGTTGACAAAATGCAGAAAAGGAGATCCGGTTGGCGTTCATAGTTATGATATTTGTTTTGAACTTAGCGCCAGCATGCTGCATGTGCAGGATTTATGGACGAGGAATGATGGCCATGTAATTCCAACATCTGATCACCCGGAACCAGAAACCCGTTTTTGTAAAAATTACATGACCGGCATAGTGATTGGAGCACTTGGTGACGCAATCTTCGTGACTTCTCGTAAATTTGGCACTGACCAGAATCATCTTAAAATCCGGTTCGTGATGTGTATACTGCGCCAATCTCATTTATATGTGGTTCGTTGAACGGTACATAGTGCCTAGTTGGAGTAAGGATGGCTGGGTGTTAGTTATTTGCCCTGACTGAACAGGATACGACGTTTTTATATGTAGTCTTGATTGCAAGATCACGTTGTTGCTGATATGATTGTGACATTTATATTTGGTCTTTATCAGGAATACAACGAATATTCGATTATTAATCGATTCGATGCCAAATAGTGCATTCAATAAACTAATCCAATTCGGCTGAATAATTCCATGCAATCGAATACGAGCATGTCAAAGAGGGACATGATAATTGTAAACCCCCCAAAAAATGAATAGCTTTCATTTTCATTTCCCTAGTAACTTTACACACGGGAGAAAAGGTAGCGCATTGACTTCTGAGACCAGCGATGGAGGTTCGCTACCCAGTTGGTGCGGGATTTTTTTTCCGCCCGCAAAACGGATTCCACCGTAGACACAACCTCAAATATTGGGCTCCAGAAATAGCAAGTAACGGAGGCTGACGTAGTGTTCGACCAAACCATCCGTAGTGTGTCGTTCTCTCCAGATAAAATGGGCATATACTCCCATTTCGGTGTAAAGGGCTTCTTTGCTGTTTGTTTTAATTTTTATTTGTCATATCTGCTCTTCGTCGATACATTTGTTTGGGTTGTCGGTCTTGAGCACATCGTTGTGTGATATCTTCTTCTTCTTCTTCGTACGCTGTCAGACGTCAACTTGAATTTGTTCGAAGAAAGCAGCTGTCATCCTGAGTCTGTCGACACTGCCATAGAGCTTGTCTAGTGTTGGCACTGGTGATGGCCACATGTGCTTTCTCTGGTCCTCGTATGTCGGGCAATTTTGCAGCAGATGCTCAGCGATCATTTTCCCTGTACCATAGGTGCATTCGTCAGTACCACCTATCTTCAGTTTATTAAATAGATGGTACCCCAGTCTGTTGTGGCCTGTGCGGAGTCTGAAGATCACGGCCTGCTCTCTTCTGTTCAACTGGTAATAGGCATCATTTTTTGTGTAGTCAGTATGCTCTGTTTCCCATTTGGCCATGTATCTGGCCCTAATAAACCTTTTGGACTTTTAGTAGGTCACACTGTATCTCTGGTATTTAAGTAAGTAAGTAAATTAAGTAAGCAAGCAAGTAAAGTAAGTAAAAGTAAGAAATTAAGTAAGTATTAGTAAAAAATTAAGTAACTATACGAAAATATAAGTAAGAAATTAAGTAAGTATAAGTAAGAAATTAAGTAAGTATAAGTAAATAAATTAAGTTATCTAAGTAAGGAAATTAAGTAACTAGAAGTAAGAAAGTAAGTAAGTATAAGTGAGCAAATTAAGTATGTATAAGTAAAGAAATTAAGTGAGTATAAGTAAGAAATTAATTAAGTATAAGTAAGACATTAAGAAAGTAAAGTTAGTAAGTAAGTACAAGTAAGACATTAAGAAGGTAAAGTTAGTAAGTAAGTACAAGTAAGACATTAAGAAAGTAAAGTTATTAAGTAAGTAAGTATAAGTACGACATTAAGAAAGTAAAGTTAGTAATTAAGTAAGCAAGTATTCCCCTTTTCAGTCATGTCTAACTGAAGGATGATGCGACCTGGGAATAGCAACTCTCTACTGATTTCTTGATTTTCCTTTTTCACTTATTTGTGTTACATGAGCGGGCTTTGAAGATTACATGGTTAATTATTTGATGTTGAGATGGTGGTAGATATAAGTTTGTCACCTCGAATGGAGATATACGAGGTGGGTATGTTTTATCTTGAGTGGGAGGTTACGGGGTTACTGATTTATGATTGGGTAAAGGTCTCATAGCCAGTGGAGTTATACGAGGCAAATACTTAGCCAGTCTGCTCTATTACAGCCTATTATCCAGGAACATCGCGTGAAGGTGTAGAAGGGTCTTGACAACTCTGGTACGCAGCCCCGAGGCTAGCAGTCAGCTAGTGTTCGCTGATCGCTGCAGCTTATGCCCTTCTCAGCGTCTTAATCCTAAATAGATAACAATATTATTTGACAAATGTGTAGCCAAGGCGATGTGAGCTTCACCAGCAAACCCAAAATACAACGTTAAAATCATGCCTCGCTCGGTTATCTGTCACTGGATGCTTCGTTGATTTTTTCATGGTATAACATTTCTCCCGGGTGACGAAGTCCGGAGCAAGTTTGACAGCTACAGCGAAAGATATGAAGTGTATGCTCTGTCGTCAGCACTTTCAGCAATGAAAGGGCCCTAGCACACATGGGGACGTCTGGGTGCAATGAAGTCGATTCTCAGGTCAGGTCATCCCGTAACCGGTGAGGTCGTTGGGGCACACATGAAGACATCCTCACAACCCCACGCCACCCCTCTCTGTCAGATGCCGCTGCCTGTAACTCTTCTGGTCGGAGACTGGTCCATTCTTTTATGTTGTCCTCGCATCTCTTTTTGGGCCGGCCTCTTCGTCGTCTGCCATGCACCTTTCCGTGGAGGATTGTATTTGCAAGACCATTTGATCTCGATATGTGACGGTGCCAAGTGAGTTTCCTTCTTTTGACAGTTGCCAAGAGGTCTTCTAAAGGCCCTATTGCTGTTGTAATTCCATCTCATATTTCCTCATTTGTAACTCGATCTTTGTACGTGACGTTTAAAAGTCCTCGGAAACATCTCATCTCCAAGGCCTGTATCCTTCGTTGAAGGTCAGCTGTAACTGTCCATGTCTCACACATAGAGGAATATTGACAGGACCAGTGTACGCATTAATATGACTTTCGTGCATGGTGCTAACCGTTTATCTTGCCAGATTTTGTTAAGCCGTGCAGTCGATTCTATGAAACCATTTTCTATTCTTCAAGGTCATTGTATTTGAAAGTAAGGAAATGGGAAGAACCTATGGGCCTAGTACATAGAAAGGCGTAACCAAATAGTGGATCTTATTGTTCGCCCTGGCACACAGACTCGCCATACACAGATCTATACAGAAGCAAAGACATTCATCAAATCATCAATGAGGACAGAATGGAGAGAACAGCACAAAGAATACAAGCCAGAAAATGACGGCATAGACAAACTTGGCGGAGATGGGCAGACAAAGATCTTCAGACTCAGAACGGGACACTGTAGACTCAAGACTCACCTCCATGGAAGTGATCTTAAAGACACGGCCACATGCGATTATGGAGCAGCCAAGCAAACACCACACCATGTCCTGCAGGACTGTCCCACTTATGCAGACTAAATAGATGCGGGCTGGCCCGGGGAGCGACCCTGCTCGAACAACTGTTAGGGACCGACGAAGACCTGTAACGCAGACTCCTTCGTGAACTTCATCAGACTGGAAGCAAAACATCAGTTGATCGAAGAAAAAGAAAGATGAAAAAGAAGAAGAATTGTAACTAGTCGACAAAATACAAAAAGTGATGGAACGACTTCGGCAATAAGTTTTGTTCGTCGAATCCAGTAGGGGATGAAGATGCTGAGCAGCGTAGGAGCTGCAGTGGTCACCGACCCATAGCTGACTGCTAGCGTCAGGGCCAGCGAACCAGAGCTGTCAAGACCCTTCTACACCTCCACGCGGTGATCCTGGATAACAGGCTGCAGCAGAGCAGACTGGCTGAGGAGAAGGGATCGAAGAGGGAATGCTAACCCGGTACTCAAAAAATGCTTGCGGAAGTCGGATGTGTTGGACCGAAAGGTGCAAATATCGCAGCCAAGCTGTAAACTACGACACAATGCATTCCGTTCTCTGGACTACATTCTGCTACTTAAACCCTTTCAGGGTTTGGCAGCGGGAGATTGAGAACGAACGAAGAAGAAGAAGAATCCAGTATCATAATTTTCTTAATTTAAAGTCATAAACAACAAAGAAGTGACGGTTCAAAGTGCTTCGAGATTTCGGCAAATCTTTTCGTACGTGTTAACGCTTCTCAGTAGTTTTTCAATGCCAGTTAAAAAATAAACTTCCATATATGCCATAACTGTTATCTTTGGATTAATTATGTAAAGGGATTATACCGATGTATAACCCAGTTCAGAATGTTCCTATATCACACACGCAGTCGCCTTGGAAGACAATAAACAGTCTCTCAGCTTTCTCTTCCTTAGGACGTGTAAAAAATATTTAATAAAAGATTCAGTTTACAGCCATGTGACATATTGGGAATAAGATCTTACGCCCATATTGTATTGATCAACACTAGGGGGAATGTAGTCGGCATCACGAAGATCGCCTTTACTTCCTAGACTTGTTCTGGTATCCAATTTGTTTACCCCGGGAGTCATTTAGCGATCTAAATTGGGGATTAATTCTAGATCGCTTGGCTGTGGAGCCAGTTCACTAGTCACTACGCTCCCGCAGTTTCTAAAATTACATCTGTTGTCTGACAATATGTTCCCAAAAGTACTGAACAAATTCGTATTCGATTACACTCGAACTGTTCGGCCGAATAAAAATAGGATATTCGATGCGATATTCGTCTCTGAAGTGAATACGGAGCCAGTATTCGGTACTTACCCCGTACTTGAAGGAGGTGTTTGTGTAATGATGTCTACTAGCCTAAACATACATTATATTGTTATATTTATTGTTAAGAAGTGGCACAGAAGCTCCGTGACTACACACCAAAAAATATGTTATTTGGAACTTACTTGTTTACGTTCCGTGTCCTGGACACCACGTCAGAGATATTTCTTATGTTCGGCACTCTGGACTACGTTCTGCTACTTAAGCCCTTTCAGGGTTTGGAAGCGGGAGATTGAGAACGAACGAAGCCAAACCAATATCTCATCCATTTCGCATGTTTCTAGAAGCGTTGGCCAGATGGTCATGTGGTAGGGATCTTGTGTTGCTCTACAGTCGCATTTCTCATCACCCCTGTATGCCCATCTCTTTAAGTTCTTCCTGCATCGGGAACTAGTTCCGGGTCTATTTAGTGACCTCCATGTTGAGTAAGGCTAGTGGTGTCTGGTTGCTGGTTGTATCCTCCACTTCGATGTAGGCGGCCTGCGTTTGTTCATTACATTTTTCTGTGCAGCGATTTCCTGGTCTGGTCTGTACGGGCAATGTTGACTGTAAGAAACTTCTAGATTTAGGCCTTGTGCGCTGCATCTTGTGTCCCAAACAAAATGTGTATTGGGTCGTCTACTTGCTTCTCTCTTTCAATGTCTGATGTGACACTTTCGTGACGATTATGAGATATATTTTTTTAGGCCCCTAATGTAACTACCTGGACAGTTTCATTTATCGATGTATCAATAAGTTTGGCATGTGCTTACTTATTTACTTTCTGTGTCTGGCAACCTCACAAAGACTTCGCTGAAAAACCAGCCACTATCAGTGCTCTTTCATTTACCACCGTCATGTCCTCCACTGCGCATGATCCCTGCATCCTAAGACATATAATCAGGTAGTCCGGGTCCTGGACGGCCTCACATTTGCAAAAATCATCTTCTGCTAATCCCCACTTTTTCAGGTTAGACCCACACCTGTTCTCATTTGTCCTGAGCTTGTCCAAACTGACGCGGCGTACTCAGCTGAGTAGACACACAGGGCGAGTGATGGTGTTCGGGGGACATCTGACTGTGCTCCCCATGTTGTGCCAGTCAATCTTCAGATTTTCAATCAATCATGGACGTCTCAGTCTTGTTAGACATGCTCGTGATGCCTTTTAAGTTTTGTCCAGCTCTGTCTCCTGTATTTCGACACTGTCTACTATTGCTGTAAAGGCCGATCCGCGAGTGACAATCCCTGCCACAGATTGTACAACCATACTCAGAAGGCTGGCTTGCTTGGCTGTTCCTTGATCTCTTCAGTCTTTCTCTTTTCTCTGCAGCCAGAAGACCTCTACGAGCGTCAGCAGCCACTATGCCCCCTCCAACTGTCTCCAGATAGCTCAATCCTAAGAAATTTCTTCCCAGCCCTCAGATGGGACGTCGCATGACTTCATGTCCCTCTTGCATACGTCATTAAATCGCAGTGCGGGACGGCCGATTCTTCTAATCGCAGTGTGGGACGGCCGATTCTTCTAATGGCTAGCTGTCCATAAAGGATATCCTTTGGCAGCCTCTCGTCCTCCATGCGATTCAGATATAATATCTGGCAGTACACTTCCGTTTTGTTTTATGACTGTGTGTCTCATTGTCGCATCCAACTTTACACTCAGTTATTGGAGACCGTACTGTGGTCTAACTCAAGCCCGTGCTATTTGATCTGTAGTTAACTTGTTGCCTGTTTCTGATGTGGAACTTTGCGACATGCTTGGGCTTTGCTTCAGTTTGGTTTGAGATTAATTTTGACCTTCTTCTTATTCTGCTGCGTTCGTTCTCAAACTCCAGACCAAGCCCTGAACAAAGCTTTGCAAGCAGCAAGATGTAGTCCGGAGAACGGAATACTTTATATCGCTAGTTTACAGCTTGACTGCGATATTTGCACCTTTCGGTCCGACACATCCGTTTTCAGCGGGGGAAATTTTGAGCTAATATACGACAAAGGTGTTTGTCAGTTTGTAATCAACCTCTTCAAACCAGTTCCCGAGGGGACGGCGTGGCCTAGTGGTTATGTGACACGGCTCACAACCATAAGGTGCTGGGTTCGATCCCCATCTCAGCACCGGCCGTTACCCCGGGGAAGCAAACCCTTAGAAAATGCAGGAGGAAGCAGACCCTTACATAAAATGCATGCTGAAGTCGGATGCACTGGGCCGACAGGCGCAAAATAAAAACGCAGTGCAATGCACACCGCCTTGGGGATTAGAGAAATAAGGCGAACGCAAAAAAAAAAAAAAACCAGTTCCCTTGGGCAGCGACTGATGTGTTGTCAGCATACGTGAATTTCGCTACCTCTGTGTCCATAGGTTGGTCGTTGGAATATATGTTATACAACATAGATGTCTTCATGTGCGTCTGATTGTGCATATTTTTGTATGTATGTATATGCATGTCGCATTTCTTGAAAGGAGAAGAAAACAAATTTAGAGGTATTGAAAAAGTTGGGGGTGAAAAGAGAATTAATGACCGACATCAGGGTTAGACAGTTACGTTATTTTGGTCATATTACAAGACATACCTTCTTCTTGTTGAAAACCATACTGGAAGGCAGTCGTGAGGCAAACAACGTTTTCAGTGGGTGGATAACATCAGGAGATGAACTGGAAAAATCCTACCAGAGTGCACCATTACGGCAAGAGATAGAGTACTATGGAGATCCGTTGCAGCCGATCTTCGATGCAGAGATGGCACTTGAACTGAACTGATATGCGTTTATGTGAATACATGTTTGTATACGCATTTGTGAATGAGTTTGTATGTGTGTCTATATATTTATTTATATACGTGTACGCCTGTATATTTGCATATGTGTTGTGGATGCATGTGTTAAATCCGACAATGATATAGTTATTATACTCTTTAACCTTGAGAGCAAACTTTACATTTTCTTCATCCGACACTAAACAAAAATTGCTAGGTAACGGTGTATACAAGAAATAATACCCAAATCTGTACATATGTCTTACACAGTAGTTCTAACAGTTCAGAAATGTGCGTGGCCCACTTACACATGTGTGTAGCCACTCAAAGATCCTCGACCCCGTCCCGGAAAGCACAAATTGAGGAAATATTAAAGCGAAGCTGCAGTGATAATGAAGGTCAAAAATAAATAAAGCAGGTAATTGTTCAGGGGCACAAGCTAAAAAAAAAACCCACGTTAAGAACAATTAACAAACAAAAACACAAAATGAACAAAGACATACAGTATACAATACAGAAGACCGAATTTATATGGCCACCAATTAATGAACCGCGGTTGTAACATGTAAAAATGGAGCGAGGAGAGAAAATTCTACGAAATTTGAGTCCAGAAAACTGTTAACAAATATTTACAAAGACAACTAATAGAAATATGTGTCTTCCGCTCACTGATAATGTACCTGCCTTGTCAAATGGTTATCGTTTTAGTAGACATGTGTCCAAGAACACGGAAACTGAAAACATTTAAAAGAATCGATTGACACGACACGACTGTCAAACATGCCATGTTATCTCACGTCGGATATCAGCTAGGACGGACATCTTTTCGTTAATGATACGAACATTATGATCACGAGATATTGATAATTAGTACACCGTTTAGTATGTTTCTGTAGACACATGACAATCAGAATGGCGTGTATGTTTAATGGGGGTATAGAGTAATTCCGTAAATCTTTAACACCAGTTCGATAAAGCTCCTTTACTCAACAATGTTACTCAACAATCTTGCTGCACAATTTTACTTAACAATATTACTCAACACATTTTGTTTGAAAATTGTACTCAGCGATCTCCTGGCACAATTGACCCTGACTAATATGTCCGATCAGTATATTTTATCAGACCCTGGCTAACATTATCCGATCAGTAATTTTGCCTGACCCTGACTAATATGCCCGATCAGAATAATTTACCTAACCCTGACTAATATGTCCTATCATTATGTTTTGCCTAACCCTGACTAGCATGTCCTATCATTATGTTTTGCCTAACCCTTACTAATATGTCCTATCATTATGTTTTGCCTAACCCTGACTAGCACGTCCTATCATTATGTTTTGCCTAACCCTTACTAATATGTCCTATCATTATGTTTTGCCTAACCCTGACTAGCATGTCCTATCAGAATATTTTGGATGACCCTGACTAGCATGTCCAATCAGTGTATGTTTTGCCTGATCAAACGTTAGTCCTTTCTACCCCGAGGATTATGTATATGTTGCACGCACCATTGTATCACCACTCAGACCCCTGAATGTTTTAGGCACCTTTAAACGCGAGCCCCCAGGCAAAAATGTTCTTTATCCCATAATCCTCCACAGTTTACTATCAACTTGTTGTATACGTCTCGTTAATTGCACAAAGCTGTTTGCTATTTTTCCAAGCCCGGACATGTTTTAAGTCAAGTCTGTTTCACCCCGTTCGACTGGGCATCATTACAACTAATATTTATACCTCTGTATAAACACTCACCGGTACCTGGAAATGGTGCACCGTTTGCGTTTTACACGTCATTCTAACGTGATTTTGTCATGTGCGTAAACCAAGTTCTGAAATAGAAGTATAAACTAATCTAACATGTGTAAAAATATGGTTCTACTTTTGCTAGTGGTTGTGCTTTCGTTAGTCGATTGGTTGTTTATTGACCAAGCGGCCTATGGGCTCCCTCCCTTTGGCCCAATGCTGTATAGTGATATCTGCAAGTGTTTGAAAGCTGTTGTTTAGTTTCGTACAAAGTGTTCCATTTAGTTTGTCGCTTTTTTCTAATACCAGCAAGCACCGGACATTCAAAAAAATGATGTTCATCAGTTTCATAGGGATGTGTGCACAGCCGGCACTCTGGAGTATGTTCTGGTTGGATTTTGTTCCAAGATACTGTTAAGTTGTATGTGTTAATTGCGAAGTCGGAAAATGGTGCTTTGGTCTGTTTTTTTCAGGAGGTTGATGTGTTGTCTTTGGGATGGCCATATGTTTGTTGATTTCTCTTCCAGTATTTCCTATCTTTTCAACCATGCTTCTTTGTTCGAAGTCATCTGTAAGTAGATATTCCACAGGCAACAAGGGCCCTCTGGCTAATCGTCCGTGACCACGGGGAATGGTCGATTCCCATACTGATGTCCATGGCCTGCTTTAAGAGCTGGTGAGCGGTAACTACCTCCACCAGCTGGGCCACATGTCCAAATAAGGGCAGATGGCGACGGTTTAGCATGGGGACATGGGATTTCGAGGCGAGACTTTGTCGTTTGTGACCTGGCCAAATCAGTATACTGATAGCGGTTTATTTGAATATTTAAAACAAGATTAAAGATCTAATAACATCGAGATAATTCCGGAAAATAAACGTTGCCAACAAAAATAAGAATTATAATACTGCATACTTGTAATAGACAGTCAGGTGGAGACAGGGACGCTTATGTTGATATCGTCAATAGTGGCTCGCGTTTTTGGGTGTCAATCAAAATCAAGTTTAAAAAAAAAATGAAACGGTGGTCATCATACTACTTTCCTAAGGTTTTGTTAGCCGCCAGCCGGATTCGAACCGTTGAACTAAGAGCTTATAATTGTGTACGATACCAACTGAGCTGTGGCGGTCATATCAATAATTCTGGATCTGATGTATGTAAATGTATATTTGTTGTTTGTTTTTTGTTTGTTTTTTTTTTGTTTTTTTGGTGTTTTTTTTAAGATGATTGTGGCTCATGGCTTCTGTGACATCAAGAACCCGTGAATTTAATCGACAGGTTTAAGGGGCACGTGTTATCTATGTTTGATTGGGTTTTTGGAGGGTGTTTATACTTTTTAAAATACTTTAGCAATGAAAGAGCCAGCTCGATGTCTTTGTAGAGAAATGTCCATCTCACCGAAAAACTAATATTTTTTGAAAATATGTTAGTCATTGTAAAAGCACAACTTTTATTTCATACTAAATGACGTTTCAGATGTCGATGTGGCATTGTTGACAACATATAACATATTTGGTTTCTGTTTTGTAACTAAGACTTGCGTTTGGCTGTTTTGGTGCATTGATCGACAGGGGAGATAGGGCCAGAGTGCCTGCATCCTGAGTTACCTCCAGACTACTTATCTCTTGCCACTGATCCAAGATAGCGTGGGACCAGAGAGTGAGCGTGGTAACCAGTGCAGTTGCTCCCTCACTATAATCTAAAACACGGCGCAAGTTGCATCATCAAGACAGAACCGCAGGATGGTGTCGGGACCATTACTTGCGCTGGGCAACTAACTTCTGTGTGTGTGTGTGAGTGTGGGTGTATGTATGTGTGTGTGGGTGTATATATGGGTGTGTGTGGATAGACGGACGGGCGGATGGATGAATGGATAGATAGATAGATAGATAGATAGATAGATAGATAGATAGATAGATAGATAGATAGATAAGGAGATAGATTGATGGATATAGATAGATAGATAGATAGATAGATAGATAGATAGATAGATAGATAGATAGATAGATAGATAGATAGATAGATAGATAGATAGATAGATAGATAGATAGATAGATAGATAGATAGATAGAAAAGGAGACAGATAGATGAGATGGGTGGACGAGTGTGGAAAATGACATCGACCAGATACCTGTGGTACTTACAAATAGTCTTTGAAGTATAGGACCAGTATATACAGAAACAAATTGTAAGCAGAGCTCGCAGAACACGCACGCACGCACGCACGCACACCCACACACACACACACCCACACACACAAAGCCACACATATCAATTATCAGCTGTGCAGGGAGCTGAAGAATAACACCAGTGGCAGGTGGAGCACACTGATCAAGATCCCCATCTCACGTCTTCGTTCGTGCTCCTGGAAACAGGCTGTGCCACATCAGTCTGGCCAACGTGGTGGGGATCAATATTGTAATCCTCATAACGGTGAGTTTACTGAGGAGCCTTGCATTGCACTACAGCCATGAGGGCCAGGTCCACCTCCTCAGATACGTCCGTCTCGGAATGCAAGGAGAACCACTGTAGCCCGCTATTATCCACACTTGATTTTTCGTAAACTCGTTACTGGTAAAGTTGAATCTGCTACTTATATGCTTTCTTTTAGATTGTCCCAATTAGTGCTTCCTGTCTTTTTATTTTGCAATTTCCCTCGTTATCTGACAGTAGATTAGTACATGTTGAGTATTACGTTATTAACGATGGTCGTTCAAATCAAACCGGGACTTTTGTTCTAGTTCTACCTGAGTGGGCGATATAACTATAACTGGTGTTAGAACTACGATCATTAGCTAGGGGCACTTGTGTCGTATTACTGCTATGTGGTCCACTTGCCATGGGCCGTTCACGTGACATATAAATAAAAATGACGGGAAACGTTGTTAGTGCTTGCATGAAACAGCTCGTTGTGATGAATTTTCTTCTGGAAGAAGGCGTGAAACCTGAGGAAATTTACAGAAGACTGCAATCACAATACGGTGATGAGACACTCAGCCGTAGTAAGACGTTTGAATGGTGTAAACGTTCTAAAGAAGGCCGTACATCCGTGAGTGATGATCCCGACCGTGATGGGTCTCATCAAGACACCAGTCATTCCTGTGAAAGTCCAGATTGTGGAACGGCTTATCCTGGATGTTGATTCTCTACCCAGTGGTGCCACTATCAGCAGTGAACAGTGCATATGCAATTTGAGTAATGTGCATAACAGTCTGCGGGAAAAACGGCCTGGTTTGTTCACTTAGGGCGTCCTACTCTTGCAAGATAAAGCTCGACTTCTTACGACTACCGCACCATGTGCCATCTGCAGCAACTCGGCTGGGACGTATTGCCACATCCGCCTGTCTTCGGCTTCGTTCGTTCTCAATCACTCGCTACCAAGCCCTGAGAATGGCGTTGCAAGTAGCATGATGTAGTCTAGAAAATGGAATGCGTTGTGTCGTAGTTTACAGCTTGACTGCGATATTTGTACCTTTCTGTCAAACACATCCGACTTCAGCAGACTTTTTTTTAGTACCGGGTTAGCATTATCTATTTGAGGCCTTCTCCTTAACTAGTCTGCTCTGTAGCAGCCTGTTATCCAGAACCACCGCGTAGAGGTGTGGATGGGTCTTGGCAATTCTGGTTCGCTGTTCCTGACGCTAACAGTCAGCTATGGCTCGCTGACCGCTGCAGCTCATGCCCTGCTCAGCATCCACATCCACCTTACAGCCAATACCTCACTCCAAGCGAGTTCTACCTGTCTTGACCCCTAACAGAATTCCTGGGAGGTCCGTATTTCGGCACTGATGACGAAGTGAAACAGGCTGTCCTGGATTGATTCAGACATACTGATAAATTGTTCTACGCTGAAGCTTTTCAAGCATTATTTACACTGTGCATAAATGTTGCAGGAGATTATATCGAAAAATAAATGGCATTTTGACAACTTTGACACATTTTGTTTTTCCTTTAAAAAACAAAAGTCCTGTTTGACATGAACGCACCTGGTATATATTTAACGCCCGACTGTTTAAATTCTGAAATACCTATTTGGAATCCTTCTTTATATTTTATTTCGTCAATATTTTTCAGACTGACGGCTATTTTAATCACTACAGGATTGTGATCTGAATTTATGTCTGTGCTTGGGCATGCTTTCGCCATTGTTGCACTATTTTCAGTGTGACCTTTATCATTAAGAGGCTATACGATTTCTTACTATATCTCCTGGGTTTTTCCTCGTATGCGAACTTCCTGGAGCTTGTAGGAAACATTTGTTACATATAACTAATTGGTGTTGTTTTATTCCTTAACAATAATGCATCGACCTATATTATCTATGGTTTCTTTTCTCTAATCCAAATTACCCTACACATGTTGCCGTCTGCGAATTAATGAGCAATACATGTTTGTGGTTCTTATTCTACCTGATCTTCCAATGTTCTGAGGGATGTTCTTGTCTGATAGGATTCATCTACCTCATATGTTTAGATGCTCATTTATTGTGTGTATGCATGTGGAGGATTACATCGTTATGGTCAGGATATTTTGAATCAATAATGCATGTTTTGTTGTTAATGCAGATAATGTACAGCGTTCTGGTCAGGATATTGGGAGCCAATAATATGTGTTTTGTCAGCGTTCTGGTCAGGATATTGGGAGCCAATAATACGTGTTTTGTCAGCGTTCTGGTCAGGATATTGGGAGCCAATAATACGTGTTTTGTCAGCGTTCGGGTCGGGATATTGGGAGCCAATAATACGTGTTTTGTCAGCGTTCTGGTCAGAATGTTGGGAGCCAATAATATGTGTTTTGTCAGCGTTCTGGTCAGGATATTGGGAGCCAATAATACGTGTTTTGTCAGCGTTCTGGTCAGGATATTGGGAGCCAATAATACGTGTTTTGTCAGCGTTCGGGTCGGGATATTGGGAGCCAATAATACGTGTTTTGTCAGCGTTCTGGTCAGAATGTTGGGAGCCAATAATACGTGTTTTGTCAGCGTTCTGGTCAGAATGTTTGGAGCCAATAATACGTGTTTTGTCAGCGTTCTGGTCAGAATGTTGGGAGCCAATAATACGTGTTTTGTCAGCGTTCTGGTCAGAATGTTGGGAGCCAATAATACGTGTTTTGTCAGCATTCTGGTCAGAATGTTGGGAGCCAATAATACGTGTTTTGTGAACATTCTGGTCAGAATGTTGGGAGCCAATAATACGTGTTTTGTCAGCGTTCTGGTCAGAATGTTGGGAGCCAATAATACGTGTTTTGTCAGCGTTCTGGTCAGAATGTTGGGAGCCAATAATACGTGTTTTGTCAGCATTCTGGTCAGAATGTTGGGAGCCAATAATACGTGTTTTGTCAGCGTTCTGGTCAGAATGTTGGGAGCCAATAATACGTGTTTTGTCAGCGTTCTGGTCAGAATGTTGGGAGCCAATAATACGTGTTTTGTCAGCATTCTGGTCAGAATGTTGGGAGCCAATAATACGTGTTTTTTTTTGTTGTCTCCGGATTTAAGAGACACATTGATGTGAGGGGACGCTTTCATTAAATATTAGAGAATTGAGACGATTTATAAAAGTGAATCAGATCTATCCTAAACGACAGTCAATCAGTCTATCTTCCTCTTCTGTAGTTACTGTTTCCATCATATTGAATTAACGTATTCTATTTTGTTCCCCGTCCACCATACAGCTACCAAAAAGAAAATGAAAAAAACAGCCTGTCAAACTTTTTTCCATTGCTATGGTAGTCGAGGAGTTTTTATGCTGAGGACTACAGGTCGCTTCGCCATTGCTGTCGCCACGTCGTGTGCTGGCTATGTTTGTTTATTTCACCCCCAACAGACAAACAGCATACGCAATACCGAGATTCGAACCGCTGCCCTACTTGTTGGCAGACAGGCCTCGAAACCATTTGGCCACGCGTACAAAGAATGCTTTTAATTTATTTTTATTGTGAGTCGCCATCTTGAGCTTCACCAAGGAAACGTCCCATAGCTTACATTTGCACTTTTTTTGGGCCATATTTGTTTTAGATCCCAACCGTTCTCTTGTACTGTGCATTCCAACGCAGCAACGTCTGGTTATTGTGTTAAATTTCTTCCTTAATCTGTGTTCTATCCATTTCTGTTTTCTCCTCTATCCACAGTTTATCTGTATGTATAATCACTGGCGTATTTTTGTTTTTATTACCTCTGAACGTCTTATTCTTCTTCTTCTTCTTCTTCGTCCTCTTCGTACGCTGTCAGACGTCTACTTGATCTTGTTCGTAGAAAGCAGCAGTCATCTTGAGGCTGTCGACACTGCCATAGAGCTTGCCTAGTGTTGCCACTGGTGATGGCCACGTGTGCTTTCTCTGGTCCTCGTATGTCGGGCAATTTTGCAGCAGATGTTCAGCATCATTTTTTGTGTAGCCAGTATGCTCTGTTTCCCACTTGGCCATGTATCTGGCCTTAATAAACCTTTTGGACTCTTCGTAGGTCACACTAGAATCTGGTTGTGGTAACCTCGCACCTTCTTTTGCCAGTCTGTCTGCCTCCTCGTTGCCTTGAATGTTACAGTGGGATGGAACCCACTGTACCACTACTCTTTTTGGTGCGGACTGCTGGCATAGTTGACAGAGTACTGCTCTTAAATCATTAAGTTCTGTATTTTTCTGTCTTTTTAGTGCTGTAACTACGGACATGGCATCTATAAACAGGAATATCTGGTTTTCATTGCTTTCGCCTGTCAGCATTGCTTCTACTGCAGCCTTCAATGCCTCTGCCTCCGCTGTGAAATTGCTTGAGAATTTTCCAGTTGCCACTGACAGTGTTATTTTTCTACCATTTGTTAGGCTCACGTCTAATTCTCTGCAATTTGGAAGTAATACTCTTAGTGACAAGACATGTTTCCGGGATATATAGTAGGACATTAGTGTTCAACAGTATAATCTGATTTTCCTAAGAGAACGTTGCTCGGCCCCGTGTTAGGACACAAAGTGGTAAAAGCAAATTAGCCTTGGTTAACCGTAATGTTCTTTATGAAAACCAAACAGCGAATATAGCACACAGGGAAGGAATAACAAACCCAGTGGCGATCAAGAAAGGGATGGGACAAGTATGTCTATTATCTCTAAGTCTATTTAATCTGTATTCGGGGGTGATGATGGAAGAAGCCACCAGAAATTGTAACATGGGCGTCAGGGTAAGTGGTGAACGAATAAATGGAATCGAATGTGCGGATGGTCAAGCCATCTTAGGAGGAACAGAGAAATAATGACCAAAAACTACTCACGAGGATCAACAACACGGCCAAGACATTTGGTATGGGGATAAATGCTGGTAAAATAAAAACCGATGGTCAAAGCTAAACAAACTCAAAGGTTAAATATCAGCATCGAGGGATAGATTATTGAACAAGTTTTAGGCTAGTGGAACTATTTCTGCCTCTTGTTAGCTCAGTGAAGCTATTTCTTCCTCTTGTTGGCTCAGTGAAGCTATTTCTTCCGATTGATAGCTCAGTGAAGCTATTTCTTCCGATTTGATAGCTCAGTGAAGCTATTTCTTCCTCTTGTTGGCTCAGTGAAGCTATTTCTTCCGATTGATAGCTCAGTGAAGCTATTTCTTCCTATTGTTAGCTCAGTGAAACTATTCCACCCTCTTGTTAGGTCAGGGAAACTATTCCATCCTCTTGTTAGCTCGGGGAAACTACTCCACCCTCTTGTTAGCTCAGGGAAACTATTCCACCCTCTTGTTAGCTCACTGAAACTATTCCACCCTCTTGTTAGCTCACTGAAACTATTCCACCCTCTTGTTAGCTCACTGAAACTATTCCACCCTCTTGTTAGCTCACTGAAACTATTCATCATTCTGTTGGCTCTGTGAAACTATTCATCCTTTTGTTGGCTCTGAGATACTATTCATCCTTTTGTTAGCTCAGTGAAACTATTCCACCTTTTGTAAGCTCAGTGAAACTATTTCTGCATCTTGTTAGATTTAGTAAAACTATTCCACCCTCTTGTTAGCTCAGTGAAACTATTCCACCCTCTTGTTAGCTCAGTGAAACTATTCCACCCTCTTGTTAGCTCAGTGAAACTATTCTACCCTCTTGTTAGCTCAGTGAAACTATTCCACCCTCTTGTTAGCTCAGTGAAACTATTCTACCCTCTTGTTAGCTCAGTGAAACTATTCCACCCTCTTGTTAGCTCAGTGAAACTATTCCACCCTCTTGTTAGCTCAGTGAAACTATTCCACCCTCTTGTTAGCTCAGTGAAACTATTCCACCCTCTTGTTAGCTACGTCAAACTAGTCAATCCTCTTCTTAGCTCAGTGAAGTTGATTTAGTCTATTGTCAGCTTAGTAAATCCATTTAAGTGATCTTTTTTTTAATATTGAATGACAGGCGGACTGAGCGGCTAAGGGTAGTGGTCTCTTGAGTTTGAAGATATGGACTCGAACCCTGGTAATGTCTAAGTTTATTTTTTTTCGTGGTAGAATATATAATTGTTTTGACAGTCCAGAGACGCGACCTTTACTCCAGCTGCATTAATCTCCTCCCAAAGACCCAGTAATGATATTGTTGTTGTTTAATGCCCAAATTGAGTAAGTTTACTCTTTCTTTGCGCCCTGAAAAGGACGTTAAGTGGCTAGTAGCTTTCCTCACATCCCGAGCATGCTGATGAAGGTGGCCTGCGGTCCTCCAGGCGGTTGTGATATCCTTGGCTTCATCTGCGTGGCGTTCACTACTACGGGGATCACATCGATCCACATCTCGTCAGCCAGGCTGCCTTCAGGAACGCTACATTGAAAAGAGATCGTCGTCCTGGTCAGTGTATTGACCCTGACGTGACGTCCTGGTCAGTATGCTGTGCCTGACTAGACTATCGTCTCAGTTCCAAAGCAATGATATTAATTTGTTTCTTGTTCGTTGGTTTTTTTTCTTCTTCATTTTAATTATATGTTGACCTTTAGAAAGTGCAAAATAGTATTTGTGCATCTGCAAGCGTACTGCAGCATTTGTATATAACGGAAATGGTTAGCGAATGCTATCGCAGAGGGCAGAGATATACGACAAGCTCTCCAACGTGATCTGATAAATATTTATTTCCAACCGTTAAATATTTGTTCTGCTGCCTGACTCCCTGGGCCCAACATTGAGAAGCACATAATTATACCGCTGTACGTACCAAGCATGGGGTAAATGCAGCCTAAGTTGATGTTGTAAATGCGGCCTCGTGTATTGCTGTTTAAGCTTTAGAAGTATCCGTTTCACAATGCCAACGCACGAGGTTCTAATCACGCTCGTGTCCAGTTTGGCAGACATGTTTTTTTTTATTCTTTCTTCCACTTTAGGAAAGTAATGGCATCTTCATGTTAGCTCAGTGAAGCTATTCCATCTTTCTGTTAGCTCAGTGAAGCTATTTATGCCTCTTGTTGGCTTTGTGAAGCTATTTCTGCATCTTGTTAGCTCAATCAAACTATTTATGTCTCATGTTAGCTCAATCAAACTATTTCTGTCTCTTGTTAGCTCAATCAAACTATTTCTGTCTCTTGTTAGCTCAATCAAACTATTTATGTCTCTTGTTAGCTCAATCAAACTATTTATGTCTCTTGTTAGCTCATTCAAACTATTTATGTCTCTTGTTAGCTCAATCAAACTATTTATGTCTCTTGTTAGCTCAATCCAACTATTTCTGCTTCTTGTTAGCTCAATCAAACTTTGCCTCTTGTTAGCTTAATCAAACTATGTCTGCGTCTTATTATCCCAGTGAAGCTATTTTTGCCTTTTGTTAGATCAGTGAAGCTATTTCTTCCTCTTGTTAGCTCAGTAAAGCTATTTCTTTCTATTGTTAGCTCAGTGAAGCTATTTCTTCCTCTTGTTAGCTCAGTAAAGCTATTTCTTTCTATTGTTAGCTCAGTGAAGCTATTTCTTCCTCTTGTTAGCTCAGTGAAGCTATTGCTTTCTCTTGTTAAATGTTAAACCAGAAGTACATGAAGGGAGCCTGCGTGGCCTAGGGGAGAAGCATCCGTTTCACAATCCCAGTGCACCAGGTTCTAATCACACTCGGGTCCAGTTTGGTAGACATGGTTTATTTTTCGCTTCTCCGCGTTCGAAAAGTAACGGCTGCTTACCTTACCGTACACTTGCCAATAAACTTATACAAGCTACTTACTTTGTTCTTAGTACATGAAGTGTTTTGGGGCAGATTTATGCAAGGTGGCAGCCTCTACGGTGGCATCATGTTTCACAAGGATCTAACAGAACCTAAATTCTATCAACCCCCGAACCTGAAAGACCGGCCTACTCCTCTCGTTGTCTGACCTCTCCTTATGACATATACTGTTTATACTTGTTTGAACCTGTCAAAAACCCAAAGCTCCCGTCGACGTGGAATCATCATTATGTGCCCTGCCGGTTTCCGTTGGCGATCATGGACAGCCATTCATTTATATCACGTGTGTCGTTTACCAACTCTGTTGTTGATTGTCGCCCATGCCATTCTCTCAGGCTGTCCATCATCTTCTCACTCGCCCTTCCTCTGTCTCGCTTTCCTGCTATATTTTCCGTTATCACGACTTGCCCCAAGCCGCCTCTTCTCATAACATGCCTCAAAAAAGGGTTCTGTCTTGTTCTGATCCTTGCAATAAGTTGTCTTTGTGACTGTGCCTCCTCGAGTACTGTATCATTAGTCTTCTTTGTCTGTGCCTCCTCGAGTACTGTATCATTAGTCTTATTTGTCTGTGCCTCCTCGAGTACTGTATCATTAGTCTTCTTTGTCTGTGCCTCCTCGAGTACTGTATCATTAGTCTTATTTGTCTGTGCCTCCTCGAGTACTGTATCATTAGTGTTCTTTGTCTGTGCCTCCTCGAGTACTGTATCATTAGTCTTATTTGTCTGTGCCTCCTCGAGTACTGTATCATTAGTCTTATTTGTCTGTGCCTCCTCGAGTACTGTATCATTAGTCTTATTTGTCTGTGCCTCTTCGAGTACTGTTTCATTAGTCTTATTTGTCTGTGCCTCTTCGAGTACTGTATCATTAGTGTTCTTTGCAATCAATGGAATCAGCAGAATTTGTTCTGGAAGCGACGGAGATGTGGTTTGACAGAAGAATGCTGCTGATGTCGACGCAACACATGCGAATGTTAAGACATGCAAGTTGAGCCACATCAATGTGGAGCATATGCTACATTCTTGACAAGGACTCACCGCAAGTATTGTGTGAGCAGACAAAACCTCTTGGCTTCAACTAGAATTCTCAATATAGATTGCCCGATTCCATTAAACCTATTCAAAGCAATGCTCAGGAAGCAATCACGCTCTTGTTTATACTGAGCCGTGTATTCTGAAAACACTTTCCACACACTTAGGAAATAAATAGAATTTCCGTGCATATTTCCAATCACAATTTCCGTTCGCGGGAGCGCAATGGTGGCCTGAGATATTTACTAAGCACATGACAAAATGAGTTACGTTAGTAAACTGAAACAGAACTTTACAATTCAACGGTTTGTTTGAGTTGGGTTTCCAATTGGTATAACTGGTACGTGCTAGCTAATAATGAAGACTGGCTCATGTACAGACATAACTCATTTCACCTCCGAGGTGCCTATTAAAGACCTTTTTAAGTGTGATCAGCATATAGTGCCCTTGCTACATAAGGTGTGTCCTTGCTACAGAAGGCGTGCCCTTGCTACAGAAGGCGTGCCCTTGCTACAGAAGGCGTGCCCTTGCTACTGAAGGCGTACCCTTGCTACAGAAGACGTGCCCTTGCTACAGAAGGCGTGCCCTTGCTACAGAAGGCGTGCCCTTGCTACAGAAGACGTGCCCTTGCTACAGAAGGCGTGCCCTTGCTACAGAAGACGTGCCCTTGCTACAGAAGGCGTGCCCTTGCTACAGAAGACGTGCCCTTGCTACAGAAGGCGTGCCCTTGCTACAGAAAACGTGCCCTTGCTACAGAAGGCGTGCCCTTGCTACTGAAGGCGTGCCCTTGCTACAGAAGGCGTGCCCTTGCTACAGAAGGTGTGCCCTTGCTACAGAAGGCGTGTCCTTGCTACAGAAGGTGTGCCCTTGCTACAGAAGGCGTGCCCTTGCTACTGAAGGCGTGCCCTTGCTACAGAAGGCGTGCCCTTGCTACAGAAGGTGTGCCCTTGCTACAGAAGGTGTGCCCTTGCTACAGAAGGTGTTGGCCTTTGCTACAGAAGATGTGCCCTTGCTACAGAAGGTGTGCCCTTGCTACAGAAGGCGTGCCCTTGCTACTGAAGTCGTGCCCTTGCTACAGAAGGTGTGCCCTTGCTACAGAAGGTGTGCCCTTGCTACATAAGGTGTGCTCTTGCTACATAAGGTGTGCCCTTGCTACAGAAGGTGTGCCCTTGCTACATAAGGTGTGCCCTTGCTACATAAGGTTTGCCCTTGCTACAGAAGGCGTGCACTTGCTACAGAAGGTTTGCCCTTGCTACAGAAGGTGTGCTCTTGCTACAGGCGGTGTGCCGTTGCTACAGAAGGTGTGCCCTTGCTACATAAGGTGTGCCCTTGCTACATAAGGTGTGCTCTTGCTACATAAGGTGTGCCCTTGCTACATAAGGTTTGCCCTTGCTACAGGAGGTGTGCCCTTGCTACAGAAGGTGTGCCCTTGCTACAGAAGATGCTGAAGGGATGTCAACAACATGAGTAGGTTTCGAATATTTCTCAAACAGTTTACTATTTAGCTATATGTATCCTTTTTGGTCAAGGTAATGCGTTATAAACTTCCAAATAAGAAAGAATGGGATACAATTCAGTCATTATTTTCTAGAGAGAAAACGGGACGAATTTAGTTCATTAGTTCCTCAGACAAAGAATGGCGAAGATTTCATTCTTAAGTTAATTAAAACAGTTAAAGAGAAATATTTGATTCCTTAGTTCCGTGAGACAATGATAGATTTGGGTTCTCTAGCTACAAAGAATAATAAAGATCTGATTCTTATCTTCTTTGAGAACGGGCTAGATATATTTAATTAAAAAGAAAGTGAGAAAAAATCCCTAGCGCGACGTCACGGAAGCGGAGAAAAGCCTGAATGCGCTAAGCAGAGCAAGCGATGGGGTTGGCATACAAATCAATAGAAAGAAAACAGTTCACGCTCAACACCTTCTGCCCAAAAGGAGATATGCGCCTTGGAGATTGTCCCGTCGAAAACGTACATTCGTATATCCACTTGGGCCAAGAGATCACGAACTCCCATTTAATAAATCTGGAGATCTTACGAAGGATAACCGCGGGCTGGCTCAGCTTCAACTGTATTAAACCCATTCTGCGACAGATGCGAAGCGTCAACGATAGGGCGCACACCTTCAACAATGTGGTTATTCCGGCCCTGGTATATGGCTGCGAGGTGTGGAACCTACAGCAAGCTTAAGTAGATAAGACAACGCGTTGCCCAACGAGCGATGGAGCGAAGACGATCTCCATTCGAGACCAAATAAGCAACGCATAGATCAGACGTCCGACTTCCTTCTCTGACATCCTAGATGTCGCGCTGTTACGAAAATACAGATGTGCCGGCCATGTGGTGCGCATACCGGATGCAGATGGACACGTATAATGAACTTGCGGTGGCCAACCAACTTTGCCGCCATCGAGGGGGCCGAGACTAAGATGGAGAGATGGCATAATGGAGGCCCTAGTCCCAACATGGAGCACCAAGGTAACAGAGCGAAAGAGTTTACTCAACATGTAGCTATCTGGCATCAGATACACGTGCCTGGTTAAATACGAGGATTTTGAGAAAGGGAGAACGATTTCATTTCTGTTCTTTGAAATTGAAGAAACTTTATATCCTTACTACTTTCATTGCTAGCTGGTTTCACTTGTTTTAATTGTTATAGTTTGCTTCTTTACCAGGGAGTGGCAGAAATGCACGCAGTCCAACCCCTGGCTTGGTGCCCGCACCTGACAGAAGTGATGCCACTGCCTCGTTCAGGCTTCAGTCCCAACGCTCCTTGTAACACGTGTGGAGATGTGTCTGAGAACTGGGTCTGCCTGACTTGTTACAAGGTCAGTTGGTCATTAAGAATTGCAAATATGTAATAAATGTGGAGATGTGTCTGAGAACTGGGTCTGCCTGACTTGTTACAAGATCAGTTGGTCATTAAGAATTGCAAATATGTAATAAATGTGGAGATGTGTCTGAGAACTGGGTCTGCCTGACTTGTTACAAGGTCAGTTGGTCATTAAGAATTGCAAATATGTAATAAATGTGGAGATGTGTCTGAGAACTGAGTCTGCCTGACTTGTTACAAGGTCAGTTGGTCATTAAGAATTGTAAAAATGTAATAAATGTGGAGATGTGTCTGAGAACAGAGTTTGTCTGGTGTTGCGCATACACACACGCCGCACCCATATATAATGGGGTGGGGGTGTTCAAATTAAACCGGACCAAACTGCAACAAATGAACATACGTATGATGACGTACTTCAGGTGTAAACAGCACATACCAACCGTCAAGTTTACAAAATTTCGTTATCCTCCGACTTATAGTTTCCTCAGCAGACTGTTGAAAAAATGCGGGTGTGATACGGAATCCGTCCAGAGTTGATCAGCGAGCGGTGATCCGTTTTTTAACACCTGAAGGATTTCGACCAGTTGGCATTCATCGCAGAATGCAGGCAGTGTATAAGTGACAAAAGTGTGTCAGTGAAGAATGGGACAACAATGTTTAAAGAAGGACGTGAGTTCACGCAACAATATGCTCCTGACCTGGCCTCGGAAGATCTGTCATTAACTCACGTCTTTTATATATATATATATATAATTAAAAATTATATTAACCTCACTCTCTGTCCCGAGCTATCCTGCACCAGTGGCAAGACATAAGTCAAGGCAACTGGAGGTAACTCAGGATGCAGACACTCTGGTCCAATCTCCTCTGAGACTAGAGGTCTCTTGAAGGTAGCAGAACTCAATCGACCACCATTTCCGTTCTTTGCTTTTGAGAGCCGAGTGCCTTACCTCTCGACCACAGTGATCCCCCATATATATATATTTACATGCACACAGACACACACACACACACACACACTAGCAATAACCATGCAGAAGATATGCATGTCAATGGAACACTTCATTCTTGACAGCAGTGTCTGCTGTGGGACTACCTTTTTTTGGCAACAAATATATGCACAGAAAGTCATTTTGGTTATATCAGTACATGTTTATCTTTATTATTGCATGAGGACCTTATAAAGTGCTAGTTCTGTTGAATTATATAGAGCAAATATTGAATATAGTGGTACTTCAAAATTTATGATTTTTTTTTTTTGTAAATGATCTTCCTTTATTTTGTGCAGGTGGAGTGCAGCAGATTTGTGAATGAGCATATGTTAATGCACAGACTGGAGACAGACCACAATATGGTGCTAAGCTACTCAGATCTGAGTGTCTGGTGCTATGGGTGTGACCAATATGTGGACAATGATGTAGGTATTACTTTCAGAACTGTGGTAGGGAACCTTGTGAAGTGCATGGCAACAGGAGTACCAGTCCGATCATTAGAATTCAGTACCCATGTTTGAATACATTATTGCTGGCCTTTAGCTTCATGATATTGTTCTTCTGCCATTGATTGATTTATTAAATAATTGATTGATAGACACTGCCATGCGAAACATAGAGCACCTTGTCAAACACTGGTAAAAAGTATTTTCGAGAGGCGTGCACCATATCAAAGTAAATTAGAAGTAAACAAATGCAAAGTAACATGGTGAAATGGTGCATGGCTAGATGAATGGAAAGGAAAATATAAAACAAACTCTGTCAGATATCAACTTGAATTTGTTCAAAGAAAGCAAGGGTCATCCTGAGGTTATCGGCACTGCCAAAGAGCTTGTAGACTGTCTGCACTGGTGATGGCCACATGTGCTTTCACTGGTCGTTGCATGTCGGGAAATTTTGCAGCAGGCATTCAGGGGACATTTTCCCAGCCCCACAGGTGCACTCGTCAGCAGAAGCAAATATTTGTTAAGATGCTCAACAATAAAAATCATGAACTAGTGCTGGGACCATGTGAGATAGTGCTGCAGATGGACCGTAGTGTTGTAAGTTTACTGCTATCCTTACAGATATTGTCAGGCATGACGACAGTCACAGACTGCTTCATCAGTCATCGACCAAGGATTCACAATTAAGATATTAGAAAATATTTCTTTAGTCAGAGAGTGGTGAATGCTTGGAATGTATTGCCACAGGAAGCAAGCAGGGACAATTAATGCGTTTAAGAATAGATTGTATGCGCATAGCTTTTCGAGCAAGTAAATGAAAATGAAACTGGTTGCATGCAGTCTTCTAAACCAATATAAAGATAAGTTAAGTTAAGTTTAGAGGTTCTATTGTTATATCTTAGTTGACCTGTACTTCTACAGGGGAAGATGTCTTTGTGCAGATCTTAGCTTTGGTATGAGCTGGATGTAGCCGGGAGGAGGATTTCCTGTTTAGCAGGCTAGGTTCAAGTAGCTTATTACTTTTCTGCGTTTGGACAAGTGCCGCGGAGTGTGGTTAACCGATGTGAGAGTCCATTTTAATAGACTCAAATACTAAAGCAAAGTAGACCCATAGCCTGTTAGGCACCACCTATACTGCTCTAAACAAACCACCGAACCATGGCTGGTGTTATGCCATGTCAAACAGTTAGTCAGTCACCTCTTACGACAATCTCTCTGTGAGTCAGTGGTGCTATTTTTGTCCGTGTCATACATAAAGACCCTGGCGGCCACTTGGGACAAAAAACTTCTTCTTATATAATTAAAGTTAATATTATTTCTATCCATAACCATCTTTATTGTTTAGCTTAGTTAGATATTTTTATCTGTGTTGTATTTAATCCTAGGTGAAATCTTTTAGCCATAATGTAGGTAAATAGTTTTTTGTGCCTGCATACAAACTAAACTATGCTTATTTCTGTAATGTTTGTTTTATTTATTTACAGTTTCACTGCATTGCCTCTCAATTTTTATTGTTCCTATATCCAACCCAGGTGCTGTTTCCAATGAAAAATGCAGCTCACCAGATCAAGTTTGGAGAATCTTTGACCCAGTTTCATTGACCGCAACCTTATCAATGTTTCCAGACTTTTCTCTCTGGTGCCAGATAATATTGGATTATCTATTCAGCTGACACTGATAATTTTTAACATTTCATATTTAGTTTATGTCATTCTTGTACAATATGAAAACGTAGGCGTCAGACCTAGATAAACTGAACTAGCGGGAGGGGACAGTGCATGATTGTACACATTTTGTTTTCTTTTTATGTGTGTTGAAAGTGAAAACATTTAATTATTCTTACAGAGCTTATTCCCATAGATGGAGTCTGCCTGCAGGATTTTTATGGTTATGGTATAGAGTGTCTGTCAGAAGGATTAATAAGGTTATGGTATAGAGTGTCTGTTAGAAATATTAATAAGGTTATGGTGTAGAGTGTATGTTAGAAGTATTAATAAGGTTATGGTATAGAGTGTCTGTTAGAAGTATTAATAAGGTTGTGGTGTAGAGTGTCTGTTAGAAGGATTACTAAGGTTATGGTATAGAGTGTCTGTTAGAAGGATTAATAAGGTTATGGCATAGAGTGTTTGTCAGAAGGATTTGTAGGGTTATGGTATAGAGTGTCTGTCAAAATGATATGTAGGGTTATGGTGTAGAGTGTCTGTTAGAAGTATTAATAAGGTTATGGTATAGAGTGTCTGTTAGAAGGATTAATAAGGTTATGGTATAGAGTGTCTGCCAGAAGGATTTGAAGGGTTATGGTAAAGCCTGCAATGTTTAGGCCAGTTTTTACTGTAAATCTGATCGAAATAAACATGCATTACAAACGTTTTGAATCTGTGACCTCTTGGTCATAAGGCCAGTATTCTAATCACTCTGTCACTCGCTTCTCAAGACTGAACCACTGGGCAGGAATGTACAGGTCTGAATAAGTAATTGTCAACTATAGAACATCCATTCTTACAAAATTATTTACAATTCACAGTTGCTGTTGTTAAAAGTGCAACTAAGACAGGTTGCATGTTGGCAAATTATTTTCAGTAGTGAATCGATCATTAATATTTTCGTAGCGCAGTGGTTAGCAAGCTGGTTTCGCATCTGAATGGTCCTGGGTTCATTCCCTTGTTGATGTGGAAATGTTTTTTCAGACCGCAACATCTCCCGAGTTGACCCAGCCTTAAATGGGTACCGGGAAGTAAAAGCGGCGAGGGAGAGGAGATGGCTACCGCCCTCATATAGCCGAGCCTTTTAAATGTGAGATCGCTAACACCTCCCACCTCTGCTGCACTAATGCTATTTGTTACTTTACTTTTAAGAAATCGATTTTTAGAAACCAAAATTTGAATGGAATTTTTTTCAATTATTTTAGGAGCCTTACATGTTTAACCTTTAAGCTGCCACATGATTTTTTCAGCATGTCACATTTTACTATGGTTGTTGACTTTGAGAGCATGTAACCTTTTCATTTGTTGGTCTATAGATTTTTTGTTTTTGCATTCGCTCTATTTCCCAAGGCGGTGTGCATTGCACTGTTCTTATTTTGCTCCTTGTTGGCCCAGTGCATCCAACTTCGACATGCATTTTTTTGTAAGGGTCTGCCTCCTTTATAGATATGATTTTGTTGTCTGTAGAGACAAATTAATAAATAACTTGTTGGTGTTATTGTTTTTGTTGTGTGTGTGTGTGTGTTAGTTTCTGAGATACAACAAGGTGAAGGTGAAAATGTTGAAAAACATCACAAATATATAGACTCACCGGCTTTTTGCGTCCTTTGTTTGTATTCAAAGTTCCACAGAGGATGGATAATCAATGTTTACAAGATGGACATATATGTTAGTTTCCACTACAAATGTAAATTATTATATCTACATAAACAAACTAAATAGACTTACCTAAGAAAAATCTGATGCAAAAACTTAATTTCCCCATTCTTAATAATTGGTAAATCTTCAAATCCAAGTGAAAAACAGAAGAAATGATTCCCAAATGTCTAAAACAAGTTTCAAAATCGCCATTGTTTTTAAATAACAGGACGAAAGTGGAAATCTCTACAATCGAAAGAGCAGTATTTCAGTCAATTTTTACGGAAGCCCGTTTGTCTATGATTGAAACACTCTGAAACAACATTGGTCGTGAAACGTAAATTCAGCCGGATAAAGGAGACAGACAATGCCCAGAGCAAATTTTGGTCAAAATAATTAATATAATATAATTTATAGGAATAATTTATAATTATATCTGGAATGAAAGAAATACTTGAACATGATGTAATTATTTGATATTCTAGTTGTACAACTACAATATGAGAGGCAGTCATTAAGTAACCACAATTTTACTATAAAGTGCATAGAAGAGCATGTACAGCTCTAATCTCTAAACCCTGGTATTCAATCAGGCACATCTGTCTAATGCCAGGTAGCCAAATGTTGAGTAAACTCATTTCGCTCTTTTGCCTTGGTGTACCATGTTGGGCCCAGAACCTCTTTCAGCCATCTCTCCACCTCAACTTTGGTTGTCCACGAGGGCGTCTAAAGTTGTAGGGCCACCTGGTTATCCTGTATGCACCACATGGCTAGTCCATTTTTATTTTTGAAACGTCACGACAACTATGATGTCAGTGAAGGAAGTTCAACATCTGATCTCTGCGTTGCGGATTTGTTTCCGAATGGAGATCTTCAATGGTCTTCGCTCAATCACTTGTTGAGCAATGCAGAGTCTATCTGCATTAGCTTTCTGTAGGTTCCACACCTCACAGCCATATACAATGAATGCGTGAGCCTTAACATTGTCGTTTTGCATCTCCTGCAGCATAGTTTAATACAGTTGAAACTGAGCTGGCCCACTGTTATCCTTTGTGATATACAACGGAAAATTTTATTTCAGGACACAAAATGACGTTTCAGCAATTCTCAATGTAGTAATTTTCCACTGGGTGAACTGGTAATATTTCATTTATTTGATCTATACCTCCATTCTTGACTTATTTGGTTGCTGATCCATCAGAATATACCTGGATTCATGCTTCTATCAGGTATAATTCTTTGATCATGTTGTATGCTGTAGTATTCCAGTGCAGAGTATTTTGCTTTCCCATGCGGATATATTTTTGTGCTTAGATTTTGTTGCTATTTCCAGAGATTGGAAGGAGCATTGAATTGGACTTCTTAGTGGTGTCCAGTAATTTGTCCTTATATGTTCCGATTAATTTTTTGTATCAAAGTATTAAGCTGCTTCTTTTCAATCTTCCATTTACAAGTTAATAACATTCAGAAAGAGCTGACATTTCTAAAAAGTGCCAATCATGGGAACATTCAGTATGGATTAGCACACTTGCTTTTCATGAAAAAAGTACAGGATACGAATCCCGCTATTACTATGCACCAGTTGTAAATGGTACCTGGCATATGACTAAAAAGTAAAGTGGAAATTCAGCAGAATTAACCGCTGGTTGGCAATGACGTTTTTGATGACTTCATTGTACTAAGCCACAGCCTGTGAGAGGTGGGGTGGCCAGTACCCTTCCTTGCTGTTTTTACTTTCCCTAACTTATGCGTCAGGTACCCATTTACATTGGGTTGACTGAAGAAGCGGTCCCCGATTAAAATCACGAACCGGATTTTGTTAGTCTCCGGACGCGATTCGAAACCATGGCACACTTACCACAGAAAATAGCGAATTGTTTGCTATGAACTGAACTAACGCACATATGACTAGAGAAGTAAAATGCACCATCGAAAGGAACTGGCGACCCTACCTCATACTAGCCAGGTACCCATTTACATTGGGTTGACTGGAGAAGCGGTCCCCGATTAAAATCACGAACTGCATTTTGTTAGTCTCCGGACGCGATTCGAAACCATGGCACACTTACCACAGAAAATAGCGAATTGTTTGCTATGAACTGAACTAACGCACATATGACAAGAGAAGTAAAATGCACCATCGAAAGGAACTGGCGACCCTACCTCATACTAGCCAGGTACCCATTTACATTGGGTTGACTGGAGAAGCGGTCCCCGATTAAAATCACGAACCGCATTTTGTTAGTCTCCGGACGCGATTCGAAACCATGGCACACTTACCACAGAAAATAGCGAATTGTTTGCTATGAACTGAACTAACGCACATATGACAAGAGAAGTAAAATGCACCATCGAAAGGAACTGGCGACCCTACCTCATACTAGCCAGGTACCCATTTACATTGGGTTGACTGGAGAAGCGGTCCCCGATTAAAATCACGAACCGCATTTTGTTAGTCTCCGGACGCGATTCGAAACCATGGCACACTTACCACAGAAAATAGCGAATTGTTTGCTATGAACTGAACTAACGCACATATGACAAGAGAAGTAAAATGCACCATCGAAAGGAACTGGTGACCCTACCTCATACTAGCCGTGTCTTAGTATACTGAAGTCTTTAACAACTTGACTCCTAGACAATAGTGTAATAATGGGAAACAAAACCTTTCAAAATATGGGTATGGAGAAACATGCTGAAGTAAATAAATCACTTTCTTGCTGGATGGATGATGACAGTTGCTGAACTGGTGATCCACAGGCTGCAACAATTTCATCAGACATGGGTCAAACAGCTAGGGTCACCTGAGATGACAGATCAGGCGTGTGTACAACCAGCGAGCTACAGAAACCAACAGTATCCATACCTTTTATCATTTTCTAAGAGAGACTTTGTCTGCCAAGAATGCAGTAATGTTGATTCTGTACATTAGAAAGTTAATATTCATTGAGCTTTATCCAGTTATGGATTATTCAATCAGTTGGTTGTATGATTGCTGCAGATATTTTTTTTGGTTGAGATGTGTGATAACTTTAATGAGGGTACGATTAGCATAGTGGTAAGGCACTCACTTATCATTGTAAAGGTACAGGGGACAAATCATGCTTCAGTTGACCCAGATGTCAATTGGTACCTGACATGGGACTATGGAAGAAAAGGCACTCAGGAAAGGAATTGGGCACCCTGCCTCATTCAAACTGCTGTTTAGCATACTGAAGTCTCTAGCAACTTGATTCCCAGACAGTAGTGTAACTACTATGGGACAAACCTTCACTTAGTATACTGAAGTCTCTAATAACTTCATTCCTAGTAGTGTAACTACTATGGGACAAACCTTCACTTAGTATACTGAAGTCTCTACTAACTTCATTCCTAGTAGTGTAACTACTATGGGACAAACCTTCAACTACTTGTGAACTTTGTGCCAAATATGTCCACAATTTATAATCCCTATTTTCACATATTTGTTCTCATACGAGTATCCAAATCAAGCATATTAATGTATTCCAGCTATCCATAATCAGATATATCTAATAAATCATAAGTAATCAGAATTTATGTTGCAATGAATTTTGTTCATATTTTATGTTCCTGTGTATTGAATTTATTTAGTAGGATAATTGGATAATTGATTATTATTTTTGTCAATGAGATCTGCTGAGGTTTGACAGCCAGGTTGAGAAATTTGCATGTGTTTTGTAATTGGTAAGTGGGGCCTAAGATGTTTGACAGCCAAGTTGATAAATTTGCATGTGTTTTGTAATTGGTAAGTGGGGCCTAAGATGTTAGTAATTATTGGGGTGTCTGGCAATTACTTGTTATTTCTATGGCAACTCTTGGACATGTGACCTCTTTGAGTTGCCCTGTCTTGTGTGAATGGGTTTAGTGACTTGTGTTGTGTGTACAAGGTCTTGTCTTCTGTTGAGTGCAGTGTGTTGGAAGATTATGGTTTGTTCCCTGAGGTGTGCTTTGTTCATGTTGTCATTTTTTGTTTAGGCAGGTCATATTTTTTTACATGGTTCTCCAAGAAGGCCCTTCTGTCCATCATTGATATTATTATTGTTGTATTAATCAGGCTCTGTGAGCGATGAGCTATTATATGTGAGCGATTAGCTATTATATGTGAGCGATGAGCTATTATATGTGAGCGATGAGCTATTATATGTGAGCAATGAGCTATTATATGTGAGCGATGAGCTATTATATGTGAGCGATTAGCTATTATATGTGAGCGATGAGCTATTATATGTGAGCGATGAGCTATTATATGTGAGCGATGAGCTATTATATGTGAGCGATGAGCTATTATATGTGAGCGATGAGCTATTATATGTGAGCGATTAGCTATTATATGTGAGCGATGAGCTATTATATCTGAGCGATGAGCTATTATATGTGAGCGATGAGCTATTATATGTGAGCGATTAGCTATTCGGGGGGAGGGGTCTACATCAAAATGCTGAGGAGCCTGGCTTTCTTTCCCACCCTGAGTGTATGTTGTTGCTACAGCCACTAGTGCATGAGTTAGGTACTCTTGCCGACTTTTTACGGTGGCAGGTTACAGTGGCTCTGGTCACATCCCAAGGCATCATCCTAGATGTAGTGCAATGCGAGGTTCCTCAGTAAGCTCACAACTATGGGGATCACAGTGCCGATTCCTACATGGTCAGCCATACTGCTATGACACTGCTAATTTCCAGGGAGAACTGCTTGGAAGTGAGGTAGGGGTCTTGATCAATATGTTTCATCAATCCCTGACTAAAATAGTCTGGTCATCATGTTTCATCTGTCCCTGGCTAACATAGACTGATCATCATGTATCATCAGTCCCTGACTAACATAGTCTGGTCATCATGTTTCATCAGTCCCTGACTAACATAGTCTGGTCATCATGTTTCATCAGTCCCTGACTAACATAGTCTGGTCATCATGTTTCATCAGTCCCTGACTAACATAATCTGGTCAGTATATTTCATGTGTCCCTGAATAACATAGTCTGGTCATCATGTTTCATCAGCCCCTAACTAAAATAGTCTGGTCATCATGTTTCATCAGTCCCTGACTTACATAGTCTGGTCATCATGTTTCATCTGTCCCTGACTAACATAGTCTGGTCATCATGTTTAATCAGTCCCTGACTTACATAGTCTGGTCATCATGTTTCATCTGTCCCTGACTAAAATAGTCTGGTCATCATGTTTCATCTGTCCCTGACTAACATAGTCTGGTCATCATGTTTCATCAGTCCCTGACTAACATAGTCTGGTCATCATGTTTCATCAGCCCCTGACTAACATAGAATGATCATCATGTTTCATCAGTCCCTGACTAACATAGACTGATCATCATGTTTCATCAGTCCCTGACTAACATAGTCTGGTCATCATGTTTCATTAGCCCCTGACTAACATAGTCTGGTCATCATGTTTTGCCTGACTGGAAGTCAATCTCCTCTCCCCACACAAGGTAACACCCATAAATATTCTGGCTCTTTCCAGACGCACAGGGAGAGGATATAGTTATATTATTAGAACTGAGGGAAAAGTGTGGCCTACAGGCTGTGAGCTTTGCTGACAATCCTAATGTACCATGTCTTCTTCTCGTTCGCCATGCTTTTTTTCTTGTCACATCTATACGTGAAGTTCAGTTCTCTGGAAGAAGGTTGCTGTAGTGGAAAGTTCTTTGGGGCTTCCAAACAGCTTTCTGTGGATATTCGTCTCCGCGGGCCAGTGCTCAAAACGCAATTGGCTAAGCATGTAACAGTCTTGCAGGATATGTTCAGATGCCTGTGCTGCCTGCCAGCACACACACATTGACGATGGAGTCAAGTTTAGCCGGTGTAAATGGCTATTCAATCTGTTATGTCCCATTCTTAAGCGGAACAGGATCACTTGATCTGCTCGATCAAGACAGTCTTTCGTTTGGTCAACTTTCCTTATTGCTTGGACAAGTGTCTTCTTTTCTTGAAAGGTGTTTGTTGAAACAGTCTTACTATTCTTGTACTCTTTTTTACGGGCCCCAGAAACACACGAGGAAACAATATTCATATTTGTTTAAACTCTACTTCGTATTGCTTTTTCGGGTTTGAAGTTGCAGCAGTGAATGAGCTAACTCATAAATGGCTGTTTGCATCGCAGTCAGTGACCCATAACTGACCAAGACCCTATTCCACCTTCCAAGTGACGGACTTTGAAGCAGACTGTAACCATGCAGCCTGGCTAAAAGATACTTACTACTACTTACTTAGTCGCTCCTCTTCTTCTGTGAGGTGTAGATTTTCTGGCTAAAAGATAAGGGATTAAAAAGGGAAGGCTACATGTTTTGTTGAAATCGGATGTGCCTGGTCAAAAGGCGCAGATATTGCAGTCTTGCTGTAAACTATGACACAAGGCAACAAACATCCCTTTCAGGATGAATGTCAAAGAAGAAGTATCGTTTTTCAATTATCCCATGACTGTCACACTCCAGTTGACCCAGCTGTAAATGAGTACCTGACATACGAATAGGGAAGTAAAATGTAGCAAGGAAAGAAACTCACCACCCTACCTCGTACAAGGTGTGAATTTGTATACTGAAGTCTCTTATGCAACTTCATTCATTGACAGTAGTATAACTACTATGGGACAAACCTTTACTTTATTGTAGCGATAAGATTGAGTGTGACAGAGATGAAAGTGGTAACTTTATTGTAGCGATAAGATTGATTGTGACAGAGATGAAAGTGGTAACTTTATTGTAGCGATAAGATTGAGTGTGACAGAGATGAAAGTGGTAACTTTATTGTAGCGATAAGATTGAGTGTGACAGAGATGAAAGTGGTAACTTTATTGTGGCGATAAGATTGAGTGTGACAGAGATGAAAGTGGTAACTTTATTGTAGCGATAAGATTGAGTGTGACAGAGATGAAAGTGGTAACTTTATTGTGGCGATAAGATTGAGTGTGACAGAGATGAAAGTGGTAACTTTATTGTGGCGATAAGATTGAGTGTGACAGAGATGAAAGTGGTAACTTTATTGTGGCGATAAGATTGAGTGTGACAGAGATGAAAGTGGTAACTTTATTGTGGCGATAAGATTGAGTGTGACAGAGATGAAAGTGGTAACTTTATTGTGGCGATAAGATTGAGTGTGACAGAGATGAAAGTGGTAACTTTATTGTGGCGATAAGATTGAGTGTGACAGAGATGAAAGTGGTAACTTTATTGTAGCGATAAGATTGAGTGTGACAGAGATGAAAGTGGTAACTTTATTGTGGCGATAAGATTGAGTGTGACAGAGATGAAAGTGGTAACTTTATTGTAGCGATAAGATTGAGTGTGACAGAGATGAAAGTGGTAACTTTATTGTGGAGATAAGATTGAGTGTGACAGAGATGAAAGTGGTAACTTTATTGTAGCGATAAGATTGAGTGTGACAGAGATGAAAGTGGTAACTTTATTGTGGCGATAAGATTGAGTGTGACAGAGATGAAAGTGGTAACTTTATTGTGGCGATAAGATTGAGTGTGACAGAGATGAAAGTGGTAACTTTATTGTAGCGATAAGATTGAGTGTGACAGAGATGAAAGTGGTAACTTTATTGTAGCGATAAGATTGAGTGTGACAGAGATGAAAGTGGTAACTTTATTGTGGCGATAAGATTGAGTGTGACAGAGATGAAAGTGGTAACTTTATTGTGGCGATAAGATTGAGTGTGACAGAGATGAAAGTGGTATCATTTACACACTGAAATTAGTGACAGAAGATGCAACTAAAAGTGCGGTCTAAATTCCTCCGGGGTAGAAGACTATCGACCTCATGGGATTGCACACACCTCCAAAAACCTGCTAAATTTGAACGAGTTGGTTGGTGTCTTGTCACCCACAGAAGAATGATTTTTAAAAAAATAAAACAAACCAATCAATTTCTGAGAAACGATTTATCTTTGCAAAATGTAAGGTTTCCTGATAATTAACAGGATTACTATATAACAACTCACTTAATCAACATGGTGCAAAATCAGAATTGGAAATATTAAACAATGACAAAAATAATGAGTTAACAAATAAATCAAACATGGTTGTATAATTTATATCAGCGATTCATAAACTTTAGAAATGTTTATATCCACATGACAGTTGGGTGGATCCAAGTTTAGCAACTACTGATGGGTTAGATTAGAGTCAATGTTAACATGACTTTATTCAGTCCATCCATTAGGAACACAAAAAAAAGCACCTGATGCTCTTCAAATTTTGGGCAGTCTTCTTAAGTTCTGACAATGAGAATCCTGCTGCTCTGGCCTTCTTACTCGTCTCTGTTGCAGTATTAATATTGATTCACATTTTTGCTCAGAGCAATGGTAGTAGCGGTTTCATTAGAATGGTTTTACATGACGAGGTTGCTGACTTGTAGTGGTTATTCCTTTCAACTTACCACTTGGGTGAACTAAATTAAAACAGTATTCTACGAGCTTTGTTGACCAGTAATATGAATGATACAATACGAATATTAACAAGTAGCCCAAAGGTAGGATGCATGGACTAATTGGTTTCATTTTACTTATAAGTTAAAATAATTGGTTTCATTTTACCTATAAGTAGATTGTGACTAAAATTATCAGTGGGTGATGAATTACCCAGTGGTCTCGAGGTATGGTGTTTGCCTCGGGTGCTGAAGTCGTGGGTTAAAATCCTGGTAGAGACCGGGATTTTTTCACGTGGGTCATCTGGAAAAATTTCCCCTGATCTCTGAGTAGTCAGACCAGACACTTCGAGTGCAGTGGTGTGCACGTTTAAAAATACCTTGGGGGGGTTGGAAATCCTAAAGAGTATGCTTAATAGCCACTGGTAGGGCAAAAATCTACTAACATTATTCTAGGGATTCTCACCCCACAGAAAATGTTACAAAAAGGGATTGTGTGGCTATAATATCAGGTCTTGGTTATGTGGTTAGCGGAGCAGCATAGATAGCACCTGACAGGCTACCTTGATCTAATTTATGCTTCCACCAGTCCCAAAAATAGGCGATCGTAAATTTCAGGGGCTGCGGTTGGTAACAGGTACTGGGATTGACCTGGCAAGTTATCAGCGGATTTTCTGTTTGCCGCAATATATGAAACAAAGAAGTCCCACGTCTAACGACACAAGTGGACTGAAAATAGATATATCTTTTCTTCTTCTGCTGCGTTCGTGCTCAATTTCCCGCTACCAAGCCCTGAATAGGCTTTGAAAATAGCAGAATGTAGTCCAGAGAATGGAATGCGTTGTGTCGCTAGTTTCCAGCTTGACTGTGATTATTGCATCTTTCGGTCCGACACATCTGTCTTCGGCAGATAGATAGATCAATTACTGCTGCTTGAGGGTAAGGTGAGCAAAATCAACACAGAACAAAATACTTCGCTGAAAATGTCAATGATATTTTGTTGTTAACAAAACTTAGCAGCGAAGCCTCTAACATTTCTCTCCTTATCTGTGTTAACAGGCTGTTAATGAATGATATTTAAAGTGCGGTACTTGGGTATCATTTGTACTCCATAATAAGCTAGTAAGATGTTAAAAGACGGGCAAAGTATCAGTTGTATTAATATTAGTCGGAGTGTTCCATACAAATCACAGCTGCTTTTTATGTAATAGCACAACAGCCACTCCATTGTACGAGCTGTCATCTTTAGTTAGCTCAGGTGCCGATTCCCTTTTTCTCTGCCTTGCACATCTTTAATCAATTACCCATTTTATAACTAAGAACGTGTGCACGACCAAGGCGTGGATTCAGACCCTATAATTGTCCAGTATAATTAGTGCAGTTAGGCTGGGGACAGCCAAAGGCTAAGGAGGGCAACCCTACAGAAACGCCTGTTGAAATCGGATGCACTGAGCCACAGGCTTAACAAAATAAAACAGTGCAACGTAAATATCGCTGTAAACAGCGTACGATGAAGAAGAAGAAGAAGACCCTATCATTGTGAGAGATCGGCGCTCTAACTGTATAGTGCTTTGTAGTGCTGATAAAAGATTATGACATTTTTTTTAATTTAATGCAAAACACTTATGGCCACGTTTCAACAATAAAACAAATGAAAATATTAGGTAAAAATGTTTCAATAAAATAAAAAATGTTAAAATAAAAAGAATCACGGTGGGGAAAAAAAACAGTCAGTTCTACGCAAACATTTGCTCAAACAATATGACTATTTGTAAAACTACTAGGCCAAACTGCTGATAAAGGTAGGTAGATCAGGTATTCATAAAAGATCAAATTATATACCGAATCGGAACGACGAGCAATAAAATGATATACCGAATCAGAAAGGTGTGCAATCTTATTTGTTCTACCCATTACATATTTAGACATGTTTTGTTGCTCTGTAGACAATAGTCTGTCTGATCACAAAAATAAACAATTTTAGACATGTTCTTTAGACAATGTTCTGTCTGATCACAAAAACAAACAATTTTAGACATGTTTTGTTGTTCTGTAAATAATGTTCTGTCTGACTACAATAGAAGAATAGATGAAACCCCCTTAATTTGCAGTGGTTTCAATAATTATCAATTAACGATAATGCTTACTTTCAAATTGACTCACAAAATAAATGTTTAGAATTATTTGGGCCATCCCCTTAAACTTTTTAAAAGTTCAACAACAAGTAACTCATTGTTCTTTGTTTGCCCCCTTAGGAGTATAGGGTCACTATTGCAGCTGGCACCTTACAGAAAATTTTCATCGAGGCACTTTGTGCTTTCTTGTAGTGGAGGTTTCTGTACCAAATTGTTTTACTTGAGGTTGCTAGCCCCATGCACAACCTGTCTTTGGTTGTTTATTATGACATGCTTGGAAGGTCACAGTGGTCCCATTCTTTAAATATCAGGACTCACACAGAAGTAACTGTCTTAGTTGACCTGTACTTCTACATGAGCGGATGCCCTTGTGCAGGTCCCAGCTCTAGCATGAGCTGGCAGGAGGATTTCTTGCTTAGCAGGCTAGGCTCGAGCAGCGTATTACTCTACTGCTTTGGGACAAGTGCCACAGAGGGTGGTTAACCAATGTGCGAGTCAATCTTATTAAGCTCAAACACTGAAACAAATTGGACCCACAGCCTGTTAAACGCCATCTATAGCTGCTCTTAACAAACTACCTGGGGAAAGGTACAAATAACTTGGGTAGATTTTTGTATTAGAATTTTGTCTGGGCCGTTAAGCCCTCTTTTCGATTTCCAACTGTCAAGGAATTTTTAACGTGCTCATCACTGAACATGATAGTCCGATCTCACTACCAAGAGATCGTGGAAATTTTCACCAGAAGAGCCACGTGAACAAAATCCTGGTCTCCATTGTGATTTGAACAACGTGACTTCCAGCACACGAGGCGGACACCTTACCTTGAGACCACCGAGTCCCACTCATGACATGCCTGACAGGTTTCAGTGTTACTATTCTTTGCTTACCTTGTTAATACATTTAAATAGTAAAAATGGTTTTATCAAATATACAAATAATATTGCAAAATATCAAAGTCCTTACAAGTGAAATGAGTGCTGAATATCAAAATATAATTGCCACAGTTGAATAGGCAAGATGGCTGCAATAAATTGATATGTTTGTCTTTGTGTGTTATCTCATTCAAACTTAACATTTTTCAAAGAATATTTTGATCAACTGAGTATAAATAAAGTTGTTCATGGCTGAAACAATCAAATCAGCATACAAATTCAACATCAATAAACAACATTGTTCGGAGTAACAGTTTCAACATTATCTGGCAAACAATCAAAACAAAATAAATAATTCAACTTCAAGATCACAAAATGAAAACTATACTTATATCTTCTGATCAATTTTCCAAATACATTTCCCTGAATACTTGAAAGCGCTAGAAGACTTTAGTAACACCTCCTTGATTGACAGAACAAATTACAACAAACGGTGTACACTGACTCCAGATACCAAAAGGAAAATGAATTATTCACTCTTTCATTACTGTGATCCACGAACCAAATCTAAATTGTTTTAAATTTGGCGGGTATTTTTTTTACACATTATGTCATGTTTGAATAATTTAAATACAGGAAAGTCAATAATTATTGTGGTAATAGAATTGTTGAGAAAAAATTTGTTTCGTTCTATTTAAGAAGACCATATCGAATTGACATGTGATTTGACATTTTAGATATTCTCTTCAATACCATCATTGTCGGATTCATCCTTACTCTGTGTACCCTGGTGTTTAATTTTCTATCACTTATCTGTGTGAGACAGTGTTCCTAACTTTTGTGCATGTTAAAAAACAAATGATAGAAATATGCTCCCTGCAGAGGCAAACCTACATTTCAATTTATCTTCATCTGATCAACAAATTCAAAAGCTTGAATCCCAAAATACAACACCAACCATCATAGTTGGTGTGTGTTCGTCTCTTGAACAGAACAAATATTTGATAATAATATAATAAATAATTGCTATTTTTGTTACTAATATGAAACGGGCTGCTCGATTGATTTGTCTTTCTGTTCCAAGTGAAGCATAGAGGCCACTACTACAGTTGGCTTCTTTACATAAACACTTGCAGTAATGGTGTCCATAGCCCCACGCATAACCCTCTGTAGGCACCCTTCACTACATGCTTGAAAAGTTAGTGGTTCTGTTCATTTCAGCCCAGGCACACTCACCCTCAGGTGAAATGGGCTACTTTATAACTAGAAATGTGTGCAGTAGGTTTCTCATTTTGTCTCATGTAGTTGTAATGAGTAGCAAAGCCATTGGCTTCACAGTGAGTCTGGAACCACTGATGGTGACTTGTTTCTATGTATTTTTTTTCCAAGCATGGAAGAAGTATTCCCCACTTAGCAGGCTTTTCACCTATGTAATCATAGGTGTGAGCCTCTTATGTCTTGCGTTCAATGTGGCAGTGGTTCGATTCTCATCTCATTCACCCACAGAGACTTCCTGAAAACACTGAGCATAATATACTGAAAACATCTTAGGATTACGCGTAATTTAATTTGGTACATGGAATGAGTCCTGGCATCAACCCATATTTTTGTTCTTTAATGGCTGGTATAAGACATCAAGTCATCTTCTCCTGGGTTGAGTTTCACATCTAGAATGTATGGAGCATGAGACAGCAATTGAGCTGGATCTGTTTTATATTGTTTGGCTCAATAACCATAAATCAAATGTCAACATTTAAAGTAACAAGATGTCAACATTCTAGGATAGCACAGATGAGACTAACTAAACAAGAAGATATACTAAACAAAGATGATTACATTAGAAGGAGATATAAAATATTATATTTAATTCTTCCCAGTCCAGGAACGATGAGGCTAACGTCTCGTCAGGCAAAACACACTGATCAGACAATGTTAGCCAGGGTCAGGAGACATATACTGGCCAAGACCCTCAACTGAGCTTCTCGTTGGTCGTCCTGGAAATAGGCTGTTGTCGAGGACAACGGCCTGGCTAACAAGGTGAGGTTTGACGTGATCCTCATTGTTGTGAGTGACATGCAGATGAAGCCAAGCATAGCACAACCGCCTGGAGGACCTCGGTCCACCTTCATCAGCACGCTCGGGATGTGAGGAAAGCTACTGTAACCCACCACTTAACATCCTTTTCAAGGCGCACAAAAGAGTAACCTACTCATTGTGGGCTTTCGCAAACAACAACTTCCTAGGCTAGTAAGGAAGAGTTAGGAAGCGCAAAACACATCAGTCGCAGTCCGATTGGCATGAAATATAGTCGGCCTTTTCATCTGATGAAATTTATATGTCAAGACCCTAGATATGATTTATTATTTTATCTGACCAATGATCATGCATCTGGATTACATGTGGATATTCAACATATGCCGATTGAAGCTTTGACATGGACACAAGAAAGGAACTGGTAACGATATCAAATGTATTGTGTTCAGAATCAAGACGCTGATCAGTGCATGAGCTGAAGTGGTCAGCGACTCATAGCTGACTGCTGGCATCAAGGCCTGCGAATCAGAGCTGCCAACATCCTTCTACACTTCCACACGGTTATCCTGGGTAACAGACTGCTAAGGAGAAGGAATCGAAGAGGGAAGGCTAACCCGGTACTTAAAAAATACCTGTTGTGTCCGACCAAAACATGCAAACATTGTAGTCAAGCTGTAAACACACAACGCATTCTGTTCTCCGGACTACATCCTGCTACTTGTAAAGCCCTTTTCAGGGCTAGGTAGTGGGGAGATTGAGAACGAATGAAGAAGAAATGTATTGTGTTAATTCTTCATTAAGTGCTTCGTACTGATACATGTATATATTTTTATCTTAAATACTTGATTTCATAGATAGAGGAATTATGTGTCTTTAGATTTTTAGATCGTAATTATAGTTCAAATTGTTTTAATATTAATCAAACTAATTTTTTTTTTTAATTATTTGATATACGGAGTTGTTGCACTTGCCGTAGACCTGGAAAGAGTTAAGTGTTTTAAGCAGTATTAAGGATTAAGGTAGTGAGCTGCAGCGGTCAGTGTTCCAAAGCTGACTGCTAGCATCAGGGCCAGTGACCCATAGATGTCAAGACCATTCTACACCTCCACGTGGTGATCCTGGATAACAGGGCAGGCTGGAAAGGAGAATGGATCGAAAACAGAAACGATAACCCTTTACCCAAAAATGTCATGCTGAAATCGGATGTGTCAAACTACGACACAATGCATTTCGTTCTCTGACTACATTCTGAGACTAACAAAGCCCTTTTCAGGGCTTGGTAGCGGGAGTTTGAGAATGAACGGCAAAGAAGTAGCATTATACCCTCAGGTGAAACAAATGGTAAGAGGTTAAGAATATGTAATGATGAAGATAAGAATATGTAATCGTGAAAATAAGAATATGGCACTATTAAAAAAGGAAGTACATTTATAACAATAAAAGTTATTCAATTTCATAATCAATGTGAATGTTTCACTAGAATGATGCATACAAAGAAATCCATTGCAGTTGTGAGGTTAGTATCATAAGAATTTTTATGGTGGAACGTGATGATACCTGCTTGTATCTTAAACTTCAAGGCTATCGTGCCAGAAAAATGTAGAAAAGAAAGGATCCCCTGAAGGGAACTACATACGAGGGTAAGTCAATAAGTAGGTCACATAATGATATTACATAATGAAAAATGTAGTTGGTAGTTTCTGAAGGTGGCAGTAACATCCAGCCTTTTGATTACTGTAATTAGCAGAGGCTAGGTGCCACATGCATGTGTGCAGTTCAGATACAAAATGTCGTCTGTGTTCACAGAGTGTACAATAAAAGAACAGTATGCTGTTGCGCGTTTTTATGGGGCAAAAGGATACATATAAGGAAATGCTTACGATGAGAAGTGTTTGTCGCATAAGACGACGTATAACTGGGTAGATAGATTTTCTAAGGAATTTTAACAATTGCTGATGAAGCACGACTTGGTCGTCCTGTTCAGATTGCAATAGACGCTTGTGTGGTGGATGGGAAGATATGATTCAAGTTGACAGGCAAGTAACAGTGTAACAACTGCAATAGTTTCTTCACATGGTTTAGCTTACATCATAATGCATGATCCCACCTTGGCGGGAGGCTATTCATGAATGACGAAGAGGTTGAACGTGAAGTGTAAATGTGGAAGAGACAGCAAACCAGAGTCTTCTATGCTGCAGGTATTGGTGCACAGATAAAGCGACGGGATATGTGTATCAATGTAGGTGTAAATTATGCTGAGAAATAGGCAACAACGCAAGTGCAATAATAAATGGTTTTCAAGTTCATATCTGATTTAATTTAGTTGTTTTTTTTAAATAGTCATTTGTGACATATTTACTGACTTGCCCTCGTACTAAATTCGCCAGCTTACATTTGCTGTGAATGAAATATGGAGCTGCAGTTTCCTCTCTTAGACCAAGTGTGTTGCATGCCTGTTGTATGATTTATGTAATATTTGTTACATGTTCTACATCCCGCACTCTAACCAAATCTTCTTTTCTTATAGGCACACAGTGGAAGTTGATTACCTGAGATGACCCATGCATTTTCATTTCTTTCTTGCTAGGTATTCGACAGAGAACATAGTTCCAGTAATCCTCTGTTGTCATGATCTCATTCTATCTCTCCTGATGACATTAACAACTTTTCTCTTGGAACTTAATTTTGCACATTGTGTCCACCCTCACCTGAGCCCTGAACAAGGGCCATACCTGGCACACTGGTAACACAGGGTTCATAAACAAATAAAGGGGAGAAAATTCAACAAAAATCTAGAGCTGGGAAAATCTGTCAGTGACCTCGTTTTTTCAATGAGCTAAAAAGATGTAGATCAAAAGAAGAAAACAGATAAGTTTGGCATGCCGCGTATCTGTGATGTTGATAGTGGTTGTCTGTAGTGTCAATGCAGTTACTGAGACAGAAAGAAGTGTTAAAGATACCTTGTAACTACAAAAGGTTTTAGATTTTGTCATGTGATGTAACTAGTTAGTGTAAAAATATTCCACCAAATAAAGGCAACAATTTCTCATCCAAGTTTCTCATTTAAAACAATTTAGTAAACAAAAATTGTTACATATCTTCTTTTAGCACCAATGAAACCCTGGGCATACATAACACAAATTTCTTAAACAATATAAATATCTTTCCTGAGTCTGGAGTTTACCCACAATGCTTAGACGTTCTGGAATGTTCCCACCACATAATGTGCATCAGACATTTAGACTTGCTTCCTCATCACGATGTTCTCACTTGACTACTCCAATTTGATCTGTTTGATGCCAGTAATCGTGTGTTCTCATTGACTGCCTGTCTAGCTGTAAAATAAAAGATAGACCGTCAGATACCTATCAACTTATGTAATGAGAAAGTGCAATAATATGTCATCTGTCAATCAATCAAAATCTTACCAGCTCCCTGTGAAGCATTGGTCTTCAACAAATACATGTGAAGTCATCAAACGCTGACATGCATATATCTGTTGAAGTTGTTTCGCTTGAACATTTATACAGGATGAAGCCATTGTCCAATGACATGTCCTCTTCTGTCGCCTCTTATGACATCTAACTGGCAACCATTGAATGTTTTCAGTATGTGCCTTTGCCTTATTTCTCTTTTTTTCTATGGCGGTGCCGCATTGCACTATGTTTTTATTCTGCACCTGCACTAGTGCATCCGACTTTGGCATGATTTTTTATGTAAGGGTCTAAGTCTTCCTGCATTTTCTAAGGGTTTGTTTCCTCGGGGTAACAGCTGGTGCTGTGATTGGGGAGCGCACGCAGCACCTTCGGATTGTGAGCCCATGTCACTTAACCACCAGCGCACTCCGTCCCCCTTACCTATATTTAGAATAGCGTAGAAGGACCAGACTATCCAAAACATATGTAGACAACATCTGCCTGATTGAATCACATCAATGTGACGTTACTGTCATTACCATCTTAAACTATTTTTTAAAACTATCACTGCTGACAGCGGGGAGAGGAGAGTACCATTTGGTCAGGTAAAACATACTGATCAGATGTGTTAGTCAGGGTCAGGTAAAACATACTGATCAGATGTGTTAGTCAGAGTCAGGTAAAACATACTGATCAGATGTGTTAGTCAGGGTCAGGTAAAACATACTGATCAGACGTGTTAGTCTGGGTCAGGTAAAACATAATGATCAGACATGTTAGTCAGGGTCAGGTAAAACATACTGATCAGACATGTTAGGCAGGGTCAGGTAAAACATACTGATCAGATGTGTTAGTCAGAGTCAGGTAAAACATACTGATCAGATGTGTTAGTCAGGGTCAGGTAAAACATACTGATCAGATGTGTTAGTCAGGGTCAGGTAAAACATACTGATCAGACGTGTTAGTCTGGGTCAGGTAAAACATAATGATCAGACATGTTAGTCAGGGTCAGGTAAAACATACTGATCAGATGTGTTAGTCATGGTCAGGTAAAACATACTGATCATACTATGTTAGTCAGGGTCAGGTAAAACATACTGCTCATACTAATAAAAAAGGTAAAACATCTGCCGAAGACGGATGTGCCAGACCAAAAGGTGCAAATATCGCAGTCAAGCTGTAAACTAGCGACACAACACATTCCGTTCTCTGGACTACATTCTGCTACTTGCAAAGCCCTGTTCAGGGCTTGGTAGTGGGAGATTGAGAACGAACACAGATGAGGAAGAAGAAAGGCAAAACATACTGATCAGACATGTTAGGGTCAGGTAAAATATACTGACCAAGACCCCCACATCACTTCTACGCAGTTCTCACTGGATACAGACTGTATTATGGCAGTATGGCTAACTAGGTGGGGGATTGACATGAGATCCCCGCAGTAGAGAGCGAAACGCAGATAAAGCCAAGCACTGCACAACCGCCTGGAAGACCGCAGTCCACCTTCATCAGCAGGCCCGTGATATGAGGAAAACTACTGCAACCCGCCACTTAACACACTTTTCACAGCGCACAAAAGAATAGTCGTACTCACTGTGGGCATCCAACAACATCACTGATGTGTATATTCCCACTGCAGAGGCTCACCAGGAGAATTTATAGGGCTTTGAAATGAAGACTGCATGCCCATGCAGTCATAAAGCACAGTACAGCCAAAATTTGTATTTTACTTCCAAAACAAACAAAAAAAAAAAAAAAAGATATGCTTTACCAAGGATTTGAACGCATGTCCTCGTGGTCTAAGACCAGCATTCAAGCTGCTTGGCCAATTACTGCTCTGTATAAAAATATTGAATTCAAAATATACACGCTGAATGAATGACCCTGAGTAATTGATGGCCACATTTCTAAGAACAGAGAGCCTAGTGCAGCGGCTGCTTCACCTACTTAAAAAAGTTAGAATGGAAGAATAATGTCATAGAAAATGCAGATATGGAAAAAAAAAAAAAATTTAAATTAATATGCCAAATTTAAAATATTTTCTATAATCTTTCACAGATAAGGAAAATATAATGCAAAAATACAGGCAACTTTAAAAAAAAAAAAATTAAAGTGGAAATTCAGCAGAATTAATCACTGGTTGGAAATGTGGAGTTTTTGAAGACTCCATTGTACTGAGCCGCAGCCTGTGAGAGGCTAGCCGCAGCCTGTGAGAGGATAGCCGCAGCCTTTCCCTAACTCATGCATCACGTACCCATTTACAGCTGGGTTGACTGAAGAGGCGGTCCCCGATTAAAATCACGACCCGGGTTTTTTTTTTAGTCTCAGGACGCGATTCGAACCGAGGCACACTGTTACCACAGAAAATAGCAAATTCCTCGCTATGAGCTGAGCTAATGCGCCCCACAGGCACCTTGTATACCACAACAACACAATTGCCAAATTAAACAGAAGATGATTAACAGCACTTACTGTTTTCTCTCAGACCATTCCCAAAGTCCTTGTACACAAAAATGAGTTCCACCATTAGCATTAGCCACACCAACAGACCAATGGCCACTGTTGTTAGGTTGTATTTAAAATGAGAAGGTTGAAGAAACAAAGTCAATTCATTGTTAATACTTTTCTGTTCATAACTACATTTACAGAATTAATATAACTTGACTCATTCTTACTGACTTCCCTTGGAGCACAGCACTGCAGTGGTTGCCCTTTGTTGACTCCTATTGTGTTCCGTTCGAATCGACTTCACTGCACTCTGGGCACACCCACAGGTGCTCAGTCTATTTCAGCAAATGGCAAAGAGTGTGGATACTGATATTTCCTATCGCTCGCTGGTTGTTCATACTCCTGCGCTGTCCTCAAATCTCATTCGATTTCAAAGCTTTGCCATCTGCAAATTACTGATTCATCTACTGCTATGTCATCATCCAATAGGCAATCATTAATAGACTTTAAAATGTCACTCCAAATCCATATTTAGTGTCTCCATTGTGGGTGCTTGTGAAGACAGGATGTCAGCTCTTTTGTTTCCCAGACCCTCAGCATGACCATGACTGTAGAGTTATAAGACCTCTACAGCTGCCATTCATTTATGACTTAAGGTAGCTTTTTTGTACCTTCAATCAAAGTATTGGTTCCTTGTGTTGGTTATCTTCTTGAGCTCTGTCCATGAAACCCCAGCTTTCTTAGCCATGTTCCTCACCAGATGTTCCTGGTTATCTCCCCCTTTCATATTCTCTTGTGAGCTCCAATCCACTGCATGTCGGTTATACTGTTAGGTTGTTTTATTATACTGAAAGTATGTCTTACTTATCTGTTCTCTGTCCCCCTCTCTGGAAAATCTCCATCTGTATTAGTTACTGTCACGATTGTTGCCCAAAATCTGTGTTTGTTGTTAGTCTTACCCTCTAATACAAAATATGTGATGGAGGCATCTGTTGATAAAGATCTATAGCCAGGCTGCTCTCTCTAGACCCAGAAATAGACAGTCACATTGGCAAAGCTGCTGCTACCTTTGCTCGCCTCACAACGCACATTTGGGAAAACCAGAAACTGATGATTAAAACCAAGGCTATGGTGTGCAATGCAAGTGTCATCAGTACGCTCCTATATGGTAGTGAAACTTGAGCAACCTATGCTAAACAAGAACACAGGCTTAACACCTTTCATATTGTCACATATTCATATATTTCACATTGTCTGTGATCAATTCTTGGAATTTCATAGAGGGATAGAGTGACAAATGCAGAGGTGCACTCTTTCACTGGTTTATCAAGCATGTACTCTCCTTAGGCAACGAAGCTACGACAGCTTGGTCATGGTCGCCACATGGAAGATGGAAATATTCCCAAAGATTTCCACTATTGACAAAGGATGGCAAGAGAACAATCTGTCGACCATAGTTGAGGTTCAAAGATGTGTGATATGAAGGCCCTAGACATGAATCTAAATCCTCAGAAGCTGCAGACTGATCCAAGTGGAGATGTACGCTGAAGAGAAAGCTCACATTTCGTGAAGAGTAGCTCTTGCAACACGGAGAAGTGAAACGACAGAACGCAAGGAGAAAGAAAACAAAAAAAAAGCTCAATATATTTTTGGGCTTACCGCTCAAAAGTCATATGGTCCTATAGTTAGTCATGGCTGCAAGGGGCTACTATTACTATAGTCAGGAAATAATACTGGTAGCTACAACAAACACGACTCATACCCACAAACTATGCTGAAGTCAGTAATATCAGTTATTGATGCACATGAAAGTTCATTTTAAGACCTCCAAGCTGGTTATCTCATTCAAGTCCCATATGATCCAAATCAACACTACATTAAGCATTTTGCCATCGAATGGGCCAGAAATCAAATTCTAATACCTGTTTTTGCTGCATGACATAATTTATGATGCATGTGCAGCTATTCTTTAAGAATATTTCATTATTTACTTCTTGTGTAAATATTTATACCTGTGGCTTTCAGTCTGATGGAATTACTTATTATTTTATCATGCCAATGACCATGCATCTGGATTAAACGTCCAATACAAATTCAATTTAATTTCTGATAGGGACACATGTAAAAGTAAAGTGTGATGGAAAAATAAAAAAACACATGGTAAGTACAGAGAATACAAATTCAGCTGTATTTTCCCCTCCACATTAATGACATTTATAGCTTGAAACTAATTTATTTTTATTATGATTACCTCTATCTAATAGGTTGTTTCATTATGCATTTTAAGATCGTAATTTTAGCTCAATTTGTTCAACTATAATTTATTTTATTTAGAAGAAAAAAAAACATACGAAGTTACGACACTTGCCATAGACTGAAGACACAAATATGAGCACGTACTGGAAAGGGTTAAACAAGGAACTACTGTATGTATAGCTATATTATGCAGTGCCATCAACACAAAAGATTGTCCTTGTGTGTGATACCAGGCCCCCCCCCCACCCCCTAATTGGTGGTGGTGGTAGCAGGAGGGACAGAAAAGGGCCCCTGCACTCTACTATGTAGAACATAAAAAGCTCTTAACTAGGGTTGGGTCTGATGCTAGCAACCTTATTTAAAAGAAAATTAGGGGATGGCATGGGCTAGTGGTTAAGTGACACGCCTCACAACTGAAGGTGCTAGGTTCGATCCCCATCACAGCACCAGCCGTTACCCCGAGGAAGCAAACCCTTAGAAAATGCAGGAGGAAGCAGACCTTTACATAAAATGCATGCTGAAGTCGGATGCACCTGGCCGACAGGCACAAAATAAACAACCACAGTGCAACGCACACTGCCTTGGGGAATAGATAAATAAGACGACCGCAAAAAAAAGAAAAAAAAAAGAAAATTATAGGATGCAAAATCCACCTCTACATGAGTGAGCACATAAATGATTTCATGTAGGCTTCCTGCAAGGAGGCCAACTGTAGTGGTGGTCCCCATGCTATTAGTTGAGTAAAGGACATGTGATGATAAATGCATTGTTACCTGCAGCAAATAAAGAATACACAATCGTGTCGATTGTTGGCTCAGAACTATCCTCAAGCTTCACATATTCCTAAGGATGATAAATAATATGTTCAACAATTATATTGGGGGGGGGGGGGGGGGGGGGGGGGGGGTTTAAGAAAAACTTGAATATTTCTTTTTATTATATGGCCATATTAAGGTTGTTTATGGACTCCTCGTATATCACTAGAAAAATCATATGTGAAAAGAGTGTTGTTTAATGCCCACAAATGGTAAGTTTACTCTTTTATGAGCCCTAAAAAGGACGCTAAGTGGCAGGTTGTAGTAGATTCACTCACATCCCACGCATGCTAATGAAGGCGGTTGTGCTATGCTTGGCTTCGTCTGCGTGGCGTTAACTACTACAGAGATCACATCGATCCATATCTCGTCAGCCAATCTGCATTGACAACAGCATGTTTCCAGGGAACACTACATGGAAGAGAGATTGTAGTCTTGGTCAGTGTATTTTTTCTGACGTGACATCCTGATCTGTATGTTGTGCCTGACTGGACTAAAGTCTCAGTTCCCCATGAAAAGAGTTAAACATAATGAAATATAAAGTAAAATTAAAGTATGCGTGAACAATGCACTTAGAATGTCTTTTCCAGGACAGGAAGAACTAGCCAGCTGTACACATTCCTCACTACAATACAATAGTAGGCTTAGGCGACCAGGGTCTATCGCGTCCAATGATCATGTACATGACCACGGCTGATGGCCACAACCCAGGTGGCCTACAGTTCTGTTGGAAAAGTTGCGATCCGTGTGCTAGGACGAGCCCGAGGAGGTCTTCAGAATGAACACAGCCTCTTCCAGTCTCTCGCCCTCACAGCCTGCAGGAGCATCTCTTGGGCTCGGACTTCCGGGAAAAGGCAACAACGTGACCGAAGAGGGAGCGTTGACGGCCATCAATCGTTAAGACAATGCCTGCAAGTTGAGTATGTCAAACTACTTCATTATTGAAAATCATGTCGTACCAGTGGATCATAGGGGTGTGAGATGTTAGCGATCTCACATTACAAAGGCTCGGCTATATGAGGATGATAGTCATCTCCTCTCCCTCACTGCTTTTACTTCCCGGACTGAACCGGTACCCATTTAAGGCTGTGTCGACCCAGAAGCCATTGCGGTCTGAAAAATCATTTAGCCCCAACTGGGGAATGAACACAGGACCACTCAGATGTGAAGCCAGCTCACTAAACACTGGGCTACGAGGCTTCCTTATGGGGACGATACAGGAGGAGTATTAATATGAAGCCTGGTCTTGTACGGTGATGCTCAACGCAGAGGGGTCCTTGATGAGGATTTGAATTTTCGTCTTCGTACTAGAGATGTACAAGCCGAGGTAGGTAGTCGATCGATTATGTGTCTCTAGTGGGAATACCAGGAAATGAGAATTGTAGCGTCACGCATCCTCTCTATATATCACCTGGTCTTATTAAGGCAGGTGAGATCATATTATAGACAAATTGAAAATCAATGAAAAACACAGATTTTGTGTTTATACTCTGCATGTTAAAGAATCCTTAGCATTTGAAAATTAAGTAGGATATTAGCCGCAGTCTGGGCGAAATTCTAAAAAGTAATGAAATTCCTACGCAATACGCCTTCCCCCAGACTTAGTAACCCACAGAAAGTACACATTGTAAAATTAAGAACCCACTACGGATAGCATTCGGATACTTCATGCAAATCATCAAAACCATTTAAGGAGCATAGGCCTTCAACAAAAACATGCCAAGTCAACAAATGTTGACCAGCCCATATCTATTGATCCAATATACAACATAATTACAGAATGGGAGAGAACAGTATTAGAAAGATTGATAAGTAAAGGGACCTAGGGGTTATAATAGATCATACAGGTAAGGTGAGTGAGCAAGTTCAGGTAGCAGTGAAAAAGGCAAATGCAATGTTAGGTATGATAAAAAGAAATATTAAACATAGGAGCAAGGAAGTGATAGTCAAACTGTATAAAGCATTAGTTAGACCTAGATTGGAGTACTGTGTACATGTGTGGAGTCCTTATCATAGAGGGGATATAAACATGCTGGAAAGAATACAAAAAGAGTGACAACGCTGATAGTGGGATTCCAGAATTTAAGTTGTGGAAAGACTCAGAAAAACTGGTCTACAGTGTCTAGAAAAGAGAAGAATTCGTGGTGACTAAATACGAGTTTATAAGATGATCAGAGGAATGGATAAATTAGAATATAACAAGTTATTTTAAAATACAAGAACAAGAGGGCATAGCTACAAATTAACTAAAGAGATATCCAGATTAGATATTAGGAAATATTTTTTTAGTCAGAGAGTGGTGATTGCTTGGAATGCATTGCCACAAGAAGTAGGCAGGGACAATTAATGCATTTAAGAATAGATTGTATACGCATAGCTTTTAGAGCAAGGTGATGTAAATGGAACTGGTTGTATACAGACTCTGCAGAGTCTTCTAAATTAGTATAAAGACTTTAAGTTAAGTTATTGAAGTTGTTTTGTTTTTGTGGCTCAACCCTTTGCACCCTAAGCCTCAAATGAGGAAATACATCCTCTACTGCTCAGCACAGGGAGATACACACACACACACACATGCATAAAACCATACACCTAAGATTTCATTTATTGAACAAAACATTGCTTCCACAATGTTCTGAGCAACATGTTCATTCACTTTAAGGATGTATTCAACTTAAGTCCCCAAATGTTATATAAAGAACTCACATTGATAATTTTAAACAGATAATACCCAGGTTTCACCAATCCAACGATGGCAAAGAAGATAGCAAGGTGCTTCAGTTCATGCCGCAGCTGTAGACATAAGAAATTGCAAAGAAGTATAAATACACAATATTTTGGTTAAATATAACTCAGTGTGCATGACACTCGTCCAGAAGGTTAAGAACACAATAAGATAAAACTGGGAATGCATATTATATATTGCGGCGTCCAAGTCAAATTGGGACTTTTTCTTTTTAAAGAAAAAAAAATTGTTTTCCAGTAATCAAAATTTATTTTTCTTTATAATTTCCTGCAACGTTTATGCATTTATCCCAGCATTTAAGTAATGGTTGAACAGCTTCAGTGTTGAAATATCTGTCAGTGTGTCTGAACAAATTCAGGACAGCCTGTTGCCCTTTTTCATCAGTGCTGAAATGCACTTCTTTTAGGGGCCAAAACAGGCATAAATCACTACGAGCAAGGTTTGGGCTGTAAGGTGAATGTGGCAATATCTCCAAGCCGAGCTGCTGCAGATGACACATAGTACAGTGAGTCGTATGAGGTTGAGCGTTATCTTGCAGAAGCAGGACAGCCTTTGTGATCATGCCAGGCTGTTTTTTTCCGTAGACGGTAATACACATCACTCAAAATGCATATGCACTGTTCACTGTTGATAGTGACACCACGGGGTAGAAAATCAAGATGAATGATGCCAAGTTTATCTCAGAAAACACTTGCCATCACTTTTTTGGGTTGAGAGCCACCATGGCCGGGATTATCACTTACGGACTTATGGCCTTCTCTAAAACGTTTACACAATTCAAGTGTCTCGTCCCGTGTTGTGATTGCAGTCTTCTTTAAATTTCCACAGGTTTCCCGCCTTCTTTTATGAGTAACTTCATCACAACACGCTGTGCCATACAAGCACAGACAGTGCTGCACGCCATTTGTATTTATCTGTTACGTGGCAAGTGGGCCACCTAGCAGTAATAGGACAAAACTGCCCCTAACTAATGACAGTAATTTCAATCCATCCTCCCAAACATAAGTATTTGTCTAAATCCATCCTCCCAAACCTAAATATTTGTCTAAATCCATCCTCCCAAACATAAGTATTTGTCTAAATCCATCCTCCCAAACATAAGTATTTGTCTAAATCCATCCTCCCAAACCTAAATATTTGTCTAAATACATCCTCCCAAACCTAAATATTTGTCTAAATCCATCCTCCCAAACATAAGTATTTGTCTAAATCCATCCTCCCAAACCTAAATATTTGTCTAAATCCATCCTCCCAAACCTAAATATTTGTCTAAATCCATCCTCCCAAACCTAAATATTTGTCTAAATCCATCCTCCCAAACATAAGTATTTGTCTAAATCCATCCTCCCAAACCTAAATATTTGTCTAAATCCATCCTCCCAAACCTAAATATTTGTCTAAATCCATCCTCCCAAACCTAAATATTTGTCTAAATCCATCCTCCCAAACCTAAATGTTTGTCTAAATCCATCCTCCCAAACCTAAATATTTGTCTAAATCCATCCTCCCAAACATAAGTATTTGTCTAAATCCATCCTCCCAAACCTAAATATTTGTCTAAATCCATCCTCCCAAACCTAAATATTTGTCTAAATCCATCCTCCCAAACATAAGTATTTGTCTAAATCCATCCTCCCAAACATAAGTATTTGTCTAAATCCATCCTCACAAACCTAAATATTTGTCTAAATCCATCTTCCCAAACCTAAATATTTGTCTAAATCCATCCTACCCAATCTAAATATAATTCTAAATCCATCCTCACAGACACTGATGAGTTTTCCCAAGAAACACATAACACGAGATCAACTTCAGACTTACAGCATACCAGCCGAGCAAGCACCAACACAATGAAAATGGGAGGCCAACAGCCAGCGAGACTGTCTCAACCAGGGAGATGTTGGTTCCGTCTTTCAAAGCTAGAATGACAATGCTGCACTACAAATAGAAGATGGATAAACACACTCAAATAAATTAGCTGCTACACAATAATGACATTGCAAGATTTATAAAAAATGCATTTCAAAGAAACGTCATCGGTGTTTGTCCTGAAAAGGATATTTGCGACGTTGTGTCTTTTTTTTTTTTTGCTTAAATGTTTGCCTCACTAGTTTCTACTGGCGGAGGCACGCCATTTTCCACCCCAGACCGTAGTCAATTAGGCGATATCAGGACGCATAAACCAGTGCTTGGATGCATGTGTGCATCTGTATGTACCTATGCTAGGTTTGTGCGCCCTCAGAAGCTAGCCCAACCAAAGTGCAATGGAAGGGCTTTACCACGAGGGCGCGTGTGAAAGTTGTGCAAGGGTGTGACTGTGGGACAGAGTCAAATGAAACAGAGTGAGGTGAGAAGAGAGAGAAGGGAAGAGTGGCCCCCCAGGGTGATGCCGCCGCGCGACGTTGTGTCATAGTTTACAGCAAGGCTGTAATATCTGCATCTTTCAGCCCGACACATCCAATTTTAGCACAGCATTTTTGGGACTGAGTTTGTCTTCTCTCTTCGATCTCTAATCTCTCAGCCAGGCTGCATGGTTGCAGTCTGTTTCCAGGGTCACCACATGGAGACAGAATAGGGTCTTGGTCAGTTATGGGTCACTGACCCTGATGCGAGCAGCTAGATATGGGTCACTGACCCTGATGCAAGCAGCCAGATCTGGGTCACTGACCCTGATGCAAGCAGGCAGAAATGAGTCACTGACCCTGATGCAAGCAGGCAGATATGAGTCACTGACCCTGATGCAAGCAGGCAGATATGAGTCACTGACCCTGATGCAAGCAGCCAGATATGAGTCACTGACCCTGATGCAAGCAGCCAGATATGAGTCACTGACCCTGATGCAAGCAGCCAGATATGAGTCACTGACCCTGATGCAAGCAGCCAGATATGAGTCACTGAGCCTGATGCAAGCAGCCAGATATGAGTCACTGACCCTGATGCAAGCAGCCAGATATGAGTCACTGACCCTGATGCAAGCAGCCAGATATGAGTCACTGACCCTGATGCAAGCAGCCAGATATGTGTCACTGACCCTGATGCAAGCAGCCAGATATGAGTCACTGACCCTGATGCAAGCAGCCAGATATGTGTCACTGACCCTGATGCAAGCAGCCAGATATGGGTCACTGGGTACTGTTAGCTCATTCATTGCTGCATCTGCAGCCTTATTTCTTAGAAACAGTAAGTGGGTCCAACTCATGAAGTAGAAACTTGACGACAATGGAGAACAGGAAGGAAATTGTTCAGCTATGGCAAAGAAACAGGATATAAAGTAAAGGTTGTCCCATTCCAGACACTGTTGTTGAGGATGAAGTGTTAAGAGAATTTATTGTCCTATAACAGCTTTTATTAAGGTCATGTGTCTACTTCCCGTCTGCGATGTCATGCCACAAGGTTCTAAATGTTGTGATAGCCCTTAGCCTTGGTTGGCGGCTGGTCTAGGAGTGAAGCCCCGACAGACGAACAGATCGAGCTGATCCGGCAGCTTCTGCAGCTTGCCTTATTCCAAAATGTATTGGTATCACCTTTCCCTTGGAGCAAACAAGACAGACCGAGAGAGGGACCATACTACATGGGCAAAAACATGGTCCCTATGTTTCTGCCCGGGCTTTGTGCTAAAAGCACAATTACTATCGTCTGACAAGACAAAAAGCGCCAATGGAATGCCCACAATGAGCAAGATTACTCTTGTGCGCCCCGAAAAGGACGTTCAGGGGCAGGTTTTAGTAGCTTTCCTCACATCCCGAGCATGCTGATGAAGGTGGGCCAGGGTCCTCCAAGTGGTTGTGCTAAGCTTGGCTCATCTGCGTGTCACTCACTACTACAGGGATCTCATGTCAATCTCTCACCCTATTAGTCAAGCTGCCATGAAAACAGCCCGTTTCCAGGAAGGCCTCAGAGGATACCAAGGTGAGGGTCTTGTCCAGAATGTTTTGCCTGAATCTGACTAACATGTCCGATCAGTATATTTTTCCTGTCTTCCTTCCCAGGGACAATGATAAAACTAAACATCACTTGATGTCAAAAACTGATCTCATCTATTTCCCTATATTTTAAGGTTTAGTACTGTGCAGATTTCAGTCAACAGATATGTTCAATTTTATTGAGACTGTCTCTTACAAAGTCAAGTCATAATCTTATAAGCCAGCAATGGAGTTCGGTTTTATAAAAATTCCATTGGCACATCAAACCAGTTCAACAGCTCTAGTTGCCTGGCTTATCAGTAGGTGGATGAGACAACATTTGTAGGATATGGCAGACTTCCTGCGTCTGGAATCATCACTCATGGAAGCTGAATCACACTTCAGTTATGTATACATCTGTTAGCAATCCTCCGCTTCTTTGGACTAATCTTCATGATATACATTCTTACTGCCAGGTAGCAAAAGCCTATAATACTTCAGCAAGGAGGCCACAGATGAAGAAGTGAATGAGCTGATTGTAGCCTAGCGACTCATAGATGTCTGCTTGCACCTGGGCCAGCGACACACATCTGACCAAGACAGTAGCAGCCCTGGAAAGAGGCTGCACTAGTGTTATCTGGCTAAGAGAATAGGGATTGCAGAGGGAAGGCAAACCCACCCAGTACAAAAAATGTCGCACTGAAACCAGACGTGTCGGACTAAAAATTGCAGCCTCGCTGCAAACTACAACACAACATCCTGTTCTGGAAGAATGGAGAAGAAGAAGATACTTCAGTAAGACAGGTTCCTGGGAGAGAAAACTCTGATCAGACGACTTTTCCCTTGCAAGGTGAAATGATGACCATCAAAGGCTAGGGATGCTGCTCCCTCACTAAAAATGTATCCTGAAGACAGACGCACTGATCATAGTATAATGCACACTGCCTCCTAAAGGCAGACACTGACATGCCAGAAAAATACATGTGGATGTCTGATGACAAACAAGGAGGAAGTTGAAGAACCTTTCACAATTGTTAACTCTTTACAGCTACATTCACCAGCCATGCCCTGGCACAAAACATCAGTTTCCATTTGATTGACAGATGTTAACATCTCGCTCGCACATTACATTCTGTCATTTAGTTATGCCATTTCAAGTTTTGAAATAAACTTAACAATGGTAGATGATCTGACTCAGGCGCAGCTTTCGTCAATGAAGAATTTCTTCCAGAGATGGATATGTACGCAGTTAGTGGATTCTATGTGCCATGGGTCACAAAATAATATGGGCCAAACACAATATTTTCAATATATGCCGCATGGTGTGACTGGATCATTTTTTAAAGATCTTTAGATAATAATTTTTCCTCAATTTGTTTAATATCAGTTAATTTTATTTTTAAAGAAAGCTATTTGACATACGGATCTGCAGCCCTTGTCATGGACTGTAAGATACAAATCTGCAAAATTAGGCCAAACCATAAATAGTTAAATAAAAGAGAGGATTTGAGAGCACATATTTCTGAACCAAAGAATGCTAACACATTTACAGCTAGGATTTTAAACAGGAGACAAAAATACGCCTGAAGATGGCGCTACTACTCACAGATGCCTGAAGGTCAAATTTCAGCAAACAGGAAAAAATGGCCGCCTGCCTGTACAGTCCTGAAATGATCATGAGGAAGCATATATTACTGTTAACATAATCGAGCTAATGATGAGTGAGTGAAGAGGTTGTTACAGCCCAAGAAACCAAAGTGCAAAACAGTGGTGTTTCGAATCCAACCAGTGTCTAGTCATATTAAAGATTGATAGAAAATATTAAGATCCTGTATACACGAAAAAGAACCACTGGCAATTGAATATTGTTAGCTACTGTCCGAACTGTCTAAACAGTCATGAAATTCCTACCCAACATGCAACCTACCTTCCCCAAGGTCTAGTACGCTGCAGGAATTAAGCATTGCAAAATACAGAATGTTCTAATCATTGTGGGCATTCGCAAACAACAACCTCTCTTGCTAACTGTCCATGATTCACTGCTATGCCTAAGCAAGCGCTTAGATCTTTAAAAGCAACGGAGATGTGGTTTTACAGAACATTCTGCTGATCCCGTGGACTGCAAAGAAGACTAATGATACAGTACTCGAGGAGGCCCAAACACAAAAACAACTTATTGCAATGATCATAACAAGGCAGTCATCTTTTTCTAGACATGTTTTGAGAAGAGGCATCTTGGAGCTCATAGTGACAACGAGAAAGATAGCAGGATAGAGAGACAGAATAAAGCTGAGAGACAGAAGATGTTGGACAGCCTGAGAGAATGGCATGGGCGACAATCAACAACAGAGTTGGTAAATGAAACACGTGATGGTGGTCCATGATCGCAAACATCAACTGACAGGCACCTGATGATGATGATGACTACCTCTTTTGCCTGAGGGATTCTGGAATAGAGACTCTCTTAATGCTATCAACTGGTTTCCTTAATATGTATCCTTTCCAATGCTAGCACCTTCTTTTCATATGTTGTTTCACCTATATCTGTCTGGTGTTTTCCAGCAGATAAATATTAGTGATCTTATCATACCATTGGGGGCAGCAAGGTCTGGGCTGGACATCCCGCTTGTTAGAGGAAAGTGAAGCGTCTGATATAGCCTCTCCTTTCCAGGTGTAGAGATCGCCGCTGGATTCACTGTTCGGCTTGCCGTTCAGGAGTTTCCATGCCAATGGTATCTCCTACATTACTGTATCCCCAGCAGCACCTTCATAAGGGGTCACCTGTTTCTTACAGAGCCTGCTGTGGGGCGCGACCGAGTACCTGGGGGAATAACTGAGCGGGCAGATTTGGCTCATTAGCCTTGGTTGGCAGCCAATCTAAGAGAAGGTAAACTCTTGACTCTAAACTCGGGTAGACGAAGCTCATTAGCCTGTTCAGGCAGTTCGCCTGGGAGACCAACAAGTCCCAGAGAGTGCTGGCTTGTCTTGGGACAATGTGAGTATCATTGGATGTCTCGAGTAACTAGCATCTGCAGGCAACGATTCCACTGCCTTGTGGAAACCTCAGGAGAGGGTAGGGCTACAGGAGTAAACCCAGACAGAAAATTTAAAGTGGTAGCACCTAATGCGGATGGTTTCAAAATTGTCAACTCATTCCGACAGCTCCTGCAGCTGAGCTGGTGCAAAATTGTCATGCTTTACATTCCTTTGGATTACACCAGCGAGGTCGAGAGGGTGATCCTGCAATTTTGGCAGCCCAGGGTCTCCATATTCAGCGCCCAGGGTCTCTATATTCAGCACCCAGGGTCTCCATATTCAGCACCCAGGGTCTCCATATTCAGCACCCAGGGTCTCTATATTCAGCACCCAGGGTCTCTATATTCAGCACCCAGGGTCTCCATATTCAGCACCCAGGGTCTCCATATTCAGCACCCAGGGTCTCTATATTCAGCACACAGGGTCTCCATATTCAGCACCCAGGGTCTCTATATTCAGCACACAGGGTCTCTATATTCAGCACACAGGGTCTCCATATTCAGCACCCAGGGTCTCTATATTCAGCACACAGGGTCTCCATATTCAGCACCCAGGGTCTCTATATTCAGCACACAGGGTCTCTATATTCAGCACACAGGGTCTCCATATTCAGCACCCAGGGTTTCTATATTCAGCACACAGGGTCTCCATATTCAGCACCCAGGGTCTCTATATTCAGCACACAGGGTCTCTATATTCAGCACACAGGGTCTCCATATTCAGCACCCAGGGTCTCTATATTCAGCACACAGGGTCTCCATATTCAGCACCCAGGGTCTCCATATTCAGCACCCAGGGTCTCTATATTCAGCACACAGGGTCTCCATATTCAGCACCCAGGGTCTCTATATTCAGCACCCAGGGTCTCCATATTCAGCACCCAGGGTCTCCATATTCAGCACCCAGGGTCTCCATATTCAGCACCCAGGATTGCACCCTGAGAGACTACTGACAGAGTGTCACACGCATTATCTGCAAAGATTGAGACGCCTATGAATGAATAAATGAATATCATTCCATTAGTTAATTTGTTCATCTTTTTTCCACTTATGCAGATGAACGCTGTGGGGAGCTTCAGTCTGTCCTACGCCAAGTGTGTTATATCGGTTGTTGTCATACTCTTTAAATTTCTTTATTCTGCACAAGCACCAATTTATGAAAGTCTGTACCTTTTTCATTGTTGATTTTGGTATTCTCCATGTTTCGTAACAGTACAAAAAAGTAGACCCATCATTGGAGTCAAAGATTCCATTTTTGTGTTGGACTGAATTTCTTTTGATTTCCATAAATTTCCCAATACAATGAAATCTCATACTCACTTTGTAGAAACTGTGAAGCTCCAACTATTCTAAACTCTAGATAGCCGAAATTTCTGGAGACGATGTATGCCAGGATAATATTTGGTGGAGCCAGAACACAAGCTATGATCACACGCACCTGGATGAATTAAATGCAGAATGAAACAGAAAATACATGTATTTGTTTGTCCATCTTGTAAAAAAGAAACTTTTGAACAGTGAGTTCTGGTCTGGCAACATGAAATTTGCACAGCATATTCTATCTGGAATGTCTAGGTCAATTGAACTAACTATTTTCAGCTCTCTGCAGGATTTGCTTCAACAGTTAAAAGTGTTTACAGCAAATGTATTCTTTTGATATACTGTAACATGGTTCAAGGTCAAATACTCAAAGCCCCAGGACCAGTGCATGTTTGGAACTGATCAGTGATAGGTGAGGTCAGTCCTTTGACCCTAGACAACACGCGAATTGAGATATGTTGACAATGTGCTCGATCAATGAGTTTTCAGTTTCATAACTTTAATTTTCTCACTTGAGTGCAGTATTATTCTGAAAGATTTCTGTGATAATTGAATATTTCATATAAATGATTATCATAATGTCACTGATTTAAATGCTAATAACATTTTTAAAACTAACAATAAACGAAGTCGTGGCAATCAACACAACTTATTTCATGTTGCTATGTCAACTTATAGTCACTACCGAACTGTGTGTATCACAAAATTATATTATTTCCATGACAAAGCCAGGTGCTAAAGTTCTAGAGTGCCTACAAAATTCTATAGTTTTACACAAAACATAGTTATCACAAACCAATGTTGATGATGCATGTACACAAATTAAATTATATGTTCACAGTGAAAAGAGAACATCAATCAATATATTATGTACATGCTATTACCAATGAAAAATAAATACAAAACTTATTTTGATAGATAGAAATGAAGAAATGAAAAAAAAAGCAAAGTAAATTGCATATAATAAAGTCTTAAGACAGTTTACAGATGCTATTTGTTTGTGTGACATCTGGTAACAAATCAGACAGTAGCTGTTAGTAAGCTTGTTTGTGCATGCTTCAGCAAACAGAGTGTAAAGGCCCATTAAATGCCAAGTATGTGGAGTCAGTGAGAGAATTCTTAGCAAAATTAATAATGTCAATACTGATATGTGACGATTAGCGTCTTAGGGTTCGGTGTTTGCCTGTTTAATCGCATTAGGGGCCAAAGATGCATCCTAGTGAATGAGCTGGTAGCAGCCAGCAACTCCTAGCTGGTTGGTTGCATTAGAGAACTGACCAAGACCCTATTCTGTCTCGAAACAACGGCCGGCCCTGTAAACAGGTTGCACTAGTGTGGTCTGGCTAAAAGAGGAGGGATTGAAGTGAGAAGGCAAACCCGCTACCCAGAAAGTACAGCTAAAGGAGGAGGGATTGAAGTGAGAAGGCAAACCCGCTACCCAGAAAGTACAGCTAAAAGAGGAGGAATTGAGGCAAACCCGCTACCCAGAAAGTACAGCTAAAAGAGGAGGGATTGAAGTGAGAAGGCAAACCCGCTACCCAGAAAGTACAGCTAAAAGAGGAGGGATTGAAGTGAGAAGGCAAACCCGCTACCCAGAAAGTACAGCTAAAAGAGGAGGGATTGAAGTGAGAAGGCAAACCCGCTACCCAGAAAGTACAGCTAAAAGAGGAGGGATTGAAGTGAGAAGGCAAACCCGCTACCCAGAAAGTACAGCTAAAAGAGGAGGGATTGAAGTGAGAAGGCAAACCCGCTACCCAGAAAGTACAGCTAAAAGAGGAGGGATTGAAGTGAGAAGGCAAACCCGCTACCCATAAAGTACAGCTAAAAGAGGAGGGATTGAAGTGAGAAGGCAAACCCGCTACCCAGAAAGTACAGCTAAAAGAGGAGGGATTGAAGTGAGAAGGCAAACCCGCTACCCAGAAAGTACAGCTAAAAGAGGAGGGATTGAAGTGAGAAGGCAAACCCGCTACCCAGAAAGTACAGCTAAAAGAGGAGGGATTGAAGTGAGAAGGCAAACCCGCTACCCAGAAAGTACAGCTAAAAGAGGAGGGATTGAAGTGAGAAGGCAAACCCGCTACCCAGAAAGTACAGCTAAAAGAGGAGGGATTGAGGCAAACCCGCTACCCAGAAAGTACAGCTAAAAGAGGAGGGATTGAAGTGAGAAGGCAAACCCGCTACCCAGAAAGTACAGCTAAAAGAGGAGGGATTGAGGCAAACCCGCTACCCAGAAAGTACAGCTAAAAGAGGAGGGATTGAGGCAAACCCGCTACCCAGAAAGTACAGCTAAAAGAGGAGGGATTGAGGCAAACCCGCTACCCAGAAAGTACAGCTAAAAGAGGAGGGATTGAGGCAAACCCGCTACCCAGAAAGTACAGCTAAAAGAGGAGGGATTGAGGCAAACCCGCTACCCAGAAAGTACAGCTAAAAGAGGAGGGATTGAGGCAAACCCGCTACCCAGAAAGTACAGCTAAAAGAGGAGGGATTGAGGCAAACCCGCTACCCAGAAAGTACAGCTAAAAGAGGAGGGATTGAGGCAAACCCGCTACCCAGAAAGTACAGCTAAAAGAGGAGGGATTGAGGCAAACCCGCTACCCAGAAAGTACAGCTAAAAGAGGAGGGATTGAGGCAAACCCGCTTCCCAGAAAGTACAGCTAAAAGAGGAGGGATTGAGGCAAACCCGCTACCCAGAAAGTACAGCTAAAAGAGGAGGGATTGAGGCAAACCCGCTACCCAGAAAGTACAGCTAAAAGAGGATGTGTAGGGGCAAATGATGCTGATATCACAGCCTCACTGTAAATTACGACACAACGTCCGTTTCAAGAAGAACACAGAAAAAGACAAATTTCATAACCTGAGGGATTATGAAACTGAGTATCGGATACTGACATCCTCACCAATTGAGCAAAGATTTAAAACAAAGGTAACGCACTGGTTTATTTTTCTATAATGGTCAGATAGAAACCTGGACTGCCCACTACATGGTGACAAGCCAGGGCAAGCGGCTTTTGTTTTTTTACCACCATAAATTCCCCGGCTCGATTGCTGAAATAAATGCTGTAATCACAGACATTTTGAAAAATAAATAAATTGATAGTAAATCTTTTTTAATCACTGTAATTTGTTTTTTCCAATGAATCTGTTGTGATAGTAGCATATATCTATTTCTGTGCTACATCTACTTGTTCCTCTTTCACTCCAGTCGGAGTATAGAGCCACCTGTACACTTGGCCTCCTCTATAGGAAGCCTGCTACAAAACACTTTGTATGTTTTTGCAGTTTCTGTAGCATTTGAATTTTACACATTTTTTTTTTTCATTCGCCGTATATCTGTATTCCCCAAGGTGGTGTGCGTTGCACTGTGTTTTTATTTCGCGCCTGTCGGCCCAGTGCATCCGACTTCGGCATGCATGCATAAGTGTCTGCTTCCTCCTGCATTTTCTAAGGGCTTGATTCCCCGGGGTAATGGCCGGTGCTGTGATGGGAAGCGAACCAAGCACCTTCGAATTGTGAGCCGTGTCACTTAACCACTAGCTCACGCCATCCCCTTATTTTACACAATGAGGTTGCTAGCCCCATGTACAACTCTCTTTAGTCATGTTATACAATATGCATACTGGTGAAGTGAGCCCATTCTTTCCTCCCCATAAAAGACTAAAAATAAATAAATTGATATGAGCAGTAAAAAGAAGAGTAGAAGATGAAAAACAGGCAACGAGAGTTTCATGAAGACGACATAAAATGGAATCAAAAGAAACACACATCTACATCCCTTTATTATAAGGGATACTAGACAGGTAAAAAGTTAACAAAGTGCAGAATGGAGGCTAAGAACTATCAGAAAATAAATAAGATTACATTATTTTTAAATTATTATTATTATCATAATAATTTATTTTGTGAACAATTGAAGTTTTTAATAAAGGATGAATTAAGGACAATGAAATTCATGTCTGGACTCACCAACTTGACAGTTGTTTGGCCTGTTGAATTAAACACCCAGTACTCCAAAATACAGTACATGATAATGACAAAAATGGCCGCCATCAGGGCGTATAACTCATACACCCTTTCCCTTAACACTCCATGGAAGACATAGAAAAGACAAAATCCTGTAAACAAAAATAAATGCAAAGGGTAGAATTTGAATAAATGAAGGCAAGAAAGAGAAACCAAAAAAAGGGCAGATATGAAAAATGTAGTTCGTTAATGATTAAAATATTTTAACAAGTAAAATAGTAATTATCCCTCTTTTATTGCTCCACTGTTATTTGCTGGAAGCATATACAAATATATGCATGTTCTCCTACTGTGCTGATTTCTGGGTACTTTATTTTATATGATAAGATTGGTAACCCCATTCACAACCCTTCTTAGTAACCTTTTATAACATGCTTAGTAGAGTGCAGTGATTCTAATCTTTCATCCCATATGTCAAGGGGCCTAAGATGCATAGGCTACGCTGTAACAGAAAACTAGAAACAGATTCAATGTATTTTACATAATTTCAGTAACAGACATGGTACCAAATATATCGTTATCAAAAGCTTCAGAAATAAAAATTGTGCGACAAATCTGATAGTGGGATTCCAGAATTAGTTATGAAGAAAGAGAAAAACTGGCCTTCAGTGTCTAGAAAACAGAAGAATTCGAGGTGACAATACAAATTTATAAGATAATCAACGGAAAGGATAAATTAGATTATAACAAGTGGTTTTTTTAATACAGCAGCCCACAAGAACAAGATGGCACAGCTGCAAATAAATTGAAGAAAGGTCCAAATTAGATATTGGGAAATATTTTTTAGTCAGAGAGTGTGAATGCTTCTAATGCATTGCCACAGGTAATAGTGGAGGCAGGGTCAATTAATGCATTCAAGAACAGATTGAATATGCATAGCTTTTAGACCAAGGAAATGTAAAAGAAACTGGTTGTATACGCTCTGTAGTCTTCTAAACCAGTATAAAGAGATTAAGTTAAGTGTGCACTGTTTTTGTTTGTCCTGTTCTTGATAATAAAGACCTTAATTAGTCAAAATGCCAAACACATTTGTGATTGTACTTATGTAAACTGGTTTTCAGTCTTAATTTGTTTGTTAGTCAACATTGGTATTCAAATTCACCATAGTCCATCTCACATTCGAGTATGCATACTAGTATTTATACTATGCTTGAAACATTTTTTTAACTTTTTTTTTTACAGCTAAAACAAGTATAAAACCCATGCAAAAAACAAAAACTACCATGCAAAAAACATGCTCATATTAATATTTGTAAACATGTGAGCTGACTATCATGACTGGATTAGAGCACAATACCTATTTAGACCTTTACAGTTAGTTAGTTACCCATCACAAGCTATAATGGCGACATCATCAGACAGTTTTGTCCTGATGATGTAACTTGTGTTGTATTTGGATTATAGAAAGGAAGAAACTGCGTTGGCCATAAACCTCTCTCTGGTCCCGAGCTACCTTAGACCAGTGTCAAGACATAAGTCAAGATGACTGGAGGTTACTCATGACGGAGGCACTCTGGTCCCATATCCCTTGAAAACTTGTGAGATTCGATGGCACACTGTTTTCATTCATCGATTTGAGAAGCGAGTGCTTTACCTCTCAACCACAGAGACCCCTAGGAAACTCTGCAGATTCTGTAGACAACCAGTTTCTCATTCCATTTGTGTAGTTTCACCACAAAGTGACCTCCCATTGTGGAATCATAGGGAACGAGAAAGTTGATGTCTTGTCCAAAGTAGGTGGCAAGATGGAATATTTTGTCCAGTCCTACAGAGAAGCAAAAACCATCATCTACAATCAGTATGGCTTGGCTTCGTTCGTTCTCAATCTCCCGCTACCAAACCCTAAAAGGGCTTAAGTAGCAGAATGTAGTCCAAAGAACGGAATGCTTGACTGCAATATTTGCACCTTTCGGTCAACACGCCTGACTTCAGCAAGCATTTTTTTAGTACCGGGTTAGCATTCCCTCTTCAAATCCTTCTCCTTAGCCAGTCTGCCCTGCTGCAGCCTGATATCCAGGATCACTGCGTGGAGGTGTAGAAGGGTCTTGGCAGCTCTTCGCTGGCCCTGATGCTAGCAGTCAGCTATGGGTCGCTGACCAGTGCAGCACATGCACTGCTCAGCATCTTGATCCCTACAAAATCAGTATAGTACAAAGTGGAAGAAAAGACATGGGCGAAAGCAATGCAATCAACCAGCTTAATAAACTGCAACAAACCACCATCTTTTGCCTGAGAACAGGCTACTGCAGACTATGAAGTCACCTATACCTGCTCAAGATATCACATACAAGTGTCTATGTGGAACTGGGGTTCAGACCCCCAAACACATCTTATAGATCTGCCCAGCATACTGACCTACGATGCCAGTTTGGCTAGAAGGAGCAGAGCTGATGCAGCAGAAGGTGCGGAACCGACAACCAGACCTGGAGAGGACTGAGGACCACTTCCTAGTTACATGGCTACAGATCTAACATAACCAAAAGGCCTGAATGCAGAAGAAGAAGTACAAGCAGCTCACAAAGTTTTATTTCAGTTTATTCTACACTGCGCCATTTCACGTCGTCTCCGTCCCTGCTCAAGTTCAGAGTCTGACATCTGAAATATGGCTGGAGATTAAACAGACAACGACATTTGGCAAAGACAACAAGTAAGAAAATAGAAAGAATCTTTACACAGACTGCAAAGACATGAAGAAGTCAGACAAGATGCATATGCTTAACCCAGGTATGCTGATTTGATGAAACTGTCTCTACTTGTCACATGTCTAAATAAAATTGTGATTGATATCTCCTTTTTCGTCTGATTAGTGTAGTAGTAGTAGAGCACTCATTCTTCGTGGAAACAGCACAGGCTTCAAATTTGTAAAAATATCCCGTCCCAGTCAACCCAGCTAAAAATGGGTACCCGACTTATGGCTAGGTAATGAAAAAGTACCCAGCAAGAGAACTGGTCACCCTAACTCACACAAACTGTGACTTGGTATACTCAAGGCTCTTAAATGTAATTTCCGACCAACAGCCACGTCTGCTGAAGGGCATCCTTTTTTTAAGGGGAGAGATATCACCTAGTGAGATGTATCATTTAAAAAATTGTTGTACCATTATAAAAAATTGAAATATCCTAATAAATTTTGGAGAGCTGCTGTAGAAACTATTACCCTACAATATGATATAATTTATTTTAATGTAGTTTCTGAAGTCGGATGAGTTGGACCGAAAGGTGCAAATATCGCAGTCAAGCTGTAAACTACAACACAACGCATTCTGCTACTTAAGCACTTTCAGGGTTTGGTAGCGGGAGATTGAGAACGAACGAAGCCAAGCCATTTTAATGCAGCATTCCAAATGTTGATGCAAAACTGAATTAAACATATAATACTGAAAATTTATTTTCAAAAAAAAACTGTAAAACTCTGCAAGTGATTTTTACCTGTGTAAACATACACACTGTGTGAACATATGCACATTATTTTTTTCTAATAATGCTGTGCAAGATTATCTCTTCATAACTGAATACAGCCCAAGCTATATCTTTTACAGTTGTGTTTTTAGTCAAATTCAAATATTTTCTCAATTATGTTAAAAATGTTGATACTATAACTGGCTGCAAGTCTACATTTCTCTACTGTTTTGGATCATTATGGATGCCGCCAGACCACGGATTTGCCTGGAATTCACATTAGTCGATGACTTACACTTGTGTTCACGGAAACGTGGTGTTGTTTTCCGTCCGGACTTGTTATTTCGTTCTTTTTTTGTGATTTCTTCCATCCGTTTATCCTGGTCTGGACGCCGGCTGAATGGCACTACGCTTATACCTGTGTCATATTTCACGGGTTAGTTCTGCCGGTTCACCTTCACGAATTTGGCGTGTGGGAATTTTAGATGCTACTATGATGAGCTGAATACAGCTGGGGAGAGATGCCAGACTCACTCACACACTGAGTGTTGTCCATACGACCTCTTGTGGTTATCAAAAAGGCACGACAAACTGCGTTAGATGCCACCCCACCTTTCTACCCTGCGGGTTACATGTTTACGGAAAGGCTTTGGTGGTAACCCTGAGACAAAATCTGCATCCTATGCTATCTCCAGTCGTCTCAATGAATATCTTGCCACTGGCAAAAGGTAGCTTAGGCTCTGTGAGTGAGGTTGACAAAAGGCGCAGTTTTTTCCTCACTTTAATCCAAATCACTGCGCAAGTCGCCCATTTCAGCGGACACAGCAAGAGATACGACTGTCCACACGGCTGAACAAAGAGAGTGGTCTTCATCACTTGTGATGGACAACTATTATTATACAAATTCTTAAACTTTGTAACATGCCTTGATTTCCATAATTCACAACTAAGCCGTGGTTATCTTGAATACATGTGCAAAGTTGCAGGAAAATTGCTTTAAAATAAAAGTTATCATAGAAAAACCTTTCATATATTAACATTTTCGACGAAAGTTTTAGGACACTATTTTTTTTACTTTTTCTGATAATTAAATACCTTGATTCTAATTTTTTTTTTTTTTGCGCTCGCCTTATTTCTCTATTCCCCAAGGCGGTGTGCGTTACACCGTGGTTTTTATTTTGCGCCTGCCGGCCCAGTGTATCCGACTTTAGCGTGCATTTTATGTAAGGGTCTGCTTCCTCCTGCATTTTCTAAGGGTTTGCTTCCCCAGGGTAACGGCCGGTGCTGTGATGGGGATCGAACCCAGCACCTCCTGTTTGTGAGCCGTGTCACTTAACCACTAGCCTACGCCGTCCCCATTCTTATTAATGACTTTCAACCTAATTTGGAAATCCTATCAAATCATTCAGTAAAAGTGTCCTCCTCCTCTTTGCCATCCTGTCCTCATAGAATGCCTTAGTAGCTTTACTCTGAGTTCCTTTAATGGACAAAATGTCCTGTTTACAGAACTCTTGTAGTTACAAGCTAGCATGTAATTCAATGTTCTTCATTAACAACAGATATTTTTTCTGATCATTAAAAACAGAAACTGCAATAGCAACAATAGCTTTCACAATAGTTAGCCCATGTTTTCTTATGCTTGGTACATAATTTCCAGATAACACTGTTCAGTGGCTCATTGGCATTTTGTGTATATTCTAATTCTACAAAACACATTTTCAGTAATTCAGTCTTGGCAAGGCCTTGAAATACTGGTTTTATAGTATCCATAACATCAGCAGGTTGGTTACTAGTGTGTGTGTATGTATTAACAGTTCCATGTGCTATGCATTATTATGAAACCATTTCAGTATTTGTTGTGGTTGTTCTGAACTAGTGGGGAAAAGTCCATAACACAATAGAACAGATCTGCAATCCTTCCTCCATGACACCTCATTGCTAATTCATTTTGCCTTTTTATTGAATGTACACACAAATTAACCTATATACCTTAAACTATAGAATATATGATATATATTAGTCATTAGCGTCATTACTCATTAGATTACATATGATAAAGAAAATTATGTCTCTGTCACTTATCACTGCATGTGTGCATCTTTTCTGGTACAATGAAAGTCAAAACTCACTGCCTAGACCATCCATCTTTATCTCTAGCAATTGCACATTTTAGAATAACAAAAGTGACAATCATGTTCTGTAGCTAAATTTGTTTCTATTCGGATGTCAATTATTCTATTGCCTTCCAGCTCTTCTCTTCATTGGATAATTACAATCAATGTCATCTCGACTTAAAATCGGATCTGATTCACGTTCAGATCATAATTCGCTGTCATTCAAAAGATCATACGAGCACCGTATCTTTATTTCTGACCGAGTTGGCTTGGTCAGTGAACTTTTAAAAGATTCAATGTCGATGTATTTATTCAGTTTACCCCAGAACTTACACGACACACCACTAACTTAGTCTACTAACACTTCTGTCTGTGACTTACACTCTGTTTCATAGCTCTCGACATCTGCTCCCTTCTTACGTTTCCCATTAACTTTCCCTATTATTTTCCTGTCACAAGATATGATTTTATTTCTCAAACATCACACAATTTGACAAAGTTGTTTATGTGTTTTTCTTTGAAAATTATCATTTGTATCAGCTAAATTGTGGCTAAAATATCACACCATATGCAGTATATAGGCAGTACTCATTTTATTTTGTTATAACTGAGCTGAAAACGCAGACACCTCAGAACAGCGCAATTTAAACTAGACTATATTGACTATTTCAAACTAGTTATTTACCTTCAAAACAAAGTTATAAAATTATCCCCAGATAATCCACACGGGATGCAATGCCGGAGTTGAATTAATTTATTGTTGTTTACCCCTCTTTGACCACATTTAACATTTATACATAGATAAAAGAATGGTAACAACAGTGACAAAATGCCTGAGCAGAATGCTTGGAGTAACTAGAATGGATAGAATCAGAAACAAAGATATAAGGAGACAAGAAGGTACAACTCCAGTGATCGACCTCATCAGGAGACAGCAAACCAAATGTTTCTGCCACGTGACACTTCAAACACCATATAGTACTTGATGTATGAGTTGGAGAAGGTATAAACAGCAAGGAAGGGAACTGGCTACCCCACATAGGCTGCGGCTTACTACACTTGGAGTCCGGCCCCCGACCTGATAAGTAGTGATGTCAAACGGGTTATCAGATAAGTACCGTATTTTTTCTTTATATGTTGACATCCCCCATATATATATTCTTCCCTTCTTCTATGATTCACTAGTTCAGCATTGTTGATATTCGTTGTCCCTGATGAAGGCCTATTGGCCATAATGTAGGTTTTGTTTGTGTTTTCGTCTTGGTGCGGTATCTGACCATAACATTTTTTAAATTGTTATTTAATTTTATTTTAATTTAATTTATTTGGCTTAGTACATGAAGAGTTATCTTCATCCCTGACGGCATTTGTTGCCATTGGATTGACCTTTACCTTTTCTCGCAATTAATTTGATCTGTTCAGTGTTACCCACAACACTGGAGCAAATTTTTCACGCAAACTAGCAGGCGTGGGCATCTTACTTAATTTAACTTAGCTCCAGTATATTGTATTATTCCGCGTTTCCTCGACCTTCACTTGGATTTTAAAATGTATCTTTGTGTTAGCTTGTGTGCAAAGACATAATAATCTGTGAAGGTTTATGCACCCAAATTGGTTTTCTTTTCCTTAAGGTTTGGCTCTCTGTATTCTACTGGCGACAGCACGCAACTTTCCACCCCCGGTCTGTAGTCTTTTGGGCGATATCAGGACGTATTGACCAGTGCCTGGATGCATGTGTGCGTCTGTATGTACCTATGCTAGTGTTTCAGTGATGCATGTGTGCGTCTGTATGTACCTATGCTAGTGTTTCAGTGATGCATGTGTGCGTCTGTATGTACCTATGCTAGTGTTTCAGTGATGCAAAATGTTTCTGTGTGGTTCAAACTAGACAGAATATTCTTGCTCACTGAAGTATGGTCCCTAAATGTTGTGTGTATGTGTATGTGGGAGTGATCCCGCGTTGTGTATCCCTTGAAAGACATATTGTGGTTTGTGCGTCCGTTTGTATCCATCGATCAACCGTGTCCATAGCTGTGTCAAGACACAACTCACTAACAACTGTGAACTAAGATCATGACGATCATAACCCTGCATGCCAATAGTCTCACGTCTGTCCTATTTCACACAAAGGCATACCTGCTCTCCCAGAGACAGACTGTCCACACCAGGAAAAAAAAAGAACAGGACAGAGAAATCCTAACAAGATAATTGCAAACATAGGAGCGCCAAAAACTCCAGGTGCGGGACCACATGGTTCCTTCCCTGGTGCCGGGTGGGATATCGAAGTGGAAGGCACGGGGAAACCACCACATTAGATTCCACATACAGGTTTATGATATGTCACATATAAATCATCCTAACGGACAAAGACGGGACCTTGAATGATCCAGGTGTCGTGCCCAGCATGACTAGGTCAAGGCCTCTCGGGTCGCCATCAAGTGAAATCTTTGTCTCAGTAGACACAGTCATAATACAAATATATACGCCCACATCAGCACACGATGAAGATTAGATAGACGAAATGTTTGGCAGAGCAAATACTGAGGCCAAACAAAAAAAAACATAGATAATAATGTGAGATTGGAATGTGATTGTTGGCATGGGCTCTGATCGGGACATAGTTGGGAAGAATGGACTTGGTACTAGGAATGAAAGAGGACAAAGACCAGTGGACTTCTGCTAACAGGAAAACTACATGATAACTAACACTTGGAATCAAGTCCCGAATAGAAGGAAATACACATGGAAAAATCCTGTGAATAGGGGGGCGATATCAAATAGATTACATCATGGTGAAAACAAGATATAGAAACCAAGTTTTACTTCTTCTTCTTCTTCTTCTGCGTACACAGTCAGACAGTAACCATTATTTTTTCGAAAAAAGCGGCGGTCATCCTGAGGCTCTCGCCACTGCCATAGAGCTTGTCTTGCAGTTCCACTGGTAATGGCCACATCTGCTCTCTCTGATCCTCGTATGTCGGGCAGTTCTGCAGCAGATGTTCAGTGGTCATTTTACCAGTACCGCACGGGCATTCGTCGGTACACCCTATCTTCAATTTGTTGAATAGGTGGTACCTCAGTCTGTTGTGGCCAGTGCGAAGTCTGAAGACAACGACCTGCTCTCTTCGGTTCAACTGGTAATAGGCATCGTTTTTGGCCAAGTTTTACTAAATTGATTGCCTACACTGGTGCAGATGCTGATACATATCATGATAAATGCTAACTGCAATGGAAACTAGGACAATAGCAAAAACTAGTGGAATATAAGTGCTTTAAACGAGTTGGAGATAAGATTGGGCAACAAGAAATCAAAAAACAAGATACTGTGGGAAATATATGAAATGCTAAACAAAATGATGGATGGACATAAATGGAAAAAAACAAACATTAATACAGAGCATAGCATTGCTGTGTATAAGCGTTTCAAAAATGAATTAAATCGAGAATGTAAAATGCCATGAAAAAAATGGTGGATAGACCAATGCAAGGAAATTGAAAACCTGGAAAGAACAGGGAAATCCAATCAAGTCCTTAAGAGAGAGAGTAAAACAATCGTTTCGTAAAACTAAGGACATACAATCACGGATGATTAATGATAACAATGGGAAACCAATAACAGACCCAGAAAACAAAAAAGTGGGATGGAGAGAATATGTTAAGGAACTGTACGATGATGGGGGCCTGTATCAAGATAACACACCACTAAATGACATACCATTGACAGAAGAGAGATTAACTATAACCAGAGAAGAATTTAATCCTACCAGACCGCTGTACCCTTTTTCCTGTAATTTCTTTAACTGACGCTAAACCGCTGGACCGGTTTTGCGGTACTTTAGGTAGTACGTGATAAAATGCGTCAGAATCTAAAAATAACCAACCAATCGTGGTCAATCCTAGTGATTAGTCATTGCAAATGGCTGCCCCCATGTTTGAATTGATTTTGTGGGGTTTAACTCTTTCGCTGCCACGGACGACTAAAGTCGACCAAACTCAATGTCCCTTACAGTGCCACAGACGACTTTAGTCGTCGAGCGATATGAATTTTTATTACGATGATTTGCGCTTCACAAATACCGGTTTTATTTTACCCGAATATTACCTCCATACGTTAGAGAGGTCTACTAAATGGCTACGCGTGTGTTTTGAAAAATTTAACACCTACAGTCCGAAATATAACGTTTTTATCGCATTTTGTCAATTCATAAATAAAAATTTCAAAATGAGCGATGTAGCTGATGATACCCAGGTCATAATGACTCTGATTCAGACTTTTTAGCTAGTTCTAGTGATATAACGGACTCAGAATCTGATATATGAACTGAACGTCGATTCAAGTGATGACGCTGTTTACGATGTTAGGTCGACAGGAGATACTTCTTGTGGTGCAGGGACGGGAGATGGACCCCCACCTCAAAAAAGGAGGCGTGGCGCTGCCACTGATAGATCCAAACATAATGAAGCAAAGTGGACATGGAAAGTTCCAGAGACTGTAGAGGATGTGTTTGCACAGAATTGGGCACCTCAATATGTTCTTGAACAGGGCAGTCAGGTAAACACAACAAACTTTTCTGTTAGAGATTATTTTAGACTCTACTTCCCAGACGCTGCAATCACCCTTATTGTCCAAGAGACAAATCGCTATGCAGAACAACATGCCAACAGTAATAGCTATTCGGGTAAATCCTGTAAACAGAATTGGCAGCCCACATCTTTTGAGGAGGTTGAAGCGTTTCTTGGTCTTCAAATTGCAATGGGATTGTGCAAAAAGCCTTCACTAAGTGATTATTGGGAAACGGCTCATTGGCTTACTCAAACGCCGTTCACAAGAGTCATGAGTAGGAACCGCTACCAAATTCTTTGTTCATTTCTACATTTTTGTGACAATGTTCAAATAATAGATAGGGGACAGCCTGGATACAATCCTTTATTCAAGATTCAAGGCTTACTGGACATAATTTTGTCAACATTTGGGCAATTCTACACTCCTGGCCAGCATCTTGCAATTGATGAATCAATGGTAAGATTCAAGGGACGTATACACATGAAGCAGCATCTCCCTGCCAAACCCACAAAATGGGGGTTCAAGGTGTTTGTTCTGGCCGATTCTTTAACCCACTACTGCCTCAAGCTGAAAATTTATACAGGCAAAGAGGAAAATCGAGATCCAGGTGAATCAATTAGTGCAAGAGTCGTACATGAGCTTCTTGCAGACTACAAGGGGAAAGGTCATATTGTGTTTACCGACTCTTACTATACATCACCAGAACTGTTTATTCAACTCAGAGGTGCAAACACTGGAGCTTGTGGGACTGTTTCTGAAAACAGGAAACAATTTCCAGACCAACTAAAAAAAAAACATCTCAAGCTGAAGAAAGGTGAACCTCCTCGATTTGTGGTAAGAAATGATGAGTCCATGTTGGCTGTCACATGAATGGATAACAAGCGTGTAAGCCTTATCTCCACTGTTGATGGAAATGATATCATACAAAAAAGGTTGCGCACTAAAGGCATCCCAATGGAAGAATTGTACACAAGCCAGCATTGATTGAGAACTACAATCTTCACATGGGGGGTGTCGACCACTTTGACCAAATTTCTGGCACTTACCCCTACCTCCACAAATCTTCAAAGTGGTATCTCCCGCTGTTTCATTTTCTGATAGAAACATGTACAGTAAATGCCTATATTCTCTATAAAGATACTACCACAGGCAGCAAAATGTCATCTAAGAAGTTTCGCCAAATTCTGAGTACAACCCTTGTTGAGGCAGCAACTGTTGCTCGCAGCGCCTCTGCTTCTAGTGCCAGTGCACCTTTGGATCGTCTATCTGCCAGACAATTTGTCAACAAATATGACAATCCCAAGCACAAACCAAGATGTGTTGTTTGCAATGCTGCTGGGAAGCGAGCCCAAACTTCATATTTCTGTAAAGGATGCAATGTTGCTTTGTGTGTTGTCCCATGCTTCGAATTGTATCATACTGTGGACAAGTATGGGGAGTGACGCCAACAGCAGTAGCATTTGGATTATGAACCATGGACTATATGTACATACAGACAGGTTAGTTGCAATGTAGATATGAAAACATGACTTATAAATGTGAAAAAATATAGACTATATGATATAATTTTTTTTTATTTAACAAAAATTTTGACCTGAAAAATACAGCATTTTGCAAGACCCAAATAACACTAAAAGAAACATGTTAGAAATGATTTAAACATCAAATAATGTTTCATATCATGTCATTTAACATGTCATCAGTGTGTTTTAGCATTGAAATCAATTATCTTATTTTTTTGTAAAATTTCTTTGAATGTACCCTTGTTTTATACAATAAAATGTGTAAATCCAAGATGGCCGCCAAGGTCACGTGACCCAATGTTATGCGATGATGTCAAGTTTATTTTTTGATTTTTTTATGATTTTCTAAAATTATCACCCTTAAAAGTGATCATGTCCAAAAAATGCAGTGGCACTGGGCCAGACTTGGCTGAAAAAAGTGTGGCAGCGAAAGGGTTAACGTGAACAAATTCGGAAAATTGACAATGAAACGAGCGGCTGATGAACCAAGCTCTTCAACAGGAAAGCAAAGTAAGTCTAGGCGTATGACAGTCCAACAGGTGATCAATAATTTGGTTGATTCAGACTCTGTTCAAGTGAAACAGACAGAGAGAGCTCGAGTGATGAGATGAAGGCTTTTCTTGGACTGAGGATCTATATGGAATACTCATGTATAAAGTCCAGCTATCAGGATTATTGGACAAATGAGAGCTCTTTGTTGTGTTTACTCCCGGATTTCGAAATGTTATGACCCGAGACAGATTCTTTGCCTTTTTCTGGGTGGATTGGCACACAAAGGTGGAATATTGACGCTAGATGAAAGGTAAACCTATTTTCTACAATGTCTCCAAGTTACATCTTATTCTAACCACTTGTTTGCATGTAACTAACATTTTTCTATATCATGTTGATTTTTTCTCTTAAATGCTCTGGAGCCCAGAAATGGGGGACAGTTAGGTTCAGGGCCTCAGGTGTGGTAGGGTTAATAAGGTAGTTTCTTTAATCCTGAACAATAACGCATCAGGGATAGATGAGTTACTTATCGAGCTACTCAAAGCAGCGGGTGAGACTTTATATAATTTACTTTTTCAACATATTAATGTCATTTACAACAAGGGAATATGGTCAAGAGATCACACAACTTCAATATTAATTCCTTTGCCAAAAAAATCAAATGCAATAGAATGCAGTCAATAATTCCGAACCATAAGTTTGATTACACATGCATCTAAAACTCTTTTGAAAATAATTAAGATAAGAATTTATGAAATAATAGAGGAGGTACTGAAAGATAATCAGTTTGGATTTCGCAAGGCCAGATATACACGGGATCATTGCGGCTTCTCGCAGAAAGAATGATTGATCAAGGACGACCACTATTTATCCACTTCATTTACTACCAGAACTTTTAATTTAGTCCCCTGTAGCAAACTTTTTCAGATGCTGCAACAAATAAGTTTAGAAAGAACATTCATTAAGTTACTCCAAAACCTGTAAGAAAATCAAGAGGCGATTATTTCAATCACACAAGACCTCATGGATCCATTTTCCATAATACAGGGGGTACGACAGAGCTGCTTGCTGTCACCAAGTCTCTATAACGCATATTCTGAGATGATGATGGATAAGGATAGGCAGAGTTGCAATCAAATTTGCCGATGACAAAGCAATAGTTGGAGAATTAGTAGCAACGTTCCAAATGCTGCTTGAGAAAATTAATAACACAGTAAAAGAGTTTCGGATGAAAATTGACACATAAAAGACAACGATTTTGGTAATATCCAAGCAACATAAGCAAATAATTACGAGACGTGTTCAAATGAAACCGGACCAAACTGCGACAAGTGAACATACGTTCGATGAGCATGATGATGTCACTTCTGGTGTCAACAGCACATACCAACCATCGAGTTTGCAAAATTTCATTATTCTCTGACTCATATTTCTTCGGCAGACTGTTGAAATATGGTGGGTGTGACACGGAATCCGTCCAGAGTTGATAAGCTAGCGGTGATTCGGTTTCTAACAACTGAAGGAGTGGACGTGAGTTAACGCAACAATATGCGCCTGACCTGGTCTCGGAAGATCTTTCGTTTACTCACGTCCTTCTTTAAACATCGTACTCCAGTTCTTCACTGTTGTCTTCGACACACTTTTGTCACTGTACACTGCCTGCATTCTGCGATGAATGTCAACTGGTCGATCTCCTTCAGTTGTTAGAAACCAAATCACCCCTCGCTGATCAACTCCGGACGGATTCCGTGTCACACCCACCATGTTTTCAACAGTCTGCTGAGTAAAATATGAGTCAGAGGATAATGAAATCGAACAAGTACAATAGTTTACATATTTGAGACAAACCATAACAGAAGATGCCCACAAGGAGACACTGGTTGGTTCTTTGTCTATGATCATTGTCTTGGTATAGATATAGATATCTGCAGTATTGCTAATTTCATTGAGCATTTTTTTGTAGATTCACCTTCGTCTCTGCTAAAATGGCTTGGTCATCAGCTTATTTAATTGCCTCCAGTTGTTCGCTCTTTATCTTTACCCCCAGATTGTAACTATATAAAAGAATTATACTTTTAAAATGAAGCTGAACTATAAAATAACTATCTTTAAACTGACTCATCCATTGAGCTAATATATTGGCTTTCAGACTTTCTTACAAAGCCGTAGAGCTGATATATTGACTTTAACAGTTGTCATACTTATACTTAAAGTTTATCTTTACCAAGTATTCCTAAATTTATAAACATACCTGTACCTCCTAGTGGCAGTTTTACAGTGTAAGAATATATGTATTCAGAGGTCCAAAGTGTTCCCGAGTGAAGAGTTTTAGCAAGACAAATAAATTAAATAATATATTGGGAATTCTTTCAAAAATATTCCAACTGCTGATGCATATTTTGTGGAGCAGGTGTTGAGATTTTATTGTATAAAGCTCTCAGCTTCTGTGAGATAAGGTGACCAGTTCTATCTTTAATACATTGTCCTCCCTAACTCGAACAGTTGGGTAGACTGAAGAATGATGGAAATAAGATAAGTAAATATTATAATAACATCATTACAGACAGCAGAATACTATTATGACCTTTAAACAAATATAGGATAATCTTCAATTTATAAAATAAAAGCTAATATCTCAAGTTTTAGAGGCATGCATAAAAAGACGACATAGAAGATGTTACAACATAGGGCAATCAATAATTACCAGCATTGATCAACAGAAGAAGTGTGAAGGCAAAATCTGGTGAATCAGGATTGTCTATAATGACTTCAACCATTCTGTACAGCGTTAGAGAGATGGCTGCCAGGATGTTTATCAGCGACACAGTAATAAAAAACCATTCTTTCGGAAATAGGCCAGCAATTGTTTTTCTCTGAAAGAAAAATTTAATAACTTATCATTAAAGTATGCACGACCAGCATAAAAATAACAAAATAATAACTTCTTTGATCCTTGTCAGTGGCTAATTAAACCATCATGTCTGAAGATGTCTTGATGGGGACAAAAATCTCCTCACCTTCACAAAGTCAGCAGTTATTCTTTGTGCGGTGCTCCAACTGTGGTTCATAATTTTCATTTCAGCTAATATTGTTCTTCATCACGCTGTTTTATGTCAGCTACTCTTTCCTATTTTCCTGCTAGGATCATAAGTATGGTGGTTCTAGTGATGGTATCAGGTTCTCTTCTTTTGATTAGTTATGACGGTGTGCATGTATTCTTGGAAAATAACAACTTACATATTGAGAATGTAGAAACAAAGAAATTGTGCTTAGATATAACTTTGTTTCAGTGATTGGGGTTCAACCATTTATCGGGGATCAAGATGCTGAGCAGTGCATGAGCTGCAATTGTCAACGACACATAGTTGACTGCTAGCATCAGGGCCAGCAAACCAGAGCTGCCAAGACCCTTCTACTCCTCCACGCAGCGATCTTGGATAACAAGCTACAACAAAGCAGACTGGCCAAGGAGAAGGGATAGAAGAGGGAAGGCTAACGCGGTACTCAAAAATATCTGCTAAAGTCAGATATGTCTGGCCAAAGGTGCAAATATCGCAGTCAAGCTGTAAATTATGGTACTACGCATTTCGTTCAGCTTAGCTGCTGGAATGAGTTCACAATTTTTAAACCATCTGCCTTAGGTACTACCAATCCAGTAGCCTTACACTCTCCTGAGATTTCGACAAGGCAGTGGAGTCATTCCCCATGGTTGATGACAAGGATGTTAGCTACTCGAGGCATCCGATAATGCTCTAATTGTCCCAGGACTTGGCTGAACATGGGACATATATGGAGAGAGAGGTCTACATACATACAGCTAGCCCCAACACAAATAACAGCATCAATCAATAAGCATGGAAAGATCAGAGCATCATTTTCCAGCTAATAAAACACATCCAATTTCACAAGTACCTCAACATAAATCAATACACCACCAAGTGCCAGATGTGTAAACAACCATGTGAAACCAGTTGATCAACATCTCTTTTAGTGTCAGGCGGAATGTTAGGAAAATTATTCTTCCTCTGAGGCCAGATGGGGAGAAAAAACTAATAGGTCAGGTTGTGTCACAGCAAACTTGCATTGCACTGCAACAAGGACATCGGCCCACCTTGTCAAGTATTCCACTGGATGTAAAAACAGCAACCGTTACTCAACTCAGAATGAGTTGCTTTGAACAGAATAAGAACAACGAAAAGGTCAGATAAATGGAATACTTTATATGAAAATAAACATTAACACAACTAACAGACGTGCAGACACCATCATAATGACATTGAGAATGGCAAGAGCTCAAGTGTTTCTGCATCCAGAATAACAACAAGCCTTAAAATATAGATCGTACAAGTCAGTTATAGGAAAACGACGTTATAAGTGGGAGGATACGAAGAAATGAATACCACAGTGAAGATGTAATATAAATATGGCCAATGCCCATAATACGTCAAGAGACGAGGACGTAGGAAATCCATTGCAGTAGACCTCGAGGTGAAATGGCAACAGTGTAATAACTATAACTTTAAGTAGTAATTGGAACAATCAATGGCAACTTACATTTAATTCTAGTACGAATAGGGTCAATAATGAAAAGGCCAAACACTCGCTCTGAACTGAATTAATTCGAACATTTACTTGATTTACGGTACATCCGAGTACAACAGTCAACACGACTCATTTATTTACTTAGTCGCTCCTCTTCTACCGTGAGGTGTAGAGGTAACACGACTCACTACTAATTCTTATTCTACTTCAACTTGACTACTTACAAGTTTAGTTACACTGTTCTTTTGTTACAGTTACAGTACTAACTACACTACTACTACTACTACGAATTAGTATAATTTACCTTTCCCAAGGCTGTTGTGGTAGTATACTTCGGGACATCTTTAATTCCATATTTGGAATAGTCGTTTGACGATTCAGCCATGGCCTGAAGTGTATCAGCTGTTTCTTCGGGTTGCATGTTTTATGTCTCTGCCATTCATAGCCAAACCGAACTCATCAAAACATCCGCCATCTTTGTTTAGTTCAAAATCACATGAGCGGTTTATTTATAGATTTAATTCCGGGGCAGTGTTATTTAAAAAGATGGAAATGTTATCAAACAAATAATAACACTTACTTGGCCACACCTCATCTCAGCTTGGGTGTATGTGTCTTAGTTTCCTTTTTTTTGTGATGTATTATTTTTACGGGATAGGGCTGAGGGGTATGCAGGGGTCTTTGTGTATGACAAGGAGAAGAATTTGCACCACTGCCCCACAGAGAAATGTCGTAAAAGGTGATTGTGTGCCACGGACATGGCATAACACCGGCCATGGTTAGGGAGTTTCTTCTTCTTCTTCGTTAGTTCTCAATCTCCCACTACCAAACACTGAAAGGGCTTAAGTAGCAGAATGTAGTCCAGAGAACGGAATGCGTTGTGTCGTAGTTTACAGCTTGGCTGCAATATTTGCACCTTTCGGTCAAACACATCCGACTTCAGCAATCATTTTTTGAGTACCTGGTTAGCATTCCCTTTTCGATCCCTTCTCCTTAACCAGTCTGCCCTGATGCAGCCTGTTATCCAGGATCACCGCGTGGAGGTGTAGAAGGGTCTTGGCAGCTATGGTTCGCTGGCCCTGACGCTAGCAGTCAGCTATGGGTCGCTGACCACTGCAGCTCTTGCGCTGCTCAGCATCTTGATCCTGGTTACGGGGTTTGTTTATAGCAGCAGACATGGCATCTAACGGGCTGCGGTTTTACTTTGCACTTATCCCAACACAGCAGAGTAATAATCTGCTCAGCAGGAAATCCGCCAGGCTACATCTGGCTCACGCCAGAGCTGGGACCTGCACAGGAGCATCTGCCCCTGTAGGAGTACAGGTCGACTACGACAAAGACAGGATAGGGTAGCGGGAAGTTCCTCTCGAAGTTCCATCTCTGGGGCCTACTTAAATTCGTTCCATTTCTAGATAGGGCGGCTTTCTGTATGGGTTGTGTTGATTTGAGGAAGCTTTGTCTGGATTTGAGTTTTGTGCTTTGTACCTGATGTCCAAACAAAATTAACTTAACACAGTAAGAGACGACTATGTAAGGCTGGCATAGGGCAGGCTAGCACGTCTGGTCGAAATTTTAAACCACAAAAACTTCAACAAATAAACTACGGACAAATAAAAGAAGATATGTAACTTAACCATCAAAGACAGAAGAAAGTTCACTGTCAAATAGGGTCAAGACGACGCAAAAAAGAAAAAGTAGCAAGGAATCCAGAGCGCTGTTTTACATGTTTTGTCTAGGAAAACCGCCAGATATGGTAGATGGAATGTTCGTACAATGTACGATCAAGAGATGGATGTACATGCGACAGCGAGGATGAGAAACTACAAAAATGAATATCCTATGACGAGCAGCAAAATGTTGAAAAGGAGATGAGAAGTTGAAACAAGACACATTAGACATGCTGATTATCTCACAACACACGAAGAAAGGCGCACGCCATGTTGATGGTGTCGCCTGGCAATAGTGGCGTGAAAGGCACTTATAGAATGGGAGGCCGTAGAACCCATAATGAAATTAATTGCTATCACAATTAAAAAAATAGATAAACTTTATCAAATGTTAGGCACCAACCAATGACAAAGAAGCATCGATGAAAGACGAATATTCCAGCAGACCTCAAAATATTATGAAAAAAATAAGAAGACATGAAGACATGATTTTGAATTGAGACCTACATTCAAATGTTGGAAATTATAATATCTGTTTTAAAGAGATCATGGTCAAACATATACTAGTTAGTTGTGGACTTAACTTAACTTGATTTTACTGGTTTAGAAAACTCTACATAGTTTGTATTAGGTCAGGTCAGGTCATCCCGTAACCGGTGAGGTCGTTGGGGTACACATGAAAACATCCTCACAACACCACGCCATCCCTCTCTGTCAGATGCCGCTGCCCGTGACTCTTCTGGTCGGAGACTGGTCCATTCTTTTATGTTGTCCTCCCATCTCTTTTTGGGCCGGCCTCTTCGTCGTCTGCCATGCACCTTCCCGTGGAGGATTGTGTTTGCAAGACCACTCGATCTCGATATGTGACCGTACCAAGTGAGTTTCCTTATTTTGACAGTTGCCAAGAGATCTTCGAAAGGCCCTATTGCTGTTGTAATTCTATCTCGTATTTCCTCGTTTGTAACTCGATCTTTGTACGTGACGTTTAAAAGTTTGCGGAAACATCTCATCTCCAAGGCCTGTATCCTTCGTTGAAGGCAGTTGTAACTGTCCATGTCTCACACGCATAGAGGAATATTGACAAGACCAGTGTACGCATTAAGATGAATTTCGTGCTTAGTGCTAACCGTTTATCTTGCCAGATGTTGTTAAGCCGTGCAAGCGCCACTATTGTCTGTGCTATTCTGGCCAACACTTCACATTTTGATCCTTCATCACTGACAATCGACCAAAGATATTTAAAACGGTCAACCACTTCGAGTTCCTGACCGTTAGCTTTTATCTTGTTGTTGAAGCCCGTAGCGTTGTTGGTCATTAATTTTGTTTTTCCAGCGTTTATCTCCATACCATAATCAAGAGATGTTTCATCGAGCCTTCTGACCCATTCCTGGAGTTCTGCTTCTGAACCCGCCAACCCGTCGATATCATCTGCAAAACGAAGGTTGGTAATCGTTCGGCCCTCTATCTTGACAGTACCAACGTGACCTCCAAGTGCCTCACTCATAATTCCTTCAAGGAATATATTGAAAAGAGTTGGAGAGAGTGTACACACCTGTCTCACACCAACTGATGTGCGAAACCAGTCTCCTCGCCTCCCATTCACAAGAACTGCGCTAGACGCCTTGTTATACAGATGTTCAAGGACCGTTATAATATTTCCGTTGATATTATACATTCTCATGGTTGCCCAAAGCGCTTTATGCCATACTCTATCAAACGCCGTCTTTAAATCCACAAACACATGATACAGTGTTAACTGATGTTCTATATATTTCTCGCTTAACAGCCTTAAATTAAATATCTGTTCTGTAGTGCTTCTTCCCTGTCTGAACCCTGCTTGCTCCTCGGCAATAATGTTCTCTGCTTGGGGTTTCAATCGGTCTAGGATTAATCTAAGCATGACCTTGCTAGGGTGGCTAATGAGGGTTATTGTTCTGTAATTTTGGCACAGCTTTAGGTTTCCAGACTTATGTAACGGTATAACTATTGATTTCGTCCATAATTCCGGCCAGTTTCCTGTCGCCCATATTTTGTTGCTGATGTGTGTCAGGCCTTCCACCACTACCTCTCCACCTGCCTGTAAGAGCTCTGCGTGTATATTGTCCACGCCGGCCGCCTTCCCTCTTCTCAATGTCTTTACCGCTGCAATTACCTCTTCCTTCGTTATCAGTTGGTTATCCTCTATATTTGTTGGTGTTGGGGGGAATGTCTTCTCAGGTTTGTTTCGCCCTTCATAGTTATATAGCTCAGAACAGTACTCTGTCCATCTCTCCAGTACGTCAATTTCCTCAATGAGACACTTGCCGTTTTTATCATGGATCATAAGGTTCCTGCTTTGTCTTGGTGTTACCAGTTCTTTGACCACCTTGTATGCTCCTTTAGCATCATTTGTGTTTAGTCTCTCTTCGATGTTTGCGCATTGCTCACATATCCACGCTTCTTTCGCCTCTCTCATCTTTTGTTGGGTGGCTTTCTTGACCTCTTTATAACTGCCGACCTCCTCCGGTGGGTGATTGTGTTCTTTCAGTGACCTTCTTTTTATCACAAAGGTCTAGAATGTCTTTGGTCACCCATGGCTTCTTTTTTGTTTGGTGGCATCCCAGGATCTCTGTTGCAGTATCTATGAGAGCTGCGTTAAGAGACTCTGTAATTGTATCTGTATCCAGTCCCTCTCTGAGAGCCATCAGTGGCGCAAATCTCCCTCCCACCCTTGCCTGGAACAATTCGGTGATTTTTGGGTCCATTAGTTTGTCCAGGTCAAACTTTAGCCTGGTCACATCCTTCTTTGCGACTCCATTCAATCGCAGACGCATGGTCACCATAACCAGATCGTGGTCGCTTCCTATATCAGCTCCGGGGAAACTTCTTGTTTTGTCGGTGTTGATGCTCGATCGGAACCTCCTCTGGACCAGTATATAGTCGATCTGGCTATGCACTTCATTGCTTGGGTTATGCCATGTCCAGCGTCTCGACGGCTTGTTTAACCCAAACGTATTTGCCACTTACAGCTGGTTGCATCTTGCAAATTCTAGGAGTCTGAGGCCTCGGTCATTGGTTTCTTTATTTCCGTATGGACCACATGTTACCCTCCAGTCGTGGACTGCATCTTCTCCAATTTTTTGCATTCCAATCACCCTGGACTACCAATATGTCTTTTTTTGGCGTTTCGTGTATCAGACTTTGAAGGTGATCATAGAATGCCTCTATTTCACAATCTTCGTGGTCTGCAGTGGGTGCGTAGCACTGCATTATGGTAACATTAAACGGTGCTGCCTTTAGCCGTAAGATGATAAAACGGCTAGATATTGGGCGGCAATCCAATATGCATCTGGCTGTGTCTTTATGCACCAGTATCCTCACTCCGTGTAAATGTTTGTCCTCCCTGCCACTGTAGTAGTACTTGTGGCCCTCTTCCGTATTAAACTCTCCAAAGCTTTTCCATCGAGCCTCGCATATACCAAGGATGTTCCACCGGTAGTTCTTCATCTCGTGTGTTAGCTCATTGATTTTGCCACATGGGTTCAGTGTTCTAACATTTCACGTACCTATTGTGAGCTTGTCTTTCCTCAGTTTGATGGTTCCACCAGTAGCACACTTATCGCCTCCGACCTGGTGTAGGACGGCAGGCGCGGTCATTGTTAACCCGGGCTGCGACCGAGCTGGTATGTTTGATTGTGGTTGTGTCCTCATGTGTGAATCTTGGGCGGTTTTCTCTTGGTGGAGCCCATCTCCTCTCCAAGCCGGTGCGGGCCAACATCTGCATCTGACCTGGAGGAGCCCATCTCCTCAGGCGAGCCATTGCCTCGTTTGCCTACAGCCTCGCGGCCATAGTTTCCCAGTGTGCACCACTTGGAGGTGAGGTTGACTTGTGTGTTCGCTTTATCGGCAGGCTACTCATTTCACTTTTTGCCCCTCAGAAGAAGGACTAGTATAGTTTGTATACAACTAGTTTATTCCAATTTAAAAATGACTACGATTGTCCAATCAATTTTTGAATGCATTAACTGACCCTGTCTGCAAAAAATGTTTCCTAAGATCCAATCTGAACCTGCCTTTAAATAATTTGAAGCTATGCCCTCTAGTTCTTGTAGTTTGGTTGAACTTTGACAAACTTGTAATAGTCTAATTTATCCTTTACGACATTGCCACCATTAAGCATGAAATCCTTAAATCCGACACTGCCACCATGAAATACTTAAATCCGACACTGCCACCATGAAATACTTAAATCTTACACTGCCACCATGAAATTCTTAAATCTTACACTGCCACCATGAAATCCTTAAATCCGACACTGCCACCATGAAATACTTAAATCTTACACTGCCACCATGAAATTCTTAAATCCGACAATGCCACCATGAAATACTTAAATCTTACATTGCCACCATGAAATACTTAAATCCGAAAATGCCACCATGAAATTCTTAAATCTTACACTGCCACCATGAAATCCTTAAATCCAACAATGCCACCATGAAATTCTTAAATCTTACACTGCCACCATGAAATCCTAAAATCTGACAATGCCACCATGAAATACTTAAATCCGACACTGCCACCTTGAAATCCTTAATTCCGACACTGCCGCCATAAAATCCTTAAATCCGACAATGCCACCATGAAATTCTTAAATCTTACACTGCCACCATGAAATCCTTAAATCCGACAATGCCACCTTGAAATACTTAAATCTTACACTGCCACCATGAAATCCTTAAATCCGACAATGCCACAATGAAATACTTAAATCCAACACTGCCACCATGAAATCCTTAAATCTGACACTGCCACCATAAAATCCTTAAATCCGACAATGCCACCATGAAATACTTAAATCTTACACTGCCACCACGAAATCCTTAAATCTGACACTGCCACCATGAAATCCTTAAATCCGACAATGCCACCATGAAATACTTAAACCTTACACTGCCAACATGAAATCCTTAAATCCGACAATGCCACCACGAAATACTTAAATCTGACAATGCTGCATGAAATGCGTATGTACTCTAAATCAACTATTGATTTGTAACGTGCAAGAATACACAACGCAAGATGGATATCACCAGACCAGAGGACAGAAAACCAGATTGACTACATATATATAAATTAGAAGTTCAGATCATCATTCCATAAAGTAAAAGCAAATCGAGGAGCAGACGTATCACCATCACTTCTGATGGCGAAACAAAATATTAGACTTGAAAGGTACATACTCGTATTAATATATAATTACATGCAACAGTTTAACGTGCGGTCTTCTTAGACAAGGATATGCAGAATACATTTAAAACTACTATATCAAACAGGCATCACATGCTATAGCTAGAAGAAATAAAGGATACAGAAAAGACACTTAACATATAACAAATGAATGGGACTAAACTTGGGGAGAAGTTCTGGGTCAAATAGAATGTCAACACAAAGCTTTAGAAAAGGTAAAGCAAAGGAAATGATGGAGGCAGGTTTGAACAGAAGTCGTCCTCTTCTTCGTTTATTCGTTCTCAATCTCCCACTATGGAGCCATGAAAAGGGCTTTGCAAGTTGCAGGATATAGTCCAGAGAACGGAATGCGTTGTGTCGTGGTTTTCAGTTTGACTGTGATATTTGTACCTTTCGGTCCGACACATCCGACTTCAGCAGGCATTTTTGAGTACTGGGTTATTTCCATCTTCGATCCCTTCTACTTAGCCAGTTAGCTCTGTTGCAGCCTGTTATCCAGGATCACCGCGTAGAGGCGTAGAAGGGTCTTGTCATCTCTGGTTCGCAGGCCCTGACGCTAGCAGTCAGATATGGGTCGCTGACCGCTGAGAGCTCATGCGCTGCCCAGCGTCTTGATCCATGAACAGAAGTAAAATTAGAAAACTAGAGTCAAACCTCAGGAAATATACAATTAAGCCAACAAATAAGTAAGAAAGAACATCCGAAGAGACAAGAGAAAATATATTGGTGTAAGATAGGTAGAGGGAACGACAGCAAACGGAAATATGAAAGACCATGTGAAATAGCAAAAAGAAACTTACATTGTCATAACTTGTCTTATCCAGTTGTGCCGTGAGACGTCGACGTGGTGAACCGTAATTTTCTGTCTACGGTCAGGCACGTCACTGAAGTAGTCCTCTCATGACGATTTTGAATCAAGAACCTTTTCGATCCATGTTGTTTTCGATCTTCCACGGTTGCGAAAACCCGATCTCCGAGCGTTACATGTGCACAATTGTTATTGGCCCGGTTCCATTAACATTTGATCGCGTATATTTCTTGAAACGAGATCAGCAACTTCAATGTCTCATTCAAACAGGCATACTCACGCATGAAGTTGGAACATCACGAACCACCCGAATTGCACATTGAAGATAGCGCGGTCAAGAAATCAAAATCAACGATAATCAATTTCAAAGACAGGAGTTGTTGTTCTCGCTGTCAATGCAAAGTAAATATTTGTTTAATTGTTCAAATAAATTTGTCGGTAAAAGGTTTTGAATTATGTCCCTAGGATCCGTTAAAATATGATGTATAAATAGATACCACTGGTATATTATGTGTACCAAATGTCAGTTTTCTGGGTTATGGGGAAATTGCTTAAAATAGAACAATAAAAGTCCACGCAAATGGACAACGATTGTGTTTAAAAGCTTGAAAAAAGAAATTTCTTATCTGTTTTAACTTTACAATTTTCTTCGTTGTTTCTAGCTATTGCGTGTCTTTCTGTTTGTTCAAGTGTTCTTCTTCTTCTTCTGCGTACGCAATCAGACAGTAACCATTATTTTTTCGAAAAAAGCGGCGGGCATCCTGAGGCTCTCGCCACTGCCATAGAGCTTGTCGTGCAGTTCCACTGGTAATGGCCACATCTGCTCTCTCTGATCCTCGTATGTCGGGCAGTTCTGCAGCAGATGTTCAGCCGTCATTTTACCAGTACCGCACGGGCATTCGTCGGTACACCCTATCTTCAATTTGTTGAATAGGTGGTACCTCAGTCTGTTGTGGCCAGTGCGAAGTCTGAAGACAACTACCTGCTCTCTTCGGTTCAACTGGTAATATGCATCGTTTTTGGTGTAACCAGTATGTTCGGTTTCCCATTTGGTCATGTATCTGGCTTTGATAAGCCGTTTTGACTCTTCGTACGTTATACTGGTATCTGTTTGTGGTAGTCTTGCACCTTCTTTTGCCAGTCTGTCTGCCTCCTCGTTGCCTTGGATGTTGCAGTGTGACGGAACCCACTGTACCACTACCCTTTTTGGTGCTGACTGCTCGCATAGTTGACAGAGTGCTGCTCTTAAGTCATCAAGCTCAGTGTTTTTCTGGCTTTTTAGCGCTGTGACTACGGCGAGAGCATCTGTCAGCAGGACTATATGGCTCTCATTTTCACTGTGTGTCACCATTTCTTCCACTGCCGCCCTCAGTGCCTCTGCCCCCGCTCTGAAATTGCTTGTGTACTTACCAGTAGCGAATGACAGTGTTATTTTTCTGCCATTTGGTAGGTTCAGGAGTGCTCCTGCCCCTCCGTTCTGTGTAGTGTTTGTTACAGAACCGGCGGTGTATGCATGGGTCCAGTCCATGCTTGGGTAGCTTTTCGTTATGAAGCTTAGGGTAGTATCTCTCCTTTCTTTTTCAGTCTGGCAGTTTTTGTTTGCAATACCTGGTATATTTTCTACCAACTCTGAAAATATATCCTGCCTCCAGGTAGGTTTTCGTACAGTAGTGATGGGTTTTGGTGTTGTTAGTGCGTTTATGGGATCTTCGTGCATCTTTGCTTTGGCTATTTCTGCAAAGTTTAGTTTCCCATTTCCCAAATTGTTTAGTCTCTGGTGCATTGGGTGGTCGGTCAGTCTTCGGAGTTTCTCTGACTGCAGCTGGGCTCTGCAGTCTCTTCTATCGGTCATGGATTGCAGTTTTGTAATCTTTTCAAGTTCTACAATTGGCGTTGACTTCATGCCACCTGTTATAATTCTCATGGCTTGGTTTTGAAGTTTGTTAACTTTATCGAAGTTCGCCTTTGCTGCTGTTGTCCATGCCGCAATGCCATACTCGAGAACTGGTCTCACTCTTCCAGTATACAGTTTCTTTAGTATGCCTTCGTCTGCTCCCCAGCTTGTGCCAGCAAGTTTCCTCATGATTGCCATTCTTTCTCTGGCTTTCATTCGGTTTCTCTCAATCTGACTTTTCCATGTCATGCGCCGATCAAATGTGACTCCCAGATAGGTTGGGTTGTCGTTTGGCTGCAGGATTTTGCCATTTAGACTTAATTTGGTACTTTGGGGTTTTAATGAGAGCGAGAATATTGTGCATGTTGTTTTCTCCTCGTTTATTTTGATCAGCCATGAGTTCGCCCACTCTTCCAGCGATGTTAGGGCCGTCTGCATCCGATTTCTTGCTATGGTGAGATTCTTTTCAGAGGTCCACATAGCCAGATCGTCTGCAAACATGAAGCTATGGACTCTTCTTGGTATATTCTCTGTAATATCGTTTATATATACCAGGAAGAGTGTGGGTGACAATACTCCCCCTTGGGGTACTCCCTGCTCGAGTGTCACCTTTTTGCTCATCTGCCTTTGTACTTGGACTCTGGCCGTTCTTCGTTTGAGGTAGTGGTTGATCCACTTGTACATCTTCCCACAGACATCACTTCTTCTTAGCTTGACTCCAAGTCCGTCTTTCCAGACTTTGTCAAATGCCTTTTCCAGGTCCACCCAAACCGCTACTGTGTGTTTCTGTGCCTGGTAGGCATCTTCTATCTCCTGGGTTATGAGGATGACCTGATCCTCAGTGGATCTGTGGTTTGTTCAAGTGTAATACACATCTCTTATGATAACTTACATATCCTGGTAAATATTCATGAACGTTTTTTTTCTAATTTTTTTTCCTCCGAATTACGCAATCCATAATAACTATATCATAAAACTACGACCAGATTTCAGTGTAAGATGGCAGACACGTGCAATTTATATCCGCAACAGCACCGGATGTCTCAAAATTTACGGTTTAATATTTCATTTTGCTCTTGAAACCGGCACATTTGCCAGCTTCACCGGATATTCACCTCAACACGTGGATGGAGTCACGTAAGCAAGTGGGTTTTTTCTCTCTTTAAATGCCCATCTAACAAGCCCAGCCCCAAAACCGAAAGATGTGAGACATGGGTATTTATTATCACTATGTATGTTAAATGTTTATTCGTGGCGATGTACAAAGCTAGCAGGGAATACAACAAAAGAGCGCGAGGGGTGGATGCGAGAGTCAAACTGTATAAAGCTTTAGTTAGACCTAGATTGGAGTACTGTGTACAGGTGTGGAGTCATTATCATAGAGGGGACATAAACATGCTAGAAAGAATACAAAAAAGAGCGACAAAGATGATAGTGGGATTCCAGAATTACAGTTATGAGGAACGACTCAGAAAAACCGGCCTACAGTGTCTCGAAGAGAGAAGAATTCGTTGTGACTTAATACAGGTTTATAATATGATCAGAGGAATCGATAAATTAGACTATAACAAGTTTTTTAAAATACAGCCACCTACAATAACACGAGGGCATAGCTACAAGCTGACTAAAGAGAGGTCCAGATTAGATATTAGGAAATATTTTTTTAGTCAGAGAGTGATGTCTGCTTGGAATGCATTGCCAGGGGAGATAGTGGAGGCAGGGAGGACAGTTAATGAATTTAAGAATAAACTGGATGCGCATAGATTTTAGAGCAAGGTGATGTAAATGTAACTGGTTGTATACAGACTCTGCAGGGTCTTCTAAACCAGTATAAAGATGTTAAGTTAAGTTAAGTTATAAGAATAAACTGGATGCGCATAGATTTTAGAGCAAGGTGATGTAAATGTAACTGGTTGTATACAGACTCTGCAGGGTCTTCTAAACCAGTATAAAGACGTTAAGTTAAGTTAAGTTATAAGAATAAACTGGATGCGCATAGATTTTAGAGCAAGGTGATGTAAATGTAATTGGTTGTATACAGACTCTGCAGGGTCTTCTAAACCAGTATAAAGATGTTAAGTTAAGTTAAGTTATAAGAATAAACTGGATGCGCATAGATTTTAGAGCAAGGTGATGTAAATGTAACTGGTTGTATACAGACTCTGCAGGGTCTTCTAAACCAGTATAAAGATGTTAAGTTAAGTTAAGTTAAGTTAAGTTAAGTTAAGTGAGAAGGTGGTATAAGGTCAACGGTGAACAAATATCTGCCATCACATTTGCAGATGGCTAAGCCGCTATAGAAGGAACAGATACATTCTTACAAAAATAAACTGAACATGATCAATGACACAGCCAATGCTTTTTGTAAGAAAATAAATGCTACTAAAACAAAAGCGATGGTAATAACTAAATAAACTCAAAAGAATACAAATCTAGGATCGCAATAGCCAAAAAGGAATTTCGTGAACAAAAACTGACAATATCAAGAAACATCAGTATTGAACTATGGAAAATAGTAATCACAACCTGTAGCACTTCATGACTCGGAAGCATGGGTTATAAACAAAAAGGGTGAACATTCCTTGGAGATGTGATGCTATCGCAGGATGTTAAGAGTGAGATGGACAAAAAAAAGGTGGGAAAAAAACATGACAAAAAATGGTAAATGTTGATTAAGGTTGAGTTTAATGAACATTTTTTAATGGGTATGGTCAGATACCGCACAGAGACGAGAACACAAACAAAACCTACGTTACGACCAATAGGCCTTCATCAGGGACAACAATACTGAACTAACAAATCAATATATAAGGAACCAATGGTCTACAAAGAAAAGGTTAAAGCCAACAAATGCTTAAATGATATAGGAGAAAACACATACAAATATTTAATAGTGTATGAAAAGGGAATTGTCATCGTTTGATCAAAGAATGAGATATAGGGGTTCTCTTTGGAGAACATTGGAAGGCACAATTAATGGAAAAGAGGACGAGCCCGTCTAGAAAACAAGTACATCATTCTTCATCAACGCTGTTTAGATTTATGATGGAGCGGAAGGATCTGGCGATAGCAGAGGAAAATGGAGTGACATGATCATACGGCTTCAACACCAGTCTCTGGACTGACTAACAGAGGACAATGGAGTGACATGATCATACGGCTTCAACACCAGTCTCTGGACTGACTAACAGAGGACAATGGAGTGACATGATCATACGGCTTCAACACCAGTCTCTGGACTGACTAACAGAGGACAATGGAGTGACATGATCATACGGCTTCAACACCAGTCTCTGGACTGACTAACAGAGGACAATGGAGTGACATGATCATACGACTTCAACACCAGTCTCTGGACTGACTAACAGAGGACAATGAAATAACATGATCACGTGACTTCAACACCAGTCTCTGTATTGACTAACAGAGGACAATGGAGTGACATGATCATACGACTTCAACACCAGTCTCTGGACTGACTAACAGAGGACAATGAAATAACATGATCACGTGACTTCAACACCAGTCTCTGGACTGACTAACAGAGGACAATGGAGTGACATGATCATACGACTATAATGCCAGTCTCTGGACTGACTAACAGAGGACAATGAAATAACATGATCACGTGACTTCAACACCAGTCTCTGTATTGACTAACAGAGGAAAATGACATGATATGACCAGTGACTTCAACACCAGTCTCATGCATGACTGACTAACAGAGGACAATGAAATAACATGATCACATGACTTCAACACCAGTCTCTGTATTGACTAACAGAGGAAAATGACATGATATGACCAATGACTTCAACACCAGTCTCTGTATTGACTAACAGAGGAAAATGACATGATATGACCAATGACTTCAACACCAGTCTCTGTATTGACTAACAGAGGACAATGACATGATATGACCAGTGACTTCAACACCAGTCTCATGCATGACTGACTAATAGAGGATAATGGCAACTCATGATCAGACGACTTCGGGGATCAAGGTGCTGAGCAGTATATAAGCTGTAGCGGTCAGCGACCCAAAGCTAATTGCTAATGTCAAGGCCAGCGACCCAGATCTGACAAGACCCTTCTCCACATTTACGTGGTGATCCTGGATAACAGGCTACAATATAGCAGAATGGCTATGGAGAAGGGATCGAAGACGGTAGGCTAACCAGGTACCTAAAAATTGCCTTGCTGAATTCGGATGTGCTGGACCAAAAGGTGCAAATATCGCAGTCAAGCTGTAAACTACATCACAACGCAGTCCGTTCGCCGGACTACGTCCTACTACTTGCAAAACTGTATTCATTGCTTGGCAGCAGGAGTTTGAGAACTGACTGACAGAGGACAACGGAATGACTTGATAAGGCGACTTCAACACTCGTCTCTGGACTGACTAGCAAAGGTCAGTGACAAGGCATGAAAAGACGACGTCAGCGATAAACTACGGACTGACCAAACAAACCATGATGATGATGCTTATGATGATGTATATTTTCTTGCAATAGGCAAACGTTTAGGAATCACTTACAAGTCGAGAAGAAAAAAGAATTGTCAAAAAATATATTCAGTTCTTCTTCTTCTTCTTCTTCGTTCGTTCTCAATCTCCCACTACCAAACCCTGAAAGGGTAAATAGCAGAATGTAGTCCAGAGAACGGAATGCGTTGTATCGTAGTTTACAGTTTGGCTGCGATATTTGCACCTATCGGTCCAACACTACTACTTCAGCAAGCATTTTTTGAGTACCGGGTTAGCATTCCCTCTTCGATCCCTTCTCCTTAGCCAGTCTGCCCTGCTGCAGTCTGTTATCCAGGATCACCGCATGGAGGTGTAGAAGGGTCTTGGCAGCTATGGTTCGCTGGCCCTGACGCTAGTAGTCAGCTATGGGTCGCTAACCACTGCAGCTCATGTGCTGCTCAGCAGCTTGATCCCCGATGCACTGGGTTCGATTGTCTCCGTGTCCAGTTTAGCAGACACTGGACTTTTTTCTCGGAAGATCGCTCCTGCAGGTACTGAAAGTAATGGCAACCTACAGTACTGCACACTTGCCAAGAAACGTTTAAAAAAAAAAACTTTAAGCGGAGACTCGACTTCATTGCCTTGGTTTTTTTCCCCATTTTAGCTCGGTCTTTCTCAGCAGATGGGTACCCCATCTGCCGAGAGCATCGCACAAAGCACCACGAACGCCGTAGCTTCAGCGATGAACCCAGATCCGAAGAAAAAAATTGACATCTTGGACCGACGGTCGCAGTTCGAAATCGAACACTGACCGTCTGAACACGAGGCAAGCCGTAAATAGGTGGCGGTTGTAAGAAGCTACGTTCTGCAAAGGCCATACTACTTACTTTTATGTATATATGTAAATACATAATATGCTATATATGTACACATAAAAAATTCTTTGTTCCCATTGCTGGGGTAGTCGAAGGATTTTAAAGGTTCAGGACTGCAGGCCGCGCGCCATTGTTATGGCTACGTCGTGTGCTGCCTATGTTTGTTATTTCACCCCAACAGAAAAACAACATTTGCTTTACAAAGGGTTGGAGCCAGTGTCCTCTCTGTAAGCAGGACGATATAGAAACCACTCAGAGACGCGCTCCGCCGATAAATCGGTTCACAAAATGTTTTACAATGCCATCAAGCTGATATGTTGGCTATATATATGAACAAGGCTTATACACAGAGAGAGAGAGAGAGAGAGAGAGAGAGAGAAAGAGAGAGAGACACACACACGCACAGACGCTCGCACGCACACACACACGCATATATATATATATATATTAGAGCGCTCATTAGAGCTCTAATAAGCAACTTAGAACTGAACATGCAGGTTGGAATGGATCAGTTCTCTGCCGCATGCGAAAATTTTGGCCTGACCATAAATGCCAGAAAAACAGAGGTCATGTACCAACCAGCACCAGGCATGACGTACACAAAACCAGAGACTACAGTCAGCGGGCAGACGCTGAATGCCGTAGACAAATTCACATATCTGGGCAGCACGCTGTCGAGATCTGTCAGCCTAGACGATGAGGTGGCAAGCAGAATAGCAAAGGCCAGCACATCCTTTGGAAGAATGCGCTCGATGGTCTGGGCACGTCGTGGCATCAGCGTCAAGACCAAACTCAAAATCTACCGTGCAACCATCATTCCAACCCTACTATACGCTTGCGAAAGCTGGACTGTATACTCTGGACATGCAGGGAGGTTAAACCACTTCCACACAGGTTGCCTGAGGCGAATATTCCACATTCGATGGCAAGATCGCATCACTGACATCGAGGTACTCTCGAGGGCTAACATGCCCAGCATCCATGCACTGCTAGAGAAAGCACGACTAGGATGGGCCGGACACCTCGTCCGTATGTCAGACGAGCGGCTCCCAAAAACGCTTCTCTACGGCGAGCTGAGAGAGGGATGGCGCGGGAGAGGGCGCCCAAAGAAACGTTTTAAAGACGGTCTGAAAGGACTCACTGAACAGTTGCCAGATAGACATCGACACCTGGGAATGTCTTGCGCAAAAGAGATCGGACTGGAGAAGCGCAGTCAAATCGGGTGTAGCTGCCGGTGAAGACGACCGTGTTGTGAAAGCCCAGAGCAGACGCGAGACGCGGAAATCCCGAGCAGCGTGAACACCATCCCCTTCTACAAACCGCGTGTGCCCGATATGCAGCAGATGTTTTCGTGCCCGCATTGGCCTGTTCAGCCACATGCGCACCCACACCCAACAGAGAAACCTGTGACAAGGATGATGTCGGCGGTCCTCATCGACAACGATGGACAACTATTATTATTATCATTGTAATTATTAGTATTATATATATCCAATGACAACTTTTTGCAAAGATAAGAACAAGGAACTCTTCCTTTTTCATGCAAGCTATGAGAAAAGGCGGCTTGGAGCACGTTGTGACAACGGGAAATATATCAGGAAAGAAAGACACAGGAAGGCTGAGATAGAAGATGTTGGACAGTCCGAGAGAATGGCAATGATGACAATCAACAGCAGTGTTAGTAAACGACACACGTGATAGAAGCGGTTGGATGTCTTTGATCGCCAACATCAATCGGCATGCACCTGATGATGATGCTACATACTTATTTATTCATATATTGTTTTCCCCAATGTATACTTGTGTCTCTACTTTCTACCGGTAGTATTACATTACAGAAATGAACTTGTCTATAGGCCCAAGATATTCTGGAGTGAATAAGTTTAATGTATCTATCTATCTTTAGTCCACTAGACTTCTGTGAAGAGGACGTGGGAAGGCGTGACCTCCATTGTTTCATATTTGTTGGTGATTTGCCAGGTATATCGCAGTATCTGGGACCAACCGTTAGGTTGGTATTACCGACAATTAGATTGATAGCAAGTAGATTATATCATCGTCCATTTTGACTGGTATTCTCACATAAATGTATCCAATAGTCATTTCCACACTGTCTAGTTGTCCTTTGCACTTCTTTTCTCGCTGGTTTCAATACATTCAGAGAGTTTCGTGTTGTTTTGTCTTTGTTTCTCAGTAGTGCTGCCTTTTTTCTGTCAATCAAAGGCTGCAGTATCCTACTATTTGCTTCAAACCAGTCTTGATCGCTGTGTTCTCTAATGCGATAAGCTGTTACTGATTATGTTCGGGTTAACAATCAGCAAAACGAAAACACAAGTTGTGGTCCAGGGTGCAAACAATCTACCAATAATCTCAATTGGAATAGAAAGATTAGACATACAATCAGTTTCTTTCACTTGGTTTGATATAATAATGCTAATTCTCCCAAGTCTATGTTTGAATGCATTATATAACCCTGCTCTCACTATTTCCTACGGCAACACTTTCCAAAAGGATTCACTATTCAGCCAACCAAATAAATACTTCGTACTATCTATTTTGGCCCTTTCTTTAATTAATTTGCAGCTGTGCGCTCTTGTTTTTGTAGCCGACTGTACTTTGATAAAAATTGCTATACCCTAATGTATCATTTTCCTTGATTAACTTATAAACCTGTATTAAATGGCCTCGAATTCTTCTATTTTCTAAACACTGTACGCCACTTTGTCTGCGTATTTCCTCATAGTTAGAATTGCGGAATCAGTTTTGTCTCTCTTCTTTGTATTCTTTCAAGCATGTTTATATCATCTCTTCGGTAAAGACTCCACACCTGTACACAGTACTCCAATCTATTTCTAACTAATGCTTAGTACAGTTACTTGCTCCTTTATTTAAAGTTTCATTTTATCATACCTGACCAGCATTTATCTTTTTCACTGCTACCTGGACTTGCTCTCTCATCTTACCTGTATGATCTATAGGTCGGTTTCCTTAGTTTGTCTTAAAATTAAAGTACTTTAAAGAATGTTGATTTAGTCACCGCTAGGATAAGATGCATTGTGAGACATCATGTTATAATATTACTAGACTACCCGTTCCTCAGCGGTGTTTTCTATGTTCTCATGCGCTGCTCAGCATCTTGATCCTGTACTATTAAGAATTTTTTTTTAAATAAAAGATTATGACAATTTGCTAATAATGATTAATTATCAATTATAATTGACTACTGTAAGGAGGACACCTTATTAGTGCAACTCTTGAGAGCTGGTTTTTTCCACGGTGAAGACTCTACTAACTCAACCAGCTTCAGCCGACCAAGCTGTAAATGGATACCTAGCTTATTGCTATGAAGGAAAGGCTGCGAGCAAAGAAACTGGCTCCCCACCCCCCTTTCAAACCATAAAGAAGATTTGGCCTCGTACAATTGAAGGTTCTAACACTTTATCCCGAATAATAATCTCTGCTATAGAGCTCGTTTGCCTTGCTATACGACGCACACGTATGGACTTAAGCAGTATTGAAAAGAACGAAAGGCGCATGTTCTTAAAACCATTATAACACAAGAAGTATGGGTCAGGTAGCTACATTGTATAGGAAAATATACGTGGTTATTTGCAATGATTGTCTGAGTATCAGAGTGATTGATCAGTCGCTTGTTATGGGACAGCTGCAGTGCTCGATTTCCATTACCAATACGCTGCATTCTGCACAGCTGTGAATGAGAACCCAACTTATTAGGAAAGAAAAGTCAGTAATGAATGGAAATGTTCACCAACTGCCTTTGATTCCGGGGCATAGTACAATGATGTCTCAACACTTTATCCCCTACAGCTTTGGAACTACCTTTATAATCTTTAGTAGTGTTTTATCGACGGAACACCACACGAGGACCGTACTACAATTAGTATATGGAAAATGAGATACACCTATTTGATAATGTGCCGTATTATAGTTGTAGTCGAACTCTAAGCATTTCGTCCCCTATTCCCGACAAGACGTGAGCGCAAGACGAAGCGGAGAGCGTCAGTCCGCTGACATTTTCTACATAGTCCGTATACAACCAGTTAATTTCTCTCCACGAATACCGAAAATACTGTGAGCATCCAATCTATTTGTGAATGCATTAACTGACTCTGCTTCCACTACATCCTGCTGGAATGCATTCCAAGAATTCACCACTCTCTGGCTAAAAAAATATTTCATAATATCTAATCTGGACCTGTCTTTAAACAATTTGTAGCTGCACCCTCTTGTTCTTGTAACCGGTTGTACTTTGAAAAACTTGGTATAGTCTAATTTATCCTTTCCATTTATTATTTTATACATTTGCATTGTCACATATCTTTATCTAAATCCTTACATATTTACTTAAAATAAAATGATATCGACTTGTCCTTCCCTTAACCCGAAATGGAATCTCCCGTTACGTACTTTGGGGACCCATGGAAATCTGAATTGAGAAAAAGGACCAAATCAAATATATTTTTGGAGAACATCTAATAATATCGCACATATAAATTTGGGGACCTATTTCCATAGCTTCACTTATATTTAATAAAGTCAATAACAATCCATCTGTAACTGTATATTCCAGTTCATACACGTTTAAACGGAAACTGGAAGTTCAGTTCTAAAAAAACTGATGGATAGATTATTGACACAGCATAAGTATGACTCATTTCAGTTGCAGATACCTTTAGAGGCGGAAATAATAAATGTATTATATTGCGACATTTTCCCGGAAAAAAAATCTTAAAGGCATGTACAATGTTTCCTGTTTTTTTAGGTGACATAAAGGTGCCAGTATGTTTTAAATTCCCAAAAATAAAAAATAAAAAGTGTCAGTTGTTTTGAATTGTTACTAAAGAAAAAAAAAAGATGGCAGTTGCCAAACGCGATAACAAATTTAAAAAAATAAAAATAAAAATAGATGCAACAGATGAAAGGCTGCTACATTTCTTGAATTTGGCATCTAATTCGCCAATATGGCAATTGTCTCAAGGAACAATTCCCTCACCCTAACTTTTGACTGGTAATTCCCAGATAACACTTGAATTGCACTGGTAACAGGACACGACTTTCTGAGCATATCACAAATGGTTCTCAAACTTGCGGCTAGGGACGGCGTGGGCAAGTGGTTAAGTTACACGGCTCACAAACCGGGCGTTTGAGCCCCATCATAGTACCGGCCGTTGTCCCGGTGAAGCAAACCTTTAGAAAATGCAGGAGGAAGCAGATCCTTACATAAAATGCATTCCGAAGTCGGATGCACTGGACCAACAGGCGCAAAATACAAACATAGTGCTACGCACGACGCCTTGGAGAATAGAGAAATAAGCGAAAGCAAAAAACAAAACAAAAAACAAAAATTTCGGCTAATCTGTGCATACTATACGGCTCGTGACACATTACAAAAAACGTAACTTAAGGTTTGTGGAGACATTGTATTAAGGTCTGAGGAGGCATTGTATTAAGGTCTGAGGAGACTTGTATTAAGGTCTGAGAAGACATTGTATTAAGGTCTGAGGAGACATTGTATTAAGGTCTGAGGAGACTTGTATTAACGTCTGAGGAGACTTGTATTAAGGTCTGAGGAGACATTGTATTAACGTCCGAAGAGACTTGCATTAATGTCTGAGGAGACATTGTATTAAGGTCTGAGGAGACATTGTATTAAGGTCTGAGGAGACATGTATTAAGGTCAGAGGAGGCATTGTATTAAGGTCTGAGGAGATTTTGAATTAAGGTCTAAGGAGACATTGTATAAAGGTCTGAGGAGACATTGTATTAAGGTCTGAGGAGACATTGTATTAAGGTCTGAGGAGGCATTGTATTAAGGTCTGAGGAGGCATTGTATTAAGGTCTGAGGAGACTTGTATTAAGGTCTGAGGAGACATTGTATTAACGTCCGAAGAGACTTGCATTAATGTCTGAGGAGACATTGTATTAAGGTCTGAGGAGACATTGTATTAACGTCCGAAGAGACTTGTATTAAGGTCTGAGGAGACATTGTATTAAGGTCTGAGGAGACATGTATTAAGGTCAGAGGAGGCATTGTATTAAGGTCTGAGGAGATTTTGAATTAAGGTCTAAGGAGACATTGTATAAAGGTCTGAGGAGACATTGTATTAAGGTCTGAGGAGACATTGTATTAAGGTCTGAGGAGGCATTGTATTAAGGTCTGAGGAGGCATTGTATAAAGGTCTGAGGAGACATTGTATTAAGGTTCGAGGAGACAATAGATTGAAGGAGTTTACGAATTATCTGTGGTAGCGGATTGTTATGGATTCTTTTTATATCACAGGGAGTACAGAAGAAAGGGGTTGATACTGAGTCCTCGCTATAGTGCAATACAGCGGTTATTTGTAGGCTCATTACTGCGGGGGTCAGGACTGATGGAATAAAACGTTCACAACTGCTAAGTTAAGAGCATAAAACGTTCACATTTGCGACGTCTATAAAAGGAAACGTTGATACTTACGAAATTTAGGGAGTAAAACTTTTAAAATTGCAACGTTTAGGGAACAATATCTTCAGAATTTTGACTTTTAGGGAATAAAACAATCATAATCGAGACGTTTTGGGAGTAAAAGGTTCATAATCGAGACGTTTTGGGAGTAAAAGGTTCACAATCAAGACGTTTTGGGAGTAAAAGGTTCATAATCGAGACGTTTTGGGAGTAAAAGGTTCATAATCGAGACGTTTTGGGAGTAACAAGTTCATAATCGAGACATTTTGAGAGTAAAAGGTTCATAATCGAGACGTTTTGGGAGTAAAAGGTTCATAATCGAGACGTTTTGGGAGTAAAAGGTTCATAATTGCCACGTTTATGGAATAGACACGTTCACAATTGCGACGTTTATAGTAAGTGAAATGGCCTATGATGCGGATTGAAGTATGGGGAATAAATGTTGCTTGTCCGTGAAGTCACCGATTAGTATCCATACTAGGTTTAATTTCCCCCTAGATTAAATAAAATCTATGACCTAAAGTAGATCTACGTCTATCATTTTCTACGTCTTTACTTATTTATTTAAAATTAAATTATATCGACCTATCTTTATTTGGCCCAAAATGAAATGTCCCATTACAGTCATCAGCTGTCAATTATGTATGATGGAAACCCAGGGAACTCTGTTTGGGGTGAATAAAGACGCAAGTACCACTGAACGTTACGCAAAGATAAAGTTGCTGGAATGGAAGGGGGGGGGTGGGGTGGGGTGGTGGGGTTGGGCGAAGGGGCGTTGCTTATTATTTTGCTGCCATGCGTCTCTTGAGACATACAAATTGTCTTCAAATAAACTCAAGGGCAGTTTGTGTTTGAGAACCCTGATTTAACCGGCTGATTTAAGATGGGGGCGGATTCACATGATAGGTCACAAGGCTTGACGACACAGGTGAATTGTCTGAAATACGTATGTATAACAATTTGTTTTGATACACACAAAGTGGGTGCAAAGTATTTTCCTAATCTGCGGTAAAAATAAACCGGAGCTTCTGACGATCGCACACCGTGAACTCTAACGATAACTTATGGTAGATACATTTAAGAGAAACGAGGGCGGACAGGGTGTATGTATATATGAATGGATTGGAACGAATTGTACGCCGTGTCCAGTTTGGCAGACACGGCATTTTTTCTTTAGCATGATCGCTTCTCCAAGAACAGAAAATAATGGCAACCTACAGTGCTGCACACCTACCAAGTAACTTTTAAGTGTCATTTAGGGTTGTAGTAGTAAGAGTGACCCTCTGCAAAGGACATGTTACTTACTTATATATATATATATATATATATATATATATATATATATATATATATATATATATATATATATATATATATATATATATATATATATATATATAACATCTTCATCATCACCTGGTTCATCAGTCCGGAAACTGGTTGCAAGATTGTCTGAGTATGTCTCTCCATTTGACCCTATCCTCTGCAGTTCTCTACATTTCAGCATAAGTTCGAACTTTACTGTCCCTGCATGCCTAAGATGTAAAGGTGAGTCTTGGTTGTCCTGGTCCTCTATCTTTTCTTTAATTTTGCTCTGCAGTATCTTTTGAAGAAGACTTTCATGTCTCATATTGTCATCCAGTGAACTCAACCGATATTTCATACATTTATATATATATATATATATGTATATATATATATTTGTGGATATATATGTATGTATGTATGTATATATATAAGATAAGCTGACAGCAGTCAGCGTTTCATAGCTGGCTGATTGTATCAGGGTCAGCGTGCCAGAGATGACCAAGACCCTATTCCGCCTCAAATAGCAGACGTGCAAACGGAATGCTCTGGTGTAGTCTGACAGAGAATCGGGATCGCAGAGGGTGGTAAGCCCGGTACCAAAAAAAAGGCCAGATTGAATCAGATGTGTCGGGCCTAATGGAGCTGATATTGCAGCCTAGCTGTAAATTACAACGTTCTTTTTATGACGAGCGATAAAGAGGAATATATACATACATATATATATATATATATATATATATATATATATATAGATATATATATATTATGTATGTATGTATGTGTGTGTTTATATGTGTGTGTGTGTGTGCGTGTGTGTGGGTGGGTGCGTGCGTGTGCGTGTCTCCTTGTGCTCTTACATTTAGTGGCCTAAATGTTATAATGGGTACTTTGCTGTTTAGTTCTGTTCTAATGTAACATTACACACTTCTTAAGCCCAATGAAGCGTAGTCAATACTTTCAATTATCTCTTCACCCCTTCTCCGCCACCACAGCCACCCCCCTCCCCCCAATTTGTTTTTGTTTAAAGCTCTTCTGCTTACAGCTCATTTCGAACCAGTTCTCGTGTTGCATTTTTCAATCATTCGTTCTGTCTTCAACATATGTGCACGATTTGTGTCAGTGTGTTAATTAATCTAACAGTTTCAAAACGTTTACAGTTCTTTATTATTGTTAATATTTCAAAGTAACTACAATGACACTAATTATAGTGAAAAGAAGAGCCACACATGTTTTACGTTAAAAACAAAAAATAGAAAAGCTTGTCGAACGTCGAGAAAGATAAGTTTGGCAAGTCAAACTGCTTTACAAAAAATAGCACATAGTTTAATGCAAAAGAAAAATTTTCACAGTGAACGCTAATGTTACGAGAGAAAGAGACAGAGAGAGAGAGAAAGAGAGAGAGAGAGAGAGAGAGAGAGAGAGAGAGAGTGTGTGTTATTAGTGATATCGTGAAAATATCAAGCCTGGATATAGGAGATCGAAGTAGCCACAATGTCCCAGCTCACAGCAAGACCTCGACTGTTTCAATCTATGAAGTTCAGAGAACGTCCTAACATAAATATTATCTGAACAGTGGTGCTAATACGTTTTCCATTTTTAAAATGCTTTTTACAAGCCTAGAGTTATTGCTCACTTAATAACTGATGGCATAAACATGTTTTTTTAGGTTTTATACACACAGGCATGCGAAAAATGTAGTTTTTCTTTGCCACCGTTTTTTTAAATTAATACCGGTGACCTGATCCCTGACCCTCTTTTTATTAGGATGCCTGTCTATATTTAATGCACTTTAAATTGTTAATGAGGTATTATAAATAATACGGATGCAAAAATACGTGGTACAAATATAGTGTAAAATGAGTCCACAATAAACTTAACATATAATCTCAAGTTGAGCCACGAGTTGAGTGTAACTTCCTTTTGGCTGTCATTGGGGAATTCCCGTTACGTGCCAAATTTAGCAGTACTTGTACTTTTGGCCTTCAAATTTGTCACGAGCGTCGGCTGGGCGTATTATGAGTTTGGTTCTGTTTGAGAGAGGTCGGAGTGGGGCGTGGAGAGTCGCAGAAATGTAGACTACTGGAAATAGTTAATATCATGTTGTATAATCAAGAGTCCTCATGTCCTACATCCGTTGTCACTGTTCTGAATCTCGAATTAGAATCGAGGAGGAAAGAAAAACCCCAACGTAGTGTTATATGTTATGTAGCAACGGTTCCTAAGCTTGTGGTCCGCGGACCACTGGGTTCTCGCGAAGTCCCCTCAGGGGGTCTGCTAAGGCTTGAAGAAATGGTATGAGCTTTTACATTTAATATCAAAGATATATATATATGAAGATATAACAATTATAAAAACAAAGACAAGGACAAATACATCAGAAGTTAATTTAGACAATATTCACACAATTAGATAAATGCCGATTGACGCCCAGATAGGAATTTGAGCGGGTAATGCAGGTGACTGGACATCACAACAGGACTGTCGTCCTAGATTGAAGACTTCTGAAAACATCGCCACTGAGAAGAATATCAAAGGATGGGGACCAGAGTCAATATACCCGACCGAAAGACGGAAACAATTTTCCGGTGGTTGGAGAAATTGGAACCAGAGGCCTGATTGATCGTATTCTAGATCGATTGAAGAATGAAACTCGGTAAGACGATTGGCTGAGACGATCTTTGGAAAAATAGGATAATTAACATCGCTTTGAAATTCGATTAAATATAACTTTGGTCCGGCTTCATGGTGGATCGCTGGCTGAATTTGGATCGTAAACGCAATGAAAATGGGACTGCAGCCTGTTCAATGCCAAATGAAGTTTCTTTCAGTCATCTTAAAAAGCGACTTAAAAATATTGTAGTGGTCCGATGCAACAAAAGGTATTCAAAGGGGATCCGAGGGGAAAAAAGGGTTAATTTGACCAATGTGTGTAAAAGGGGACAAAACAGCGTTGTGGATGGGTCTAACAGTTTTATAAAGTAACTCATATTAAAACCGAGACCACCCCCTGCACGACCTCATTGACGTGCTTTGAAACAGGTTCATTCATCTATAACAACTGTACTGGTGGCTATACACTTGGACTAGAAAGGGAAAGAGAGCACACAATGTTTAACAGTTCATTCTTCGTCTTACGTTTCGGTGTTTCTCCTGATAAGAACGTTGTGTCGTAGTTTACAGCGAGGCTGTGATATCTTTCAGCCAGATACATCCGGTTTCAGCACTGCATTTTTGGGTAGCTGGTTTACATTCCCTAAGCAATCCCTATTCTCTTATCCAGTCTGCATTAGTCCAGTCTGTTTCTAGGGCCGCCACTTAGAGGGGGAATATGATCGCCGACCTTGATGCAACCAGTCAGCTATGAGTCGCTGACTGCTGTCAGCTCATTCCTTCATTGTGCTGTATCTTGGACCCCGTTAGTTCATTCCAAGTCGCTACATTTGTATGTAATGTTATCAAACGAAAGGATTGATTTGGAATGTGTTATTAAATTGATATTCTTGCAACTTGTCTGTTTGTACAGTATCTGATAAAGGGTCGAATCGCATGGAGCAAGTTAAAGTGTCTGCCTCGGGTGCCGGAGGTCGCGGGTTCGAATCACGGGGAAGACCGGGATTTTTTTCACATGGATCTTCTGGTAAAAGTGCCCCTGATCTCTGGGTAGTGAGATCGGACTCCCATGTTCAGTGTCGAACACGCTAAAAATTCCTTAGCAGTTGGAAATCGAAATACGTAGGCTTAACGGCTGCTGCCCGGGCACAATTCAAGTTAAGAATCTACCCAAGTTATTTGTACCTTTACCCAGATGGTTTGTTAAGAGCACCTATAAGTGGCATCTAACTGGATGTGGGTCTATTTAACTTTAGTGCTTTAACTTTAGTCCATTAAGATGGACTCGCACATCGGTTAAACCACCCTCCAAGAAACTGGTTGTATACAGAATGCAGAGTCTTCTAAATCAGTATAAATACGTTAAGTTAATAGTCCTGTCAGGTCAGGTCATCCCGTAACCGGTGAGGTCGTTGGGACACATATGAAGACATCCTCACAACCCCACGCCACCCTTCTCTGTCAGCGGCCGCTGCCTGTGTCTCTTTTGGTCAGAGATTGGTTCATTCTTTTATGTTGTCCTCCCACCACGTTTTGGGCCGGCCTCTTCGTCGTCTGCCATGCACCTTTCCATGGAGGATCGTATTTGCAAGACCATTTGATCTCGATATGTGACCGTATCAATCGAGGTTCCTTCTTTTGACAGTTGCCAAGAAATCTTCAAAAGGCCCTATTGCTGTTGTAATTCTATCTCGTATTTCGTCATTTGTAACTTCAGCATAAGTTAATAAAGGCTCTATAAAACATACTGAGGAAGACCCCCCCCCCCCCCCACTTCTTCATGCTTCTCGAAACATGCTGTGTGACAGTAGCCTGGCCAACGAGGTGGGGATTAACACCGTTAACCCTACAGTGACGAGGTTACTGAGGAATCTCACAATGCTCTCCCTTCTCAAGTAAATATTGGAGTGCGAGACTTGCCACTGTAACCAGTTCCCAATGAAACGACGTCTATAATTAACTCAACTCAGTACGAGTAACTTCGAACAACAAATAAACAAACAAGCGAAAAAAACAAACGCAAACAATTAGTGAAGGTCTTCTTCTTGCAAATTGCATGGCACATTTTCATTTTCAAACCATATAGTAAAAGTACATGTATTCATTACCTAGTAACAAATTAAGGTCAAGTAACACACTAAGGTCAAAACAGCAAGCTGTTTCTGTACTTGAGTGTGTCATAATTACAATACATTATATTTCAACATTACTCCCGGGTGAATGCGAGGGCCCATTACACTGATGGAAATAATAGGCTTACTGCACTTCCATGTATATCGTAAATGGAGACTAAAGAGTAGCGTATTGGGCTAGCAGCCTCATCGTGCAAAACATATTGCCACAGAAACCACCACTGTTGAAGCATGCACGATGCCTTGGAGCAAGCTTCCTCAAAGAGGCCGACTTAGTGGTGAGGCTATACTCCAACTGGATTGAGAAAGAAACAAGGGGAATAATATTTAAACATGGTTCATTAGCTTCAGCATAAACGAATTTAGTCCCATAGCAGTTGCTGCCCTTTCTTCTTTTGCTTCTTCATTTCTTCCTCAGTTCAAGGCTCAGGTCTCTCTTACAGAGAACAGTCCACCGGGGTCTTTGTGTATGACAAGGATAAGAACGTGGCCACTGCCCCACAGAGAGCATGTTGTAAGAGGCGACTAACTGTGTGACATGGCATAGCACCGGCCGTGGTTAGCTTGTTTGTTAAGAGCAGCATAGATGGAGCCTAACAGGCTGCGGGTCCACTTTGCTCTAGTGTTTTAGTCTATTAAGATGAATTCACACAATGGTTAACGGTTAGCTACTCTCCGAGGCATGTGTCCCAAAGAAGCGGAGTAGTAAGCAGCTCGAGCTAGCCCGCTAAGCAGGAAATCCTGCACCCGGATACATCCAGCTCACGTCAGAGCTGGGGCCTGCACCCGGACACTTGCATCTGTAGTAGTACAGATCGACAAACTCTAAGAGTTATCTCATATGTGTATTGGGTGACCAGTTCCATTCGTAGCTCCCTTTACCTCCATAGAAGTAAGCTAAGCGCCCATTTACAACAGTTCGACTGAAACATGCAGGTAGCAGGATACAACACTAAACTACATTGAGTACACTTTAATATCTCCAGTGTGGATCTCTGGGCATACTAAACTAGAGGAAAGATTAGGTGCACTGCACCGCCTCATAAAAGACGATTCAATAAGGCTGTGCATGGGGTTAGCAAGCTCATCATGAAAAACAAATTGCAACAGAAAGCACTAATACAAGAGGGCAAAGTGCTTGGGCACATGGTTTCCTGCCTGTAAATCTTCAGTAGTCCCCCTATGTTTTGTAGGGAGCGAAATTGATATTGAAACCATAAATATACTGAATATAGTGCATTAAATAGCATGTCGTGTATGTACAAATTATCAATGTATAGAAATGCGTTGGGTAGAATTAAGGACACAGGAAAAGTCTGTCAAAATGTGAATGTGAAGAACAAATAATGAGTGAGGTGGTTAAAGAATAGCTGACGAAGAGCAATGAAATAGGAAGACAGCGTAGGTGGAGTCTAATGGACGGAACTCCAGAAGATGGACCAAAATGGGAACCCATGTAGAACAACCTTTTGCTGTCAAATCTGATAAAGAGAATCACATTGAATAAGTCAAGTAATACATTTTATTATGGAGCTGGTTTGAAAAGAATGCATAGTGAGTAAAATAGAAATGAATAAGGGGTTATGTAGTGGAATCAACCAATGATCACAACCTTAAATGAATGAAGAATACACAAACTACAGGGGTTTGGAAATAAAATTTGGTCGACTATGTGAGGGTTCATGGAAAAGGCTCACATGAAGATGGATCAGAAGTGTGTACAAATAGCAAGGTATATAAACCATATGTACGTATAAATTTTGTCATTGCTGAACGAGACTTGAACGTTGAATCCGTTCGTAGTGTTGTGATACTAATACTGCTTAATACGATGTCACGTATCGTATCTTAATTTGGTCAAAGATTTTATGATGACTTCTGCTATTCACAAAATTGCATCTTAAGATGTCCCTTCTCCATCTAAAGGAATGTTAATATATGTCACAGGGGCAGGATACTTCTTTAATGAACACGACGATGAAAGATCGTTAGATGGCATACTATCTAAGCTTGGACAAAGACCGTTGTCAGAATAATCGAGCTGAAAATACTTCGATCTCAAATACGAAGAATTATTCTGATCATCTTCAGAACATGTAATTGACAAGTTCTGTGGCGAGAAACTGGGAGAGTTATTACTCGATGTTCTGTTGAATTCAGAAGAACATGGGTTTGAGCAATGTTTACCAGCATCAGAGCACGTGAAGTCCAAGCTGTTTGAAGGAGGACCACTAGTTAATGACATTGATGAGCCAGATTTCAAAGAGGATAAACTGAATAAGTTGGAGTCGTAGACATCAGAGAAGTCGTGAGGGCTCGGTACATCTAACCCAGTTAAATACCTAGCCGTATATTTCAGAGCTGGTGGATTTCTGACGCCTAAAGATAAGAACAAATACTCGTCATCTTGGCAGCTCGAGCAGTCTTTTTTAAACTTGTGGTCGTGGTCTAGGAAATCCACATCCTCGCGTCTATAGTCGCATAAATTAATACTAGTATCACTTCCGGTACTAAATAAACTTGGAGGGTCGCTTCCGGTTCCCAAACTGAAGTCGCTGAAGCAACTAGAAGTTGAGCTTGTCGATGGTCGCCTTCCGGAGACGCCAGAATAACTTGCTGCTTTGCGCGATTTTGGTGAAGGGAAGGTGTGACGGTTTGCTGGCGCTGAATAAGTTGCCTGTGACACGTTTGAGCAAGCGAACACTGATGCTACATTTGGTTGAACTTCTAATTGTTCTTGGTACGTACAGCTTGAAGTACGTTGCGATTTTTCGTACGAAATGTTTGAATTTGCTGAATCCAGAAGATGAGATTGCGTTCTCCCATAAATGTGTTTTGAATTGAAAAAACTCGTGTGCTCGCTAGATGGAGACAATACTGATAAATCATCGTCAGGTGGGTCTATTGAAATAAAGAAGAGATCGTTAAATTTGTTGCTATCTAAGTCACGAGACTCGGTCTTGGATGTGTAGTCCGACTTCTTTTCCTTTTGTCGTTCTTGTAGCTGATGATAATGTTTAGCTTGCTGTTCCACGGTTTCGTGATGTGGAGTTGTCGATGATGTGGTAACGGACACAGACGGCGAGTCTAGTTGTATCATAGACTCGACATTGTTGTAGTCTTTCTCAGCCATGCATGGGTACCTCACTGCAAGATACAAATGTATAAGTATGAAAAGGCTTGAATCTCTAACATTTGGGACATTTAGCTATGGGACATATTATAATATATATAAATATGGAGAGGAAGGCTAACGTCTGGTCAGGCAAAATATACTGATCAGATATGTTAATCAGGGTCAGGTAAAACATACTGGCAAAGAACCTCACCTCGGCTTGTTCGCAGCACTCCCTGGAAACGAGGTGCTTTCATAGCAGTCTGGCTAACGAGGTGGGGGATCGAAATGTTCCCGGGAGTAGTGAGCGACACTACGATGAAACCAAGCATAGCACCTTCAGCAGCACGCGCGTGATGTAAGCGTGAGGAAAGCTATTGCAACCCGCCATTTAACGTCCTTTCAGGACACACAAAATAGTAAACCTACTTATTGTGGGCATTCGAAACAACAACAACAGATATATATATATATATATATATATATATATATATATATATATATATATATATATATATATATATATATATATATATATATATATATATATATATATACCTTTTTGTCGTAAACACATTCTGGTATTATGTTCGTTATTCAATTTTAGTCATTCATAATTAGTTTTGGATTCGAAAATAATGACATACATGTGTAAACAAACACCATCTGATAAAGTTGAGACTAATTTTCATCACGTCCAACAACCTACCTTTATATTAAGTTGACAATTTGTTGGTAACTTCCTAGTCGCTGACCTAGTTTTTCCATAATCTAGGCCAGCTTGGTCTGTATTGCTAAATCAATATATACTTTATGATATTTCTATGTTGTACTTTTAACGTGGTTCAGCTATTTAAAACAGTTTTATCTTGAAACGTTTTATGCTGTGTTCGTGTTCGTTCATTGACTTAGTTCAGAGCTGGTTCCAAATGATGTTGTTGGTGTTTGTGAATGCCCACAATTGGTGGGTTAGTCTATTCAGCGCCCTGATAAGGACGTTAAGTGACAGGATGCAGTAGCTGTCCTTACATCACGAGCTTGCTGATGAAGGTGGACCGGGGTCCTTCAGGCGGCTGTGCTATGCTTGGCTTCATCTGCGTGTCCCTCACTACTACGGAGATCACGTCGCAATCTCACCTCGTTAGCCAGGTTGCCATGAAAACAGCCCTTTTCCACGTAGGTTTACTAGGAAGCCGAGTTGAGGGTCTTGACCAATATGTTTTAACTAACCCTGACTTACATGTCTGATAAGTATATTTTGTCTGACTAGACGTTAGTCTTTCTTCCCTCCAAAGGATGTAATTTGAGAAACATTGAGGATGGACTATATTCTAACTATGTGATCTATTTACATCCAAATGTTGAGAGACAGTCTATTTTTGGTGGTATGTGAGACATATGGCTGGCTATCGTTGATTCTGGCTACCTTACAGGAAGCCTGTATCAAATAATTTCCACTAGCCATTACAGTGGTGAGATGTATAGTTCTGAAGAATAATTTCTTCTTCTACTGATGATCCTCGGAAAAGCGCGTTAGCTACTCTTGTATCTTCTTTTCGTATTTTCTTTTTCTTTTTCCTGTTCTTTTTTTCTTGTATTTTTTTTCATTCGTCTTCTTCTTCTTTTCCTTCTTATCTTGCATTTTATTATTTGTCTTCTTTTTCTTCTTTATCGTTCGTCCTGAAAAGGACGTTTGTGATGTGGTAGCTTACGGCCGCTGGGAGTCGCTGTAGTCAAGAGATCACGGCACTCGCCGCTCACAGTCGTGAACGGAAACGGTGGGCGATCGAATCCCGCAAGTTTCAAGCGACCCCTGGTCTCACGGGAGGTAAGATTCCGAGTTACCTCCAGTCGTCTCGACCAATAGTCTTGCCACTAATCCCAGGTAACTCATGATAAGAGTGAGATCTATGACCAGCGCCTTCACTCCCCACTATAATCCTCATACAGCGAACATCATATTATTAAGACAAACCCGTATGATGTTGTGGCCATCATCCATTCGCGACATGCAATAACTTAGCTTACACATCCGATTTCAACACAAGATTTTGGGGACAGGGCTCGCCTTCCCTCTTTGACACCTAATCTTTTAGTCAGGCTGCTTTGTTGTAGTCTGTTTACAAATCCACCATTTGGAGGCCGAATAGTGCTTTGGTCGGTGATGGGTCACTGACCCTGATGTAAACAGCCAGCCACGGTTATATTTCTGTTACCTTATGTGCTTAATATTGCTTCTGGGGATTGTTTTAGCCCAGAAGGTAAACTCCATACTCAAATAGCTTTAGTCTAGCGGGAATGTGATTGGGGAACAGTGGGCGGTGGAGGTGGGGGGGGGAATTGGAAGGGGAGTGGCGGGGCAAATGCTATGAGATGGAGTTTTCAACTTAACCTGTGCTAGTATAGACTGCTAGTTGCCGCTCATGGCATGCTGCCGGTGTGGCAGTAGGTTTATTTTTACCTCTATTACATAAACACCGCTCATAACTGTAGATCGGGTAACAATCCGCTGAAAAAATTTGGTGTTTAGTATGCGAGCTAGATAGGGATAAACTTGGTGGTTAGTATACGGGCTAGATAGGGATAAACTTGGTGTTTAGTTTGCGAGCTAGATAGGGATAAACGTGGTTTTTAGTATGCGAGCTAGATAGGGATAAACTTGGTGTTTAGTATGCGAGCTAGATAGGGATAAACTTGGATGGTTAGTATGCGAGCTGGATAGGGATAAACTTGGTGGTTAGTATGCGGGCTAGATAGGGATAAACTTGGTGTTTAGTATGCGAGCTAGATAGGGATAAACTTGGTGGTTAGTATGCGAGCTAGATAGGGATAAACTTGGTGGTTAGTATGCGGGCTAGATAGAGATAAACTTGGTACTTAGTCTGCGGGCTACAAAGGGAAAAGCTTTGTGTTTAGTCTACGTGCTACATAGGGCGGATACTTAGCGCATGGTCTGCAGAGTATATAGGGATAAAGACGGTGCAGTCTGCAGGCTGTGTACGAATAAAAATGGTGATCACTCTGCAGGCTACGTACTGATACACATAATGTGTGCCCAATATGCTGTTTTTAAACAACTGTCACCTCAATGAAAAACAAATTTAAGCATTCAGGGTTGAAATGTGCATCTTCAAGCTAAAATACTAGTATCTTTTTCGCTCGATTACCTGCTCCTCATTGCATATTCACTTAATAAATAAACACCGCAACGTATAACAAGCATACCAAACCAGGAAGCAGAAGAAAAAGTAGAACAGAGTTTAAACAACAATAATCTGCTTACTTATCTTTCACCTGTTTCTCACGCATGGCTTGCCGTGTTAGTTATATCAATGGCTCTAATTTAAGTCTACACAATTGATATCAAATAGAGCACTGCTTGATGGATACATAAGTTATTAATAGAATGCATGCATTTTTTTTCAATAGAAGCTATTATGGTTACGTATTTTCAACAGCCTGCCAATTCTTGCTGCTACGTCAACTGGTTCAAGTTTTTCGTTCTCCCGCAGTCACCTTTTTAGACTATTTCAGTGAACCGTCTCGTCGAAATTCTTGGCCTTGAATGAATTTTGTTGGCTATTGATAGATGTGTGTCTTCCTGGTTTATCTTGGGATTGGAAGTGGTTCAGGTTGAGATGACGATGTGTGGAGTGTAGATATACGTCACGCTGTTTTGGACTGCGTGAATAGAGGTGACTGAATAATCAGTTCCTGCACAAGGTAATGGGTTCTCGGCTGGAATGCTGCTATTACAGGCCTATTAAAATACTATCCGCTCCTGGCAAGGTCTTCGCACATGTGCTCCTCTCCAGACTGCAGCCCCTAATGACGAGGCATCGTCGTTCCCAACAGTCAGCATTCATCGCCTTTCGCTCCATCAGTGATGCCATTCTCTCTCTCCGCCTCCTCACGAAACTGCAGCGTGAGTTTAACCGCCCTCGCCTACATGACCTACATGATGCCTTCGATTCTGTGGATAGACACCCTCTGTGAAAGGCATTACAATGCCTGGGTATCTCAGGCACCTACTGCTGATCCTAATTCGGCTTAGGTGGGTTCGTACGTAGAAGTTCTCTTCATCATCCGATGTCCGACAGGGCTGCGTCCTCGCCCCTGCTCTTTCCTGCTGCGCCATGGGTTGGATCCTCACACAGCCTTCTGCATACAACCCACTGGCCAATGTTGGCGACTTCCTGGTAATCGATTTTGGCGACGCTGATGCCGTCTTCATTTCGAGTCACGATTATCAGGCCCTGGTAGGCCCATTAGAGGCTCTGGGTCTATCGGATACCCACCTAGCCTTGAACAACTTCTGGACAAAAATGAAAATCAGTAAGGACCTCTCTGCGTTGAGATTCTCTATGAGCGACAACTCTATAGTAGACACTAAGGACTTGGTCACTTCGTCTACGTGGACAGTCCTCTGGCGCACGTAGCAGTCTCGACATCACACGTAAGATGGGTCTGGCGGCTTTATCCATCCACCTGCTTCGCATATACTCAACCTGCATCGTCCCCATCCTCATGTACGGCTCCGAAACCTGGACACTGCTACAGCTGGACCGGCAGAGTCTTAAGGCCTTCCACCAGCGCAACTAGAGACGCATACTCGAGATCCACTGGCATGACATGATTTCCAACAGGAAAGTAGTTAGACGTATTCAACTTGCAGGCATCGCCTCAACGATTGATCGCCGTCGCCTCTCCCTCTTACGTCACACAGTCTGCCTTCCCGGAGTAGTCCCAGCCCACGAGATGCTCCAACAGGCTCTGGGGTCGATGGGCGTGAATAAGTCGTGATCATCCTGGTGACGTCCTCGGGGCCGCTCACGCAATACCTGGCTAAAACAGATCACCACCTCCCCAATAGAGATGCAGCCCGCCCGAGACGCGTCAATCAGACGTGGTCATGGACATGGTTAGTCACTGCGACACGTCCTAGTCACCTAAGCGTACTATTGATTGAACAGAGAGATGCAATTAAATGAAGCATATTACCAGCTCAATATGTGTGAGCAGATATTAATATTTAGTTTCCCCACAAGCGACAGCAGACTGAGATACCACCTGGTCAATAAACTAAGCTTAAGACATACAACACTGTGACACTGACAAAATTACTGCTGAGCATCTGCTTCCAAGGTGTCCAACATGCAGGCAACATAGAAAACAAGTGTGACCATCACCAATATCATTCCTAGACAAGCTACACGGAGAAACCAATAGCCTAAGACTAATCACTATTTTCCTTCAATATATTCAAGTTGTCGTCTGAAAGCACACGAACAGGAAGAAGAAGAGAAGCATATTTGGGAATATTGTGTTCTGTTTTCTTTGGTATTGCCGACATTGCTCCTTAATTGCTTTCTCTTGCTGAAGAGTTCAAGAGCGAGCCGTTAGAATTTCTGTGTTGCCCCTTTTCAGTCCAGTAAGTGCATAGAACCATCACTATGGTCGGTCTCTGTCGGGACTCCTGCGCCAAAGCACTCTGCGAGCTCTTGCAGTAGTGTTGTCTGTATCAATATCTTAATTTGCTAACTCCATGCACAACTTTCTTTAATTACTGTTTACGATAAGTGCCATGACCCTATTCTTTCCTCCTCAATGTAGGTTCCAAAATCCACATGGTGGAGAAAGGGGGCGGTTATGTGCCAGGCTCTTAGGGATCCAAATCCGCGGGTTCAATTTCTGGTAACGCTTCAGTTATCTTTGATTAGGTGTAAAATAAAGTCCTATGCCGCAAATTATGTAGTGAATGTCGCACAAGCAGCATTCATTCCCCAGCACTTAATCTTATCAGGGGTCCCTAACAATTAAAAACAATTTCCGTAATATTGTTCCTGTTTTTTTTTCCCACATAGAAAGTAAAATGAAAATTATTAAAAAAAGAGAGATAATGAAAAAGGATGACGATGAATAATTTGAAAACAGAATAGACGAACATTGTTTTTAAAAAGAAAAGAAAAACAGCAACTGTAACCGTAGACTGCTATAAGTCGGAACGAAATAACTTACATAAACTTTATCTCGCACAAGTGCTGAGTAAAACAAAGAATTACAGCGACAATTTCAGTTCAATGTTTCAAATTGTTGATTGAATTTGGACTATACGTAGATCAACGTTCGTAAATTGTAGTGACGGTTTAGGTCAATCTTATAATTAATAGTAAACTATAAAAAAAAAAAAGAGATTGCAGGACAACTGTGCACATGCGCAATAAAGGAAGTAGTCGGAATTTCAATCAATATGTTCTTCTATTCGATAATTAATCAAAATAAAGCAGCTAACTAAAAAACGAACAACTTATCTTTCTTGAAGAAAGATCAGATTTGCTTTAAATTTTCTTCGTTCAATATGGGCAGAGGCAGACCAATAAGGCGATAGAACGAATATTTCAAGGAATGCTTGGAGAAGTGGCGAGAATGGAGGGTTATGAAGATACGCCCTTGAAACTAGCTTGCATACAAGACAAAATCCTGAACGGCAGTCTAATAAGAATCATCAATTTTCCTGCATGACAGCTAATGGTGCTTAGGCTTAATGGACCTGTACTTCTACAGGGCAGATGCCCTTATGCAAGTCACAGCTGTGGCGTGAGTTGGATGTAGCCGGGAGAAGGATTTTCTGTTTTGCGGTCTAGGCTCGAGCAGCTAATTACTCCTCTGCGTTGGGACAAGTGCCGCTGAGGGAGGTTAACCGATGTGCGAGTCCATCTTAATAAACTCAAACACTAGAACAAAGTAGACCCACAACCTGTTAGGTGGCATCCCATAACAACCCATCTAACCATGGTCGGTGTTAAGCCATGTCACACAATTAGTCGCCTTTTACGACATGCTCTCTACGGGACAATGCTTCTATATGATAATGAAGCGTGAAATATATCCTGGATTATGTAGAAGTCCAATCAATAGCTTAAAACTTTCTGGAAAAGATTACATTTGAAAAACTCGTGTTATCTTAAACATCACCATGGGGGGACAATTGAATAGCGACAAGACATGTGAAGCCCCCACTAAGTTCAATCCCATTTCTACCACACCCGAGATTGCATGTCTAATATTTCTACCACACCCGACATTGTATGTCTAACATTTCTACCACACACTCCTGGTGAATAAGGTTGCGTTATAATTTAACGTTCTCTTTTCCCATTAGCATCATTTGTTCCCGTCTGATGTGAATTTGTCTACAATTTATCCTACAATTATTTATCATTCCAACACTAATTCCTTGGAGATATATCGCTATGATATCTACATTTGATAATATTTTGTTTGTATTTGTATCGTTATTACTTTCCTGGACAATCTTCAGCAACATGTGTCATTCAGTCTTCCACAACAGTTAAGGACAATTTAGCACAGGTACTCGAACTTTAAACATATTCTGTGAAAGTGTAAATAATCACATAAATTAAAAACATGATTATCCCAAAGCCTTCTATACAAATAAGATCATAAAACACAGACAAATTTGCGTCTGTTGATGACAAAGAAAAAAACAGAATTCGCTTTCCAAGTATATCAGCTACACAACGTAACGTCGTTTTACTGGTTTAAAAGACTCTGCAGAGTCTGAATACAACCAGTATCTTTTACTTCATTTGATCTTAAAACTATGCGCATCCAATTTATTCTTGAATGCATTAATTGACACTGCCTCCACGATTTCCTGTTGTAAATAATTCCAAGCATTCACCACTCTCTGACTACAATAATATGTCATTGTATCTAATCTGGACAAGAAGAGATAGTTACAGAATGTATCTCTCCATCCAAACTGCTGCCCTTTTCTAACAGTAACCAAACTACAAATTACAGTTTGGTCGACTGTAAAGTATCGATAGCGGAGAAGTGTTCAATTTACCTCTCTAGCACTCAAACGTCGACCAATGCTTAATGAAGAATGGTAAAGAAAAGAAGAAGGTATGGACAAGAATTGTCATTTTAAGAATGATTTCTTTCTTATATTACGTTCATAAATTGTTCAAAGGGTCTTGTCAACATACCCCATGTCCCCGATTTTCCTAAGACAGACCGGTTAGAAAGGTCGCGATTGCAACAGTATGATCAAAGGAACACTATAAATACTAAGTCCAGAAATAAATCAATTCACCATGTTGGAACTGTGTATAAAAGCCAACTTACCGCTCATTTCGGATCTTAAAAAGTAGCCAACATCCCGATTGCCGTGCACAAATGCCTCATTCTCTGCCGTAAAGGAATTATCGTTGAGTACTCGGCAATCCGCTTCTGCTTTTATTAAACACTGAGTAATCTCCACAAGACCTCTGTACGCCGCTAGATGAAGGGGTGTGTCTCCTCTGTAGTTCTTCGCGTTGACGTTGGCTCCGTGACTAATTAGCAACCTAATTTCGATAGTTCAGATGAATTAGTGACATAAGAGAGCTACAAAATGTGAGTTTTTTCATAAATATTAGTAGCAATATAGACAATACGGGTGGTATGGTTAAAGTTGTCAAAATACGCATACAGAATTCGATGGTTGCTTTCATCGCGTTGGGAACCTTATGGAAATCAAGAGAAATTAAATCTACCGCGAAGATAACAATCTTCAATTCCAATGTAAAGATGGTTACATTGTAGTAGTAGCGAAGCGTGGTGATTATTTTAGGGTAAACTGAGTCATGAACGTTATCTGGAAAAATGTTGAAAAGTACTTCGTATTTGTGCTGAATGAGGTAGTTGAAACCAATGATGTGTACGTAGTTCTGCACAGTTATCTACGTTTTCTTTTAAATAAGCGTCTTTGTTTCATTTCTGAACAAATAAATATACATCACCTTCTCTTTTAACGTATGTTCAATTCGCAATTACAAAACTAAACAAAACTGCACTGAAATAACGTTTGAAACACACTTTAGGAGTTTGGAATGTAACACTCGGGGAAAGTCAGTCTAATTTGTAACTAGTTGGCTGTAAGGAAAAAGTAGCGCCATAGTGACCGTCTCCTATCTACCAATTGACCTGATTTCGACGCTGGTGTTAGGCTGGGCGCAATCAGCTTACCTTTCTAATAGTAAATGACAAATTCACTTTGCCGCATCGCGCGTTTGCTAACATGTCACTACGCTTAGACAAAAACAACGATCATCACATTTTCAATTTCTAATTTATTTCACATCGGTTTTATTTAAAGAGATTTCTTCTCTTAATTCTGCAATACCTTTCGGGATATCTCAGCCTGTCCTGTTAGTCTAACACTCAGCTACTGCTTATATGTCTCAGAAAAATGAAGGACTACGAACAAAATATAAAGATGTAGACTTTCATAATTTGGGTCTGTGCAAAATAGAGGGAAGGAAATGGTATGATAAGATAATGTGGATCTATGTGAGAGAACCCGTCATATATGAAGAGCAGGCGTTGGCAAGTTCCTACACTAAAGAAACCAGATAAGATCATTACAAGGCAGTCTCTGTTCTTGAACCCCAGAGGCAAGAGAAGTAGGGACAGGGTTACTCATTCATGACGGGTTGAGCTGGAAGGCAAACCTCAAACAATCTTAGGAAGGAGTTAGTTTGATCTAGCTCAGACGGTCTATGACATGAAGGTATTTATTGTAACCGTTTTGATTGACCGTACGATTTGTGAGAATCTGATAATAACAAAAACAATAACAGTAATAGTAATAATAACAATAATAATAATAATAATAATAATAATAATAACAAAACAATAATAGTACTAGCAGTAATGATAACAATAATAACATTAACAAGTTACACAACATTTCGATGAACTTTTCATCCAGCCCTATTCTCGATTTCTACATTTTGAACCAAGTGTGTCAAGCTCCATGTTGCAGACTGTCTTACGTTGTCTTCCAGCGAGCTGTTTGGTCGTCCTCCGAGTAGGAATGTTGGACAATTTGCTTGCCATAACTGCCGTGGTAGATCAAATAATTCACATCTGCTATTGTAGTGGCGTTTCATGTAGCAGTTAGTTTGACATAATGAAGTTGCACAACTTTTTTAAGTCACATATCACGACACGCTTTCGTTTTGTGTTTTTTTTTCGTTTCGAAAGCCCACAATGAGTAGAGGTTACCCTTTTGTTCGCCCTGGAAAAGGACGTTAAGTGGCGGGTTGCAGTAGCTTTCCTCACATCCCGATCGTGCGGATGACGGTGGCCCGGGGTCCTCCAGGCGGTTGTGGTATGCTTGGCTTCATCTGCGTGTCGCTCACTACCACGGGAAACACATCGATCACTCACTTCGTTAGCCAGGCTGCCATGAAAACAGCCAGTTTCCAGGAAGGAAGCCGACATGAGGGTTTTGGCCAGTATGTTTTGCCTGACTCTGACTAACATGTATGATCAGTATGTTGTGCCTGACTCTGACTAACATGTATGATCAGTATGTTGTGCCTGACTCTGACTAACATGTATGATCAGTATGTTTTGCCTGACTCTGACTAACATGTATGATCAGAATGTTGTGCCTGACTCTGACTAACATGTATGATCAGTATGTTGTGCCTGGCCAGACGTTAGTCTTCCTCCCCACGCTTAGAAGTTGGAAGTAAATATTATTTATATAAATATATAATCATTCCTCTCTCGTTACCCTCGGGGAAATCTTAATCTCTCATTTCTGGATCTCCGACTTTATCAATGTCTCTAACTTTTGTTATCCTCTCAGACGTTCGCTCTTTCTCTCTTTCTACCTCTCGCTCTCTCATCTGCGTCTTTCTTTCACTGCTTACCTCTCATATGTATACACATCTCTGTCCCTCCATCTTTTACCCTTACCCCTTTTCAACCCTGTGTCATCTATCTATGGCAAATTAAAATTTCTGATCTGTCCATCTCTGGCAAATGTGAAGATCTGATTTGTCCATCTCAATCTCGTTCATGTCAGTGTAACTCGCTATGCCGTTCTCTCACTCTCCTTTTGTCTCCACCACGCCAATTCTATTTTATCATTTTCTCCTGCTCTGTCTTCTTCACTCATTCACCTCAATTTCTCTCTCTCTTTCGATCTTCCCTCCTCTCATTGCCTCCATCATTCTCCCCATCCCTCTGTGAGCGTGCCCATCTTCCTCTTGATCTTTCCACCCCGGTCTCTCTCTCTCTCTCTCTCTCTCTCTATCTCTATCTCTCACTCAACCCAGAAAAGTACGTATGCCCACTGAGTAAGCCCGGAGCTTAAAATGCTAATTATATCATCCTTTATCCAAAATGTAGTTCTAATGCTACAATCGACACTGTCTTCTAGGTCAGCTGCATGATTAACAGATACAAATGTTGACCGTATTTTAACCTGGTAAACAATTTAGTTCCGCTCCTTACTTATTCCCATACACGTAACCCCTTATAGGTTTCTACGCTTCTCCTTTCTTTTCATTTTGTTTATGACAGCATCATATCTGAAGAAATACAAAAAAAAAAGGTGTCGTAGATAACCCTTGATAGAAGGAATGCCTTTGCGTGTAATTACTGGAGACCTGTATTCTATGTGCAGCTGAACTGATTTTAATTGACGATTGGTGACACGATAAACACCTACACAGATGGACATTGATAACGAAAGTGGGGATGGCATGACACACTCTCGGAAAGATACATAGTAAAAAAAACCGTTATTGGAACCCACAGAGGAGAAGAGATTGTAGAGACTAACCCAACCCATAGTGAGAAACGGTAGAAGATCACCAAGCGTCCGTTGCAATACTATTTTCTATGGACAGTGAGAAGGATTAGGTCATGGCAATGTGTATCGTCTGCCTTTTTCTTTGCCTGTTTTCATTCTTCCTCCTTCTGTCTCTTTATTCGTGTATCGTTCTCGTCTCTCTATCATCCCTTTTCTCAATATATCTCGCACTATCCCTCTCTCAGCATCAGATTCTCCCTATCTCTCGGTTTATTGTATTTTTCTTTATTCCTTGTTTTATCTCTTCTCCAAGCATGTTAATTCTTTTCCATTTCATGATTTGAACGTTTAATGTCAGCGTTTGTTAATTTTTACAGACACCATAGTTGTCTATGTTTGTTATTATCACATAAATCCTAACAGGGATGCAGAGAACACGACCCCTGATCCCTACCAAGCATGTAGAAAATAGGAACTCTTGGAGTTATGGTATTCAATCAGGCAAGTGTATGCCTGCTGCCAGGTAGGCGAAGCTACCCGCAGTTGAGTTTTTTTTAACGATTTTACTTCTTGTAGGGACGAGTTCTAAAATTGTTACCAGGAATAGTGGCTAACAGCCTATTATTTTACATTGTCAACTGCCAATAGTTCTTGAATGTACATATCGTGTTAACAAAACTTCCCAGTGTATCGTCCGTCTTCGATAGGAGTAGGCGTGGTTCCCACCTCCTTCGAGACCAGGGACGCTTAATACTTGTGGGTACGGTCGCCTGTCGCTTCGTGCTTTGAGCACCTGACCGTTCTTATTTAGCGCCTCCCACCCTCACTTGAAAGGTGAGCGCTTTACCAGGTAAATCTTAGAAGACGACTAAAGAGGATTAAACAAGGCGCAGACTTCTTCATCGTGTAGAAACAATAAGCTATTAGAAAACGAAAAGAGGACCTCTACATGTTTGTAGAAGAGAAGTCAATACAAATCAAGGCACTTCGAAGCAAAATCATCTATTTAAAAAGCTAATATCTCACCTGACAACGTGTAAGTGTCCATTATCTACAGCTCCGTGCAGAGGCGTAGCTAGATTTTTGTCCGTGGTAGCCACACTGGCGCCCTTATCCAACAGCAGATTTGCTAGTTCCATAAATCCGCGACTGCAACAGAACAGAAGAGCCGTGTCTATTGTTTTAGAATTCTGGTTGTTACTTTCTGCATAAGACCCACACTGTATGATATCTATGGCCAAGTTCTCCTCTCCATTCTGTATGGCTTTAACAAGAATACGGGCCATAGTACGCGAAATATAGTACTTGATTCACTCCAGAATTGTTTGTATGACGCTACAACTCGATATTTATGCTTCACACAAGTTTCACACGCACGTGATATATTGTACACAAATTACACAATTCTCAAATCGCAGTTTCACCAAGTTTAGAAACACAGGAGTTATATATTATTTCAAGCTTCAATGAATACTTGCACGCGATTACCTTTCTCTAGAAACGATTAGTTTGATTTATATAAACGCTGATATTTTAAAGCGATCATTTTAACCTACAAACCAAGCCCATGAATTGTATTTGTGTATCTTTGCTCAAATGAATGTCTAACGCAAATTATGTGTATATAGAACAGTCACGCACGTTTAATAAATGCTGGGTGCAATCGAATTTAGAAATCAATGGCAAATCGATTACTTGATGTTTAGACATAAAATTTAGTTAGGAAAACACGACGTTAACTGGTCTGTTTTAACGTTGTTTCATTGGTCAGATTAGATGCGCAGAACAGACATCTGTGAAAACAAAGAAAATAAATTAAATTAGACAGCGTAAATATTGGGGCAGTATGAAAAGCAACAAACCAACAACGCGCGCACGCACGTTAACAGCAAACACTGATTACTTACGTTCAGATCTAATTGTTCAAAGCGGACGACTACGCCAGTGATTGAAAGCTTCAGATAAGCTGATAAAGGTGTCATGAGTTATAGAAAGAAAAGCGAAGGGATGAGGAAGTATGCGAGGGAGACATTATACGTCCACCACAAAGATAGAAATGAAATCGATTCAGCAAACTAAAGATTAAAGATAAGTTTGTCAATATTCAGAAATGATGGAGACAGCTTCTGGATTTTGAGCGATTCGTCGAATATCTGACTCCCCACAACGGATAAAACGCACATACGGATAAGCAACACTCCCGGATAAACGATACTACCGGATAAACAACACGCCCTGACATACATCACACCCGGGCAAGCAACATACAATAAATAAACAACGTCCATAAGGATAAACAATACACCCGGATAAACAATACTTCCCGGATAAACAATACACTTCGATAAACAACACACCCAGGCAAGCAACATAATATCAAATAAACTACGTCCATAAGGATAAACAATACATCCGGATAAAAAATACACACGGATAAACAACACACCCGGGCAAGTATAGAAACAAATAAACAACGTCCATAAGGATAAACAATACACCCGGATAAACAATACACCCGAATAAGGAACACATCCAGGAAAGCCACATACAATAAATAAACAACGCACATAAGAATAAACCACACGCCAGGATGAACTTCCCATAACGAATCAACAACGTACATATGGATACACAATAGACTTGGATAAAAACACACAACAAATAAAGAACACACACACACGGACGACAACACCACAACAAACTAAAATATCTAAAATCATAACGACGAGTGACAACATACCATTATCATACGGTAGCCATATACGGCCTTTATTCCACTCACAGGGACATGAATAAAGCCCTTCTCATTATTATATAGCCTTTGGGGATCAAGATTGTGAGCAGTGCATGAACTGCAGCGGTCAGCGATCCAAAGCTGAGTGCTAGCGACACGGCCAGCGAACCAGATCTGCCGAAATCCTTCTACACCTCCAAGCGATGATCCTGGATAATAGAGCAGACTGACTAAGGAACAGAGATCGAAATGAGACGGCTAGCCCGGTATCCAAAAATGCTTGCTGAAGTCAGATACGTCGGGCCGAAAGGTGTAAATGACGCATTCCGTTCTCAGGACAACATCTTGTTACTTGCAGAGCCATTTTCAGGAATTCGTAGCTGGAGTTTTAGAACAAACGAAGGAGAAGAAAAATATATTCCCTCTTTGCTCCAGTAGGACCACTAATACAGTTGACCTCCTTGCACGAACCCTGTATACTACTATGAATACTTGTATGGTTGTTTCTTTAGCACTGCGTTTGGCATGATAACCCTCCCTGCACATGCACAACCCTAGTTAGCCGTTTTTTACCATACGCATAGTGCCATCACCATGTTCATTTCTCCATATTACTGGGTTTCTGGATCAATACGCGATAAAGTAAGGAATGTAACCTTACTTTGTCAAGACACATCCTAATATAACAACTTTACAATGGAGAATTGCAACACATAACGATGAATTATAACTAATAATATTATGACAATAGAAATCGTATAACGTTAACAATAACTTATAAAGAATCATATACCATGAACATTGTATAAAGAGTCTTCACAATCAAAATCGCAACCAGAAACAGCAACTTTCAAGATTATAACTAAGTATAACAACATTCAAGATTATAACACATATCACAACATACAACAACGTATCTAGGAGTAATAAAATTAAGAACACATTATAATAACGAGCTAACGTAACAGGACATTATAAGAACGAGTTAAAGTAACAACATATTATAACGAGCTAACGTAACAGGACATTATAAGAACGAGTTAAAGTAACAACACATGATCACGAGCTAAAGTAACAGAACATTATAATAACGAGCTAAAGTAGGAACACATAATAACGAGCTAAAGTAACATAAAATTATATTAAGGAGTTAAAGTAACAACACATTATAATAACGAGCTAACGTAACAGAACATTATAATAACGAGATATAGTAACAACACTTTAATAACGAGCTAAAGTAACATATAAGAACAAGCTCAACTAACAACACATAATACCGAGCTAAAGTAACAGAACATTATAATAAAGAGCTAAAGTAATCACACATAATAACGAGCTAAAGTAACAGAACATTAAATAGCGATCTTAAGTAAAAACACATAACGAGCTAAAGTAGCAATACATTAAAATAACGAAATAAAATAACATAATAACAATGAACTAAAATAACAGAACATTATAATAACGAAATAAAATAACAGAACATTATAACAAAATTAAGTAACAGAACATTATAATAACGAGCTAAAGTAACAACACATTATAACAACGACCTAACTTAACAGAACATGATAATAACGAGCTAAAGTAACAACATGTTATAATAACGAGCTAACATAACAGAACATTATAATAACGAAATAAAATAATAGAACATTATAATAACAAAATAAAGTAACAGAACATTATAATAACGAGCTAAAGTAACAACATATTGTAATAACGAACGGAAGTCACATAACATTATATTAGCGAGCTAAAATAACAAAGCATTGTAATAGCGAGCTAAAGTAACACCATATTATTGTAATGTTGAGCAAAAATTACATTTTAATAACGAAGCTAAAATAACATTATCATAGCGAGCTTAAGTAACAACACATTCTAATAACTAATATTACCGTTGTAAGAACTCACAGCACTGAGCACATGATGAAGACGAATCTTAATAAATATGCTAGGACATCCGCTACGAAACCGGACGAAAAAGAGAATAGCCGTCGATCATGTGGCACGCTAGCGCGCACCCATAGATAAAGAACTCCCTGCCCAGTTACGCGTTAGATGAGGTCACAGCGAAGTTTCTTTGCGTGGTTGAAATAGCTAGCGACCTACATGGATCTACGGCAGATATTATAATTCTAATTTGGCAGCCAATGAAATTCGAGATTTCTTTCCTGGCTCGTCAATTGGATAGACCGAATTGTAAAGTGTATATTCTTTCCGGTAGTAAAGAGGGTTGCAGTTAGCTTTACTGGGTGGGGAGGAGAGGGTGTAGTAAAAAAATAAACTTAAAATTGTTGTTTTCACGGAATACGCCGTACATTAAGGTTTTTTATTTTATTACAAATTCAGATTGGGTACTTGCACAACCCCTAACGGAGTTACATGGGTTCGCATCTGACGTGAAGGGAAATTCCATTTCGGGTTATTTTATTTTCAGTAAATAAGTAAAGTCCTAGACGTAGATAGAAGTGTAGAAAAGATGGCTATATTCAGTTTTCCGAAGCATTAGGGTTAGGTTTACGATTAGGTTTAGGATTAGGTTTATGGTTAGGTTTAGGATTAGGATTAGGTTTAGGATTAGGTTTAGGATTATAGTTAGGTTTAGGTTTAGGATTAGGTTTAGGTTTAGGTTTAGGATTAGGTTTAGGATTAGGTTTAGGGTTATGGTTAGGTTTAGGGTTAAGATTAGGGTTATGTTTATGGTTAGATAACATGGTTGTTATTACAACGTCTGACAGCATGGATAATATCATTCTGCTGAAGAGACTGGATGCTTCTCTGCTTATCATGGACCAACGCTGACAAATTCAAGAAATTCATTGCTTAGACGGCAGGAATAAGCGGATGCAGCAGCGGAAATTCTCGTCCATTCTCGGAGAATGTTTGACACCCACAACAGTTAAAAAGTGGACTATATTGTGACGTCATTACCCAATGTCGGTGCTAAAAATATATATTTCTTTTATTTGGGGTGAATTAAGACGCAAGTACATGTTTAATTTCAATGTTATGTCAGTACTCCTGTACTAAGCAGAAACTTTGAGAACGGCGAAGACAATGTACAGAAAACTCTCCAGTAGTTCGTCAATAAATGTCTACCGAGGATAATTGGTAGAGACTGGCAGACATGGTGAGGAATGTAGATCTATTGGAAAGACGCCAACAACAACAACGAGTGAAGAAACAAAAAAGGGTAGCTACTAATTACTTGTTTTGTTTTTTTTGTTTACTTCTTGTGCATTGTTTTAGCAAACCTACACTTCCTTCTAGCGGTCCTATTGGTAATATTAGAGCGCATGATCAATTCTTTTTTAAAAGTCGACATTAATGATTAAACTCTTCTGCAGGGATCAAGATGCTGAGCAGCGCATGAGCTGCAGTGGCCAGCGACCCATGGCTGACTGCTAGCGTCAGAGTCAGCGAAACAGAACTGCCAAGACCCTTCTACACCTCCACGAGGTGATCCTGGATAACAGGCTGCAGCAGGGCAGACTGGCTAAGGAGAAGAGATCGAAGAGGGAATGCTAACCTGGTACTCCAAAAATGATTGCTGAAGTCGAATTTGTTGGACCGAAAGGTGCAAATATCGCAGTCAAGCTGTAAACTACGACACTACCCATTCCGTTCTCGGGACTGCATTCTGCTACTTAAGCCCTTATAGGGTTTGGTAGTGGGGGATTGAGAACGAACGAAGCCAGGTTAAACTCTTCTGCAGCGCTAACCATGATTACTAAAAGAACTGAACGCTGAAATGAGCTGTAGTACAAGTCTACCAAATCCTCATCATCAATGCCCTTAGCTCCTTTCGGGACATGCTCTAATTCAGACTTAGTTCCGCTTTCTGCCTCTCCCCAGTTGAGGACATTTTCAGTCTCTTCTCCAGGTGTTCCTTGGCCTATTCATGTACTGTTCATCTGTGGATTCTTGTCTGGCTACGTTTGATTGTGATTTCCGTAGCATGTGCCATTCCCAACACCATTTCCTACGTTTGATTGTGATTTCCGTAGCATGTGCCATTTCCAAAACCATTTCCTACGTTTGATTGTGATTTCCGTAGCATGTGCCATGTCCAACACCATTTCCTTCGTTTGATCTGTGGCTCCACTGGTTGTTGTTGGTTATTTGGTTATTTCTCACAGGTCTATATTCTTCAACATGTCTTGCGCGCCTATACTCTATGCGAGCCTACATTTAACTGCAATTAACATGAGCCACGCACGACGCTAGAGACGGTACCATCATGAATTTGCTGAACTCGTTAACTTTTGTAAAATTCAACTGTCTTCAAAACATTTTGACTCATAGGAAATGTCTAAAAACACCTGCTTCATTGCTCAGACACTTTTTTGCTGAAAGTACCGACGACAGTATCCCCGAACTCCATAGCTCACGCGGAGGCTCCGAAATTTTCCCGACCTCGTCAAGTATCTATAAAGCTGGGTCGACCGGTAGAGTCGGTAATGCCATGAAAATACCCACAACATAATCACTCTGAGCACGACGTGATTTGAACCTCGTGCGTTGAGATTGTAAGCTAAGCTCACACCCGCTAGACCACACGCTTCTCCAATATGAAAGGTGATGAAGATTCAACCCCCATCATCACTCCCCTGAAGGACAGCACATGAGCTGCAGCGGTCAGCGACCCAACGCTGACTCCTTGCGCTAATGCCAGCGAACCCGAACTGCCAAGACCCTTCTACACCTCCACGTGGTGATCCTGTACATCATGCTCCAACAGTGCAGATTGGCTAAGGACAAGTGATCGAAGAGGGAAGGCTACCCGGTACTAAAAAATGCTTGCTGAAGTCGGATGTGTCGGATCGAAACGTGCAAATATTGACATCAAGCTGTTAACTACGACACAACACATTCCGTTCTCCGGACAACATCTTGCTACTAGCCCTTTTCAGAGCTTGGTAGTGGGAGATTGAGAGCGAGGCAGAAGAACAAGACTCCCTAGAAGAAATCCGAAAGAGCATCAGCGATCCTATGAGAGAAATTGCCATCGAGGATAAAGTGTTAAAGGCTGAACTTTTTATGAGGAAATCAACAAATGAAAAAAATGTAAAAGCTGATTAAAGTTGAGTTTAATCAAAATTTAAAAAAATGGGTATGGTCAGAATCCGCACCGAGACAAGAATACAAATAAAACCTACTTACCAGGGACAACAAATAACAATAATACTGAACTAACAAATCATCATATAAGGAAAAAATGGTCTACTGCGAAGTATCCAGTTTCCTTTACTAATTGCTCTTACGTCTCTAACAGTTGGCGAATAATACATTTACAGCCAGTTTGGCTGAAGCGTTTCTATCGGAGGGAATGGAGCCCGGTACTTAATCGAGAGACGCCAGAGTTCCACTATTCTCCTACTTAGATCCTCTGACAGACAACATTTGCAAATGAAATAGGTGAGCGAGAGTTCGAGGAGTACATGAAGGTGGCCCATAGGCCGGGAACAATGGGTGAAGTTCGCCGTTGTCTTGAAAAACTTTTAGCGTGACTGTCCCTGGCTTCGGAGCCAGTTATCGATCACGTATACAAGAAGACACACAGAAAGAATGTAGAAAATCAATCAACAATCAAAACCTTTTATGCTTTCTGTGGAGCATAGGTTATCGACAACAAAAACATGGCTATTATCATCAAATGTTGAACTGGCCCTACCTGTTGAAGTTATTGCAGCCAGCCTCATGCCTATATAGAACATCATACTGTAAAAGACTAATTCGATATTTTACCAAACAGCGATTAGCATTTGGTTTAATCTAGGAAGGTTATTGCTGCCATGAAACGCGATGGCCACGTATTCCTTTGTCAGCCATTGACTAAAGATATATGAGCAAAAACTCTGATACGGAAGACGGATATGTGCTAAATCATGCGAAAAATGTCATTTACTCTGGAACTTCCACGACAGAAAACTGAAGTAATAAAACGGAAATAACGAACAGGACAGACACTGTGTTGTCTCCTGGTGGACTCTGCCAAAAGATGGGGGGTGAAAGTGGGGAGGGGGGGTGCAGGTGGGGTTATTGATATAATAGGGCAGGATTACTCAAGTTGAAGCAGGTTTTAACTACCGTGTGATCCTGGCACACACCAGTACAGTATCCAGTGTGTGTGATAAGCAACTCCGGACCTAGCGTTGTTTTCAATTTGAAAAAGGAAATTGCGTTCTATAGAAACAATCACAGAAACAACAAGAAGATTAAAGAGGAAGATTACATTTCTTCTTCTTCGTCTTCTTCTTCTTCTTCTTCCACTACTTCTTCTTCTTCGTCTTCGTTCATTCTCAGATCAAGGTCCTTTTGTCCTTGGTTTCTCTTACATAGGACACCGTTTTAAAAAAAATCCCCGTACATATTTCGTCTCATATCTGTCTTGCGGTATGACCTCTAGCAGTCAGCGACCCAGAGCTGCCAATACCTTTATACACCTCCACGAGGGGATCCTGGTCTGCAACAGAGGAGACAGGCTAAGAAGAAGGGATTGAAGTGGGAAGGCTAACAGGGTACTAACAAATGACATGCGGAAGACGGATGTTTTGGTCCACAAATTTCGCAGTTAGGCTGTTAACTACGACACAACACATTCCATTCTCCGGACTACATCCGGCTACTTGCAAAGTCCTTTTTAGGGCTTGGTAGGGGGAGTTTGAGAACGGACGACAACAAGAAACACGAATATGTGTCTCACGGAGCCAGTATTGTTCTTTCTTTTCCTGTGTGAGCATGCAGTTTTGTGGGATGTGTTCCACGGTCAAGAAGCTCACCGCATGGGCACCTGTCATATGTCACAATCCTCATTTTGTTGTAAAAATGAGCTTTGAGTATTATTCCCAGTTCTCGCCATAGTATGTTTCGATTCAGAAGTGAGGTGTTGATCAGCCCATTTCCCCGGAAGTTGGCTTTAATTATAGTCTTATACTCATTATACGCCTTGCTCATGTCTATGGGGAAGCTTCTTCACACTTTGCTAGTCTGCCTGCAGCTTCATTGCCTTCGATATTGCAGTGGGAGGGGATCCACTGAATGACCAACCTTAAGTGTTGTGCTGAGAGCGATGTTATGTAATACATCAAATAATAACGTTTCCACCCAATGATTTTTATCGGGGACTGGGCAGACGAGAACAAAACACAAGAAAGCAGGGAGTAAAGTAAACGGATATCAGTATAAAACATAATACATCTTGTTGTTGTTGTTCGCGAATGCTCACAATGAGTAGGTTACTATTTTGTGCACTCTGAAAAGGGCGTTAAGTGGCGGGTTGTCGTAGCTTTCCTCACATCCCGAGCGTGCTGATGAAGGTGGACCGGGTCCTCCAGGCGGTTGTGCTATGCTTGACTTAATCTGCGTGTGGCTCACTACTACGGAGTTCACGTCGAACATCACCGTGTTCGAAAACAGCCCGTTTCCATGATCACAAACGAGGAGGTCAGGTGAGGATACTGGCCAGTATATTTCTCCTGACTCTGACTAACATTGTCTGATCAGTGTATTTTGCCTGACCAGACGTTAGCCTCAGCGTCCCAATACATCATGAAGAACAACAAATAAAATAGAGTCCCATAACAGATACTATCTTCGGTGATGAAGTGTTAGAGACTTCATTGTTCTAATCCACAGCTTAAGGTGCGGATGTCAATCAATATCTCTTCACTCGGGACAAATAAATCAATTTTCCGGAGCTGATAATAAAAAAATGATACGAAAACTATGGTCTATTTTTGTAATCAAGAAGCGTACATATGGCTGAAAACTGACCAATTGTGAACGTCGTAAATCGAATTTACAACATGCAGGAAATAGGGCAGAATTCTCTCTCGTACTTCCGGGGTTAAGAAGGATCCGGCGTTCTGCCAAATAATGAATTAACTGTTAAGTTTTGAGCAAACTGTAGGAGTCTAGCTATTTATCTATTTTCGTGAACGGATCTTAAGAGCAGTTGTGTATTAAGGTTGTTGTTGAATACCCACAATGAGTAGAATTACTCTTTTGTGCGCCCTGAAAAGCAATATGTTGTAGCTTTCTTCATATCCCGAACGTGCTGATGAAGGTGGACCGGGGTTTTCCATGCTAGGGTACTATGCTTGGCTTAATCTGCGTCTCGCTGACTACCGCGTGGACCATGTCGATCCCTCACCTCGTTAGCCAGGGTGCCATAAAAACAGCCTATTTCCAGGGAAGGCCTATGGGGTAGTCGAGGTCAGGGTATTGGTCAGTATATTTTGCCTTCACAATGACTAACATAAGAATGTTAAGCCCGATCCTACCCTCAACTGCTACTACCAGTACTAAACCGATTTGATATGGACAAGTTTAATATTATATCCAGAGTAGTATCCTGGGAGGAAAATAACTAACGTTTCGAGCATATCGTTAGTTATCGTTAGTTATCGTTAGTTAGTTTGTTTCCACTTGTGCCGTTTAGCGGCGTGGGGTGCTTGAGTCGTCTATCCTGCGCCAATTGCGTTGCGTCGGTCAATGTGAACCCTTGTCGTTGCACAATCACTCTAATGTCGTTTATCCACCTTCCTCGCGGCGACCCCCTTGCCCTGTAGCCAGATCTAGCAGCGTTGTAAGCCATCAGTAGAAGATGAGGAGGGTGCATTCTCATGAGATGACCAAACCAACTTATTTTCTACCAGGAAATGTATTCGACACAAGACGTAGTGCCGACCATACTTCGAATGTCGTCATTCCGCCTCTTCTGGTAACACCGATGACTTTCTTCAAACAATTCATTTCACAAGTCGAAATTCTGCTCTCGCACGCCTTTGACAGAGGCCATGTTTGGCAGAGGTAGCACAAAATCGGCATAAATATACAGTTTAGCAGCTGTTGCTTTGTTGCCAAACTAATGCTCGGGTGTATAAGCAACGGGGGCAGCTGATAATTCACCGCAGATGCTTTATGTACATCGTACAGGGAGGTATTGCTGTTGTTGGTATCCCAAAGCTGCTGAGCAAGCCTGCTCTTGGCAGCCCAGTGCCATTAGTATATAGGTACATATCTTCTTCAGTTGTTTCACTGCTCGGTACAGTGTGTTCGCAATTGGCGACAGTTCTTGTAAGAATCTTGTTCTCTTGTCCACAAGCGCCTTGCATTCAATGAGTAGGTGTCGAACTGTTTCATCAGTGTCAGAGCAATGTCTGCATAAGGGCACGTGCTGGAGATTGATGCGGTTCAATTGGTTATTTATTTTGGTGTGTCCTGTTCGGAACTGAAAGATGAGACTTTCATTTCTTCTATGTAGTTTTTTGTATGTCATCATTACTTTTTGGCTGTGACATTTCGCTAAATACACTGCGACCCGTTGTTCCCGTCGCCCACCTGTTCATCCAGATTTATCTGATATTACTCTTAATAATTCGTTTTACTGTGTGGTTACTGCAGGGTCTATCCAATTGTTGCTTGGATGTTTCTGTTTTTGCCAATCTGTAGGCCATCTCGTTTCCTGGTAGCCTGTTATGTCAAGGGATCCATTGCAAGGTGAAATTAATCGCGTGGGCAGTGATAATGTTGTGGATCGCCCTCTCCACTAAGAATATCTCCTTTTTGTTGTATAGGTTGTGATTCAGCGCCCCCAGAACCGACTTGGAGTCACTAACAAATCACATTGTCTTTTGGGAACAATTCGCAAATGTCACTTTGTTGGTACTAAATCTCAACTGCTGGTTTTATAGCCTCGACTTACTCTTCTTCATTTGAGATTGAAGAGGGTATTAAATGGAGCTAGCAACTTGATCACACACAAAATATGTATACAGAAACCCCCCATTACAAACGAGCATGTACATTCTATGATAAATACTTGTTAAATGGAATTAGGGGACTGACAGTCTGTAGTAGTGGTCCTAATGTTTATACGAATTACAAAAGAGACTGAGTGTGCGCAAAAAGCGAGTTACGGGAAACATCAATATCTACGCTATTCGTGATTTACACACATAGAGATTGGCAATTTACGGGTCTCTGTGCTGTGCAATGGCGTTGATTCTTAACAGAATATAGCACAAAGAAGATCAGAAAAGAAGATCTGATAATGAAATCCTGTTATCTCTGCACTTTCATATCAGTTCAGTTAAAGAAAGTATTAAATCTGCACTATCTCACATTGGACATTGAAATTCAAGAACAGGTCAAACTTCACTCCATGCAGGAAGTGATTGGGGCCGTGATCGCCTAAGCCAGTCGGCATGTCACAAAAATAGTGAGATAAAGAAGAAGAATATCCTGTTTCTTTTCTTCCTTAAAGTAAGGGGATCCGTTTCAGTGTTTGCCTTTCAGGTTCACCGGTGCGTGTTAGGTACCCCCCTACACTAGCTGGGCGGATGTACTGTCAGTAACTTCGTTCTATATAAACAAACGCAGAGATACTCAAGTTACAATGTATATTTACATTGCAATAATAACAGATGTTAACCAACATTTCGATCTTTATCGAGGACGGGCAGGTGAGATCAACACCAGAAAACAGCGAACAAAGTGAAACGGGCATAGGTAAAATACTTATATACAACACACCGTGATGAACAACATATCAAGAGTCCTGAAACAGACACTGTTGTTCAGGATGAAGTGTTGAAGACCTCACTGTATTTAGTCACGGCTTGAATGAGATGGGGTGGCCAGTTCCCTTCCTCGCTGAATTATATTTGTTTATGGTAGGTCAGGTACTCATTTTAAATAAATCCCTTTGCAGCTTGGGCATCTGGAGCGTGCTGGTAGCGGGAATTTAAGCCGTACTTTTGCAATGAAAAGCAAGAGCTTTATCACTACACTATACAGGGACCCAAATGTTGAATAATAGTAAATAAATTGTGAGAAACAAGATGATGTACCTTCTCCTCAACTGATTGAGTTAGGGGATGTTGTGTCGCCTTCGCAACTGGTTGAGGACGGGTTATCGTGCGTTCACCTCAACTGGTTGAGGATGGGTTATTGTGCGTTCACCTCAACTGGTTGAGGATGGGGTTATCGTGCCTTCATCTCAACTGGTTGAGGATGGGGTTATCGTGCCTTCACCTCAACTGGTTGAGGATGGGGTTATCGTGCCTTCACCTCAACTGGTTGAGGATGGGGTTATCGTGCCTTTACCTCAACTGGTTGAGGATGGAGATAGTGTGCCTTCATCTCAACTAGTTGAGGATGGGGTTATCGTACCTTCATCTCAACTGGTTGAGGATGGAGATAGTGTGCCTTCATTTCAACTGGTTGAGGATGGGGTTATCGTGCCTTCACCTCAACTGGTTGAGGATGGAGATAGTGTGCCTTCATTTCAACTGGTTGAGAACGGAGTTATTGTGCCTTCACCCCAACTGGTTGAGTATGGGGTTATTGTGCGTTCACCTCAACTGGTTGAGAATGGAGATGATGTGCCTTATCAACTGGTTGAGAATGGAGATGATGTGCCTTATCAACTGGTTGAGAATGGAGATGATGTGCCTTATCAACTGGTTGAGAATGGAGATGATGTGCCTTATCAACTGGTTGAGAATGGAGATGATGTGTCTTATCAACTGGTTGAGAATGGAGATGATGTGCCTTATCAACTGGTTGAGAATGGAGATGATGTGCCTTATCAACTGGTTGAGAATGGAGATGTGCCTTATCAACTGGTTGAGAATGGAGATGATGTGCCTTATCAACTGGTTGAGAACGGGGATGTGCCTTCTCAATGAGTTCATAGAATGCTGTACCTTCTCCTCAGTTGGTTAAAAAAAATAATAATATGCCTCCTTCTTAATTGGTTTAATTGAATAACGCAAAAAACAAACACAGATGCGCAAAATGCGCCTAAAAGACAACGCTAAAAGCGATACATAATTAAATAAGACATGTCCATGAGTAAATACAAGTGACGCTGAAATCAAACCGGGACTTTTTGTTTTAGTCTCCCTGAATGGGTTATAGCGTGCTGCAGCTACCAGTGGTGTTCAAATGAAACCGAACCTAACTTCACCAAGTGAACATACGTACGATGTGCATAATGAAGGCACTTCAGGTGTAGACAGCACATACTAACCGTCAAGTTGACAAAATTTCATTTCTGCCCGACTCATAGGTTCCTCAGCAGACCGTTGAAAACATGGCAGGTGTGATACGGAATCCGTCCAGATTTGATCAGCGAGCGGTGACTCGGTTTATAACAGCTGAAAGATGTCGACAAGTTGACATTCATCGCAGAATGCAGGCAGTGTATGGTGACAACAGTGTAGCGAACGTAAGCTCCACCCGAACTGTTGCATCAATTTTTGCGATGGCATCTTCTGACGCAACAATATGCGCCTGACCTGGTCTAGGAAGATCTTTCGTTAACTCACGTCCTTGTTTAAACATCGTTGTCCAGTTTTTCACTGTTGTCTTTGACACACTTTTGTCACCATACACTGCCTGCATTCTGCGATGAATTACAACTGGTCAACATCCTTCAGCTGTTAGAAACCGAATCACCGCTCGCTGATCAACTCTGGACGGATTCCGTATCATACCCGCCATGTTTTCAACGGTTTTTCTGCTGAGTAAACTATGAGTCGGAGAATAATCAACTCAGGACGGATTCCGTATCAAACCCGCCATGTTTTCAACGGTTTTTCTGCTGAGTAAACTATGAATCGCAGAATAATGAAATTTGGCAAAATTGACGATTGGTATATGCTGTATACACTTGAAGTGACGTCATCGTGCGTATCATATGTATGTTCACTTGGTTGCTGTTGTTTGCCCAGAGGAGTAGGTTACTCTTTTGTACGTACGACCTGAAAAGGATGTTAAGTGGCGGGTTGCAGTAACCTTCCTCACATCCCGAGCGTGCTGATGAAGGTGGACTTGGTCGTCTAGGCGGTTGTGCTCTGTCTGGCTTCATCTGCCTGTGATCACTACTACATGAATCACGTCGAACCTCATCGTGTTAGCCAGAATGTTGTCTTCGACAACAGCCTGTTTCCAGGACGACAAACGAGGAGGTCAGGTGAGGGTCTTGGCCAGTATATTTCTCCTGACCCTGGTTACATTGCCTGATCAGTGTGTTTTGCCTGACCAGACGTTTGCCTCATCGTCCCATGTTCACTTGGTGCAGTTAGGTCCTGTTTAATTTGAACATGCCTGGTACTATCATTAGTTGGATATACTTGTGTCCTATTACTACTAGATGTTCCACTTGCCATGGGTCAGTCACGTGACAGCTAAATAAAAATGACGGACAACACTGTTATTGCTTGCATGAAACACCGTGTTGTGAATTCTCTTGTGAAAGAAGTGAAACCTGCGGAAATTTACAGAAGTCTACAATCACAATATGGTGATGAGACACTCTGCCACAGTAAGTCATCTGAATGGTGTAAACGTTTTAGATTAAGGCCGTACATCCGTGAGGGATGATTCCGGCCATTGTGGCTCTCAACCTACCACAGACATTCCTGTGAATATCCAGATTGTGGAACGTCTTATCCTGAAAAATCGACGCATAACCTTGTCGCGAAATTGCACAAGAGGCAAGTCTTTCTCAGGGTTACGGTGAACACTATTATTCATGGACTACGCATTTTCGAACGTTAGTGCACGTTGGGTTTTATCACAAAAGCGTCCTGCTCTTGCAAGATAACACGTAACCTCATACGACTCACCGCACTTTGTGCCATCTGCTGCAAACACAATTAGTATGTTTACTCTTTCGCACGCCCCGAAAAAGGGTGTTAAGCGGTGGTTTGCGGTGGCTTTCCTCACATCACGACCAGGGTAATAAGGCGGGCAGAAGCTGTTCTACTGACGAAGGAACGACACTTTCAACCTCTGGTCGTAGTATTTTTAGGTTATATCAGGACGCACAGGCCAGTATGTGGGTGGATTTGTGTATCTGATTGTGTATGTAACACATACTATAACAGTTTTATAGTAAAAAGTAAAGGTCCCGTCACGCCATGCGGCGCATAGGAATCATTGTGTTAGGCCCATATTGGAAACTGAATCACCGCTCGCTGATCAACTCTGGACGGATTCCGTATCATACCCGCTATGTTTTCAAACGTCTGCTGAGAAAACTATGAGTAAGAGGATAATGAGAGTTTGCAAACTTGACGATTGGTATATGCTGAAGTTACATGAAGTGACGTCTTCGTGCGAATCATATGTATGTTCACTTGGTTACTGTTGTTGATTTTTGTCCAGAAGTGTAGGTTACTCTTTTGTGCGACCTGCATAGGAAACATGGTGTTAGGCCCATTTTATTGTGTAACCCACGGCACTTAGTGGATGTTGTGATCAGCATCACGCCTTTACTTCCCGGACTCAACCGGGAGCCGTTGCTGTCTGAAAAAACATTTCCCTAACTAGGGAATGAACCCAGGACCACTGATATGCTAAGCCAGCGCGATAACCACTGCACTACGCGGTTCCCCACTGCAGCAGTTTACAGTATAATAATGTTGTCAATCTTTTATGTATGTGCAATAGTGGTTATACCGTGTAAAATCCCCGACATGCCGAGTCAAACTAGACACGAAGTGATTTTGATCCCGACATGATGGTATTGTCAAACCAAGATGGCGCTCGATTTACAATTCTACACCGGGCACAATACACTGCCCAAGGACACAAGGACACAACTAGGAGGAACAGGTAGATCCTATAATACCCGAAAATATGGCATATAATTAGTAGCATCACATCCAGACTTTCACCTACACATATCCATAGAGTTTATAATTCGATAACTAAATGCAATAGCAAAGGAATTTCTTTTTGCCGACGATCAAGCAGTCATAGCAACTTCAGAACTATAATTGCAGCAACATATTGATAAACTAATTACAGCGTGTAAAGAATACATCTTATAAATCAATGAGGAAAAAAAAAAAATAAGGTCATGAAAATATGTAGAATAATCGGAGACATCAATATCGCCGTTGAAAAACAGCAAATCAAAAATGTGAAAGATTTCACATACTTAGGGAGCACGTTATCAGCATACGGAAGAATTAAGGCGAAAATCTGACATGGATGCATTCAGATCATTTGACAATTAACTCCAAAACTTAATTGCAAGCACGTGACAATAACTACCAAAAGAGCTTTAAACACGATTTTCATCCCAGTACTCTGCTTTCAATATCAAAACTGGACATTAACCATCAAATGAATAACGCTAAATCGTAACAACACAAATGAAATGCCTGCGGAAAATAGAGGGAGTAACTTAACTTAACGTCTTTATACTGGTTTAGAAGACTCTGCAGTCTGTACAGAAGCAGCTTCATTTACATTTCCTTGCTCTAATAGCTATGCGCATCCAATCTATTTGTAACTGCATTAATTGTCCCTGCTTCCACTACTTCATGTGGCAATGCATTTCACACTATCACCAGTCTCTGACTAACAACATATTTCCTAATATCTAATATAGATATATTGATTTGTAGTTTTGCCTTATTGTTCTTGTAGGTGGTTGTATTTTGGGAAAAAACGTGTGATAGTCTAATTTATCCTTTCCTTTGATTATATTATAAACCTGTATAGTCCCCTCGAATTCTTCTCTTTTCTAGGCACTGTAGGCCGGTTTTTCTCTTTCCTCAAAACTGTAATTCTGGAAATCCGATATCAGCTTTGTCGCTTTTTTTTGTATCCTTTCTAGCATGTTCTACGATAAGGACTCCACACCTGTACACAGTACTCCAATCTAGGTCTAACTAATACTTTATACAGTTTGACTATAACTTCCTTGTTCCTATGTTTAATATTTCTTTTTATCATACCTAACATTGCAGTTGCCTTTTCACTGCTACATGGAGAGACATGATGACATCATGAGACTTGTGGGAACAATACCAGTATTATACTACATTAAAAGACAGCGTCTAAAATGGTTTGGCTACGTAACAAGACTACCACCACACAGCACTCCCCAACAAGTAGTGCTATTTAGATACAACGGATTCAAAGGCAGACCATGAAAAAGGTGGCTTACAGAAATATCTGAGGTAGTAAACTCTTCTGTGCACACTTTACACAGACGGGCTCGTTCTAGAGATATCTTCATAACATGGCGCTGAAAGGCATAAAATGATATGCGAAAAGAAGAAAAGAGAGAATGAAAAAAAAAAAGAAATATGGAATAGCAGCCACCGATACATGTAAACGACAGAGCTTGCTGTGAGAAAATTGGGATGGATTGGAAAGAAAACTTGATAATACAACCAACAACACGCCACGATATTTATAATTAAGTTCACCTACCTGTGTTTCCAATAAAAAGACTATAGCTTCATTAGTCGAACAGCGTGACACAATTAAGGCTCGATAAACACGTGCCACGAGATGTCTTTATTAATTTTTTTTTATTTTACGTGTTTGCCTCACTAGTTTCTACTGGCGGAGGCGCTCTATTCCACCACAGACCGAAGCCAACTGGGCGATATTTAGACGCATAAAACAGTGTTTTTATACCGTGGATTCGCTTTCGTTAGGCTTCGAGCACGTCCAAGACCTGCCAATCAAATGTGATAAACCGGCCTGAATTTCTCGTGCAAGCGTAAAAGCACGACCTTTGAATAAATGCTGCCGCCATGAATTTTTATGCCATTTCGTTTTCTGGTATTTTGCTAGTTTAGCATTTGAAACTACTTCTTCATAGTTGGCTATTTATGTTTCTTCTTCTTCTTCTTCTTCTTCTTCTTCTTCTTCTTCTTCTTCTTCTTTATTCTTCTTTTTCTTCTTTCTACTTCTGCTTTCTTATTCTACTTTTTTCTTATTTTTCTTCTTCCTTTTTTTCTTCATTCGTTCTTTTTCTTCTTTCTTTTTTGTCTTCTTCCGCTTCCACTTTCTCTTTCTTCATCGTAATTCTTTGTTCTTTTATGCTGCTCTTCTTCTTCTTCTTCTTCTCCTCCTCCTTCATCTGCTCCATCTTTTTCTACATCATCATCTTCTTTCTGTTTCTTTCTTGTTCTTCTTCCTCTTCTTCTTTCTTCTTCTTCTTTTTCTTCTAATTCTTCTTTTACTTCTTTTTTCTTTTTTCCTATTTTACTTCTTCTTTCTTCTTCTTCTTCTTCCTCCTCTTCCTTTTCTTCATCTTCTTCTTTCTCTTTTTCTTCTTTTTTCTTTTTCTCTTTCGTCTTCATTTTAAGTCTTCATCCTCCTCTTCTTCCTCCTCTTCCTTTTTTTCATCTTCTTTCTCTTTCTGCTTTTTTTCTTTTTCTTTTTCGTCTTCATCTTAAGTCTTCATCCTCCTCTTCTTCTTCCTTTTTCTGTTTATTTATGTTTCTTGTTTTTCTTTCTTCTTCTTCGTCTTTATCTTTTTCATTCTTCTTCTTCTTTCTACTTTTCTTCTTCTTCTTCTTTCCTTCTTTCTACGTCTTTCTTGTTTTTTTCTTCTTTCTCAACCTCCCTGTCCTCCTTCTCATCCTTCCCCAGCCTCTTCTTTCTTCCTTTTTCTTTTTATTATTGGTCCCTTCTGCTTGTTCTTTCATTCTTCTTCTTCTTTCTTTTTTTTCTTCTTTCTGTTTTCCTTCCTTCTTTCCTTCCTTCCTTTCGTCTTGTTCTTCTTTCTGCTTCTTCATTCTTCTTGCTTTGTGTTCTTGCTTCCTTCCTTCCTCTCTTCTCTGTCTTCCTCATACTCCTTCTTCTGCTTCCTTCTTCAGCCTTATTCTTTGTTCTTATTCTTTGTTCTTATATTTTCTTCTATCTTCTAATTCTTTTTCTTCTAATCCTTCTTCCTCCTTTTATTTTTTTCTTGCTTCTTCTTTATCGTATTTCTGTTTTTCTTCTTCTTCACCATCTTATCATCATCAAAAAAGTGGTTTACATGTATTGTATGTGTCAATCCATTTATCACAATCAATCCCTAAGACATCATTCAAACAGATAAATTTGCTATACAGTCATCAAGCTTATGATCCATTTGAATTGCTGAATGTCTTAAGAAGCGACTAACTGTATGACATGGCATAACACCGGCCATGGTTAGGCGGCTTGTTAAGAGCAGATGGCGCCTAACAGGCTGCGGTTCTACTTTGCTCTAGTGATTAAGTCTATTAAGATGGACTCCCACATCGGTTAACCACCCTCCGCGGCACTTGTCCCAATCCTGCGGAGTAATTAGCTGCTCGAGCCTAGCCTGCTAAGCAGGAAATCCTCCAGCCCCGACTTCATCCAGCTCATACCAGAAGTAGGACCTGCACATGGGCATCTACCTGTGTAAAATTACAGGTCTACTAAGAACTAAGAACAATGCTATTGTATGAGATGCCTCTATCTTAGAGTGGTGTATCTGTATTTACAAATTGTTCACTTGTATTAGGGGTGGTGGCGGGAGGGGGGGGGGGAATAATAATAAATAGGTCATCAGTATTGCATAAAAGCTTGTTTGATTGCTATAGGCTCGCATTAAAGTTAAATATACACACATATTTGTAATGGCGTTTCTCCCTAGCGTAGATTTTGTGTGATTTTACCCACGTAAATCTGTCATACAGTGTAAATATGTGCAATTCGACATTAGCATTTTAAAAATAATATTGACTTTAACAAAATAAGAGGTACTGCCGAAGATGTTAAAATATGAGTAAAAAAGGCAAGAGAAGCTTTCATTACTTATGGGTCGTAAATCAGAAGAAATTACCTTCAGTACAAAAGTAAACATTTTTAACTCCGATATAAAACCTGTGATATTTTATGGCCTTGAAACATGAAGAGCAACAAAAACAACAACTGGAAAGGTACACACAATTGTTTCGGCCGCCTTTACTTACCAGATTTGTTCTGGTATCCAATGTATGTGCCTAAGCCGACCACAGGAGCCGGTTTGCGATCCTGCACTAACTGGGGTTTGAACGCTGATCGATTGCTTGGCTCAGAAGCCAGTGACTTAACCACTGCGCTACCTCGGTTTTGGATAAAAATAAAGGTCGGTCTCATGGCAACGATTGCTTTAGGGGATGAAGATAACTCTTCATATGCTAAGCCGCAGCCTATGTGCGGTGCGGTGGCCAGTTCATTTTCTGCTGTTTATACCTTCCCCAACTCTTACGTCAGGTACCCACTGGAGAAGCGGTCATACCAGGAACGAATCACGTCCACATTTTGGTAATATCCGTCCGTGATTTCGAACCCTGACGCGCTGTAATCTCAGTCTTAGCAATCCAGCTCACTGTCGGCTAGGCAACACGTGTTAGATAGTACATTCATTAAGGAAAGCGACTGATGTCATTGCATGAAGGTCTCTGTTCTGGAATCCCCAGGGAATAAGAAGTAGGGACAGACAAAACACCACCGGGAAGAGAGATCAAGACAGACATTAAGTAAATAGAGACATTGTCAGCAGAGCTAGAACATATGACTCAGAAGGGGGACGGCGAGGTCTAGTGGTTATGTGGCACGGCTCACAACCCGAAGTGCTGGGTTCGATTCCCATCACATCACTGGCCGTTACCCAGGGGAAGCAAACCCTTGAAAATGCAGGAGGAAGCAGACCCTTACATAAAATGCATGCTGAAGTCGGATGCACTGGGCCGACAGGTGCAAAATAAAAACACAGTGCAACGCACACCGCCTTGGGGATTAGAAAAATTAGGCGGACGCAAAAAAAAAAAAAATATGACACAGAACATGACGTCTTGGCCTATTTGTTAAAGACCTGTACTTCACGTGGGGCTGACCAATTTTGATATATGACCTTTGTAACTTGATTAAATGCCTGTCCCTTGCCTTACATCCTATATTTACTTAAATTCGTATCCTCGACATTGGCAATTATTTTCTTAGAGTACTGCTTGTTACGGGGCCAAGTACTTCAGAGCGATGGGAACACACAAAAACTTGGATACCGCATTTGTTTATGGCTTCGCGGAATGATATAACCGAATTAAAACTTTTCTGATTTTCAAAAATCCGAAACTAAACACTCAACAACCAATGTTAAAGTCAAGATCGTATGTCTCACATCAGATCGTTGACTGATAAATTGCTCCCAATAACATTAATGAAAGTCTTCCGTTATCCGTATAATTAGAGATATTGGCAACGAGTGATCCAATTCTATTCCATACGATTTCTACTACTACTACTACTACTGCTGCTGCTACTACTACTACTACTACTACTACTGCTGCTGCTACTACTACTACTACTACTACTACTGCTGCTGCTACTACTACTACTACTGCTGCTGCTACTGCTACTATTACTACTGCTGCTGCTGCTGCTGCTGCTACTATTACTACTACTACTGCTGCTGCTGCTGCTGCTACTATTACTACTACTACTGCTGCTGCTGCTGCTACTATTACTACTACTACTGCTGCTGCTGCTGCTGCTGCTACTACTACTACTACTGCTGCTGCTGCTGCTACTATTACTACTGCTGCTGCTACTATTACTACTACTACTACTACTGCTGCTGCTACTACTACTACTACTGCTGCTGCTACTGCTACTATTACTACTGCTGCTGCTGCTGCTACTATTACTACTACTACTGCTGCTGCTGCTGCTGCTACTATTACTACTACTACTGCTGCTGCTGCTGCTACTATTACTACTACTACTGCTGCTGCTGCTGCTGCTGCTGCTACTACTACTACTACTGCTGCTGCTGCTGCTACTATTACTACTGCTGCTGCTGCTGCTGCTACTATTACTACTACTACTACTGCTGCTGCTGCTGCTGCTGCTGCTGCTGCTGCTACTATTACTACTACTACTACTACTACTACTACTGCTGCTGCTGCTACTATTACTACTACTACTACTACTACTACTACTATTACTACTACTACTACTACTATTACTACTACTACTACTGCTGCTGCTGCTGCTACTACTACTACTACTGCTGCTGCTGCTGCTACTACTACTACTACTACTAATACTACTACTACTACTACTACTACTACTACTGCTGCTGTTGCTGCTGCTGCTGCTGCTACTACTACTACTACTACCAATACTACTACTACTACTACTACTACTATTTTCGAAAATCTAACCATTGGAGTTCCATACAAAAAGTGTATCATTTTAATAAAAAAGTGAAACTGCGTAATAACAGTTTCACACCTGTTTCATTGTATCGCGATTTCTTTCTATCTTGGAGATGTTTGGATTATGTAATTTCTTCCTGGTCAGTATTTCAGCTATGTCGTGATAAGTGGGACAAGGTGTGTTTCTATGACCCTCTGGGTCATGTTGGCAGATGAATTGTTACCAGCAGAATTCCCTCACCTCCAACAATTCTAAGGATTTGTGGACAAACAGAATAATACACAAGCATGCTTCAAGGCAAGTGACAGATACAGCTGAGGGAGACAAGACTGACAAAAACTGTTGAAAAGTCGACAACAGTAGAATATGTTACTCAGACCTTTCGACCACTTTAGAGAAGGAAAATAGGGCCCCTCGAGAATCTTGCTTAAAAGTTAGTTAGTTGCACATCGCAAGCTATGATGGTGTCATCACCATACAGGTGTCTTCTCCCATATTGGATCAGAATGAGAATGTTGTGTCTTCTCCTATATTTGATCAGAATGAGGACGCCCTCTTTCCCACACCCTGTTCAGAACGAAGATTTCGTGTCTTCTCCTCAATGAATCCTGTCAAATTTACTTTTAAAATGCGTTTAAAACAATACATTACGAATTACATGACCGCATTTCCATTAAGTGATATCAGTTTCCTGTGTGTTTCTATTAGAACTGTTTCAATCAATATACAAAGTTTTTTTATTTTTTTGTCGTTATTTACGAACCGACGACATAAGATTCGAGAACTAGCAACAGACCGCGGTCTCCCACTGTGATGAGCATTGCGCTATTGCGTTAACGATCAAGGAAGTCCTTTTGCAGACTTTGCTATCAGAGACGAAGTGTTGGAAACTTCATTTTACTATTCCTCAGCTTTTTGTGAGGATGTGGGGCCAATTCCCTTCATTGCTGCCATTCCTGCCCTATTAGTCAACCAAGTACCCAAATACAGCTAGATCGACTAGAGAGTACCTATAGCTGGGGGTCGAACTCGGAATCTTTACCACGAGAACCGATACCTCAACCACCAAGCTACTCAGAAACAGTTGGGATTACCTTTGCCTTACGGGGCCATAGCGTCGTAGCTAAAAATATCTTAATTATCTTGCTAGCCTAACGTTATGTTAAGTACCTCTAAACAGACCCTGAATGCTACATACACCAGACAAGGAAATGTGTGGGCGTGCAAGAAATCTACCAGGGTGTAGATTTCTAGGTATCATGTTTTATATATATATATATATATATATATATATATATATATATGAATATATATGTGTGTTTGTAGGTTTGTATGTATGTTTGTATGTATATAAATATATATATATATATATATACATACATATATATATATATATATATATATATATATATACATACATACATAAATACATACATACATACATACATATATACGTAAACCTATATATATCGTAGTCTTAGTCTTTTTCTGTACTTCTACAGAGGCCGATGCCCCTGTTCAGGTCCCAGCTGGATATAGTCGGGCGAAGGGTTTCCTGCTTAGCGGGCTAGGCTTGAGCAGATAAATACACTACGTTTGGACAGGCACTTACGTAGGGTGGTTAACCGATGTGCGAGTTCATCGTAATAGACGCAAACACTAGCACAAAGTAGACCCGCAGCCTGTTAGGCGCCATCTATGCAGCTCTAAATAAACCACCTAACCATGGCCGGTGTTATGCCACATCACACAGTTAGTCGTCTCTTACGACACGCTCTCTGTGAGGCAGTGGTGCTATTTATGTTCTTATCATACACACATGCCCGGCAGACCACACACACACACACACACACACACACACGCACGCACGCCCGCACGCACTCACGCTCGCACGCACGCACGCTCGCACGCACGCACGCCCGCACGCACGCGCACACACACACACACACACACACTCACGCACGCACGCACGCACGCACGCATGCTCGCACGCACGCACGCACGCACGCACACACACACACACACACACACACACCCACCCACCCACACACACATATATATCAGGATGACAAACTAAGTATTACGTACAACTTAGTGGTATGATATCGCATATTTCGCTTTGCTGTTACATAAAAACATATTTCTCTTTAAGTAAGTAAAGCCGAAGTACGAACATGTCTCATGACATGTCTTCATCAGAAACTTCCTTGTTGTCTTTAGAAATTCCCAAACTACTTAAGCGTGGGTCTAGCAGCCTCATCGTGTAAAATAAAATGCAACACAAACCACAACAGCAACGGCACGGGTTTTGGCGTTAAGGAAATCGACTGTAGGGGTGGCCCTTAAGTTTCGGATTGAGTGGACAAGAAACAAGAACAGCCACTTAAGCCTAGATCACATGAGTAAGTCACCCTAGTGGTTAGTGGGATGAAAAAAACTGGCCCACTTTAAACTTACGAGCCAGTTCTAAAATGCCACCACAGAGGGGTGTGCGTGGGGTTAGTAGTCTCATCATGTTAAAAAAAGAATGTCACTTACAACGCGAATGCAAATGTACGGATATAGGCTTCCTGACAAAGGGCCAGCTATTGTGGCAGTCGCATGCTTCACCTACAGCAAAATGGCAAATCATCATGTATATATATATATATATATATCAACATGTAGCATGTCCTTTATAGAACGTCGCTCCCATAAAAGTCTGTCTGAAAGAAACTCGTTCCCTTACCAAAACTCCAGCCTCCGCCACAGTCATACACAGGCATTACTGTATATACTGGTGCCATCGTCTTCTTGGTCTACCCTTCCCTCTTTTGCCTGGCACCATACCTTCCATCGCTGTTCTCTCAAGACCGTTGTGTCTCTTGATGTGACCGAAGTATTTGCATATTCTGGCTAAAATGAAATTGATAAACCAATTGTCCTCTATGATAAACTCTTGCCGAATGTTGACATTTGTCTTTTTCTCTGTCCAGGGTATTCTAAGGATCTTTCTGTAACATTTTGACTTCACGGAATCGATTCTTTGTCTGGAAGTTTTGGTAAACCATCCAGGATTCGCAGCCATAAGCTGCCATGTATATATATATATATATATATATTTATATATATACATACATGCATACATGCATACATCCAATCATAGGCGTCTCAGTCTTTACTGACCATGCGCCTGGCGCCCGGTGTGTAGCCTCCTAGGGCGCAATCTTGGGCTCTGAATATGGAGACCCGCTGCTGCCCAAACTGCAAGATCCCCATCTCGGCCTCGCTGGTGTAGTCCAAAGAAATGCAAAGCATGACAATTTGGCACCAGCTCAGTTGCAGGAGCTGCCGGAATGAGTTTGCAATTTTGAAACCATCCGACTTAGGTGCTACCACTCCGGATTTTCTGTCTGGGTTTACTCCCATAGCCCTACCCAAAACAATGGAGTATGCATACATACATATATATATATATAAAGGCAAAAGGCCGCGGTCCATCGTAGACGATTATGGCATAATTAATTTTGCTAGCGCTATTTTTAGTAAGGCTTAACTGCCCTACTTTTTATCCTCACTCTCTCGTCTCGAGCCGCCCGTCCGCAGTGGCAAGTCAAGAACAAAACGACTAGGGGGCAACTACGAGATTCAGGGGACTCCGCATCAAGCACCCGTGAAAAAGACGGCGGAGTCCGGAGTCGAACCAACACCACCAGATCAAGAAGCCGACGGCTTAACCACATCGCCACGGAATCCCCTTATATATATATATAACCTTTGTAGCTACCTCTGAAGCACAGGTCTTAACCAAATACATACCAAGTCATCAATCGTTGACCTGGCTACATCTGTTGCGGCCCCTTCCATACCTTCCTTGTTGCCTATAACAACATGCCTAGATGGGTACAGTTTTACATTTCTTTGCCGCCCTGTCGAACATATTGTGACAGTGGATGGCGTGTGTGTATATATATATTTTTTTTTTCTTCCTGGTCGGCCTATACCTCTCTTCCCCTCACCTTACCTTCCATTACCGTTCTCTCAAGACCAATGCGTCTTTTATGTAGCCGAAGTATTTCAATTTTCTGGTCATGATGGAATTCATGAACCATCTTTTCTCTATGCTCAACGTATGTAGAATGTCTGCATTCTTCTTTTTTTCGGTACATGGTATTCTGAGAACCTTTGTATAACATTCATTTCTTCGCGAAAAGTCTCGATTCCCTTTTTTGAGGTTTATGTAACTGTCCATGTTTCGCAGCCGTATGCTGCCATCGGAAAACTACAGGTTCTAAAAATTTTCACGTGTATTGATTCTCTGGTATTCTCCCATAGTTTCCTTAGGTTGTGTAGCCACTGCATTACCACTGCCCATCCTCCTCCTGATTTTCTTTGAGCAATCGCCCCATTTGTCAATTTTGCAGCTCAGGTACTCGGCGTTCGTAAACTGTTCTATTTCCACACACCCGTATATGAAGCTATGTTGGCTTCCTGTTTTATTGGTGATCATTTATCTTTTGTTTTATTTATGTTTACAGAAAGGTTTTGGTCTTCACTGCATTTTCAAACGGCTGCGATTAACTGCGTTACTCCCTCTGTACTGTTCGGTAATATCAAAGCATCGCCTTCGTATCTTTGTTCTGGGATCTTGTATCCGCCGATTGTAAATGGAGTGTAACTTTCTATTTTTATATCCTCTCCAAAGTTCCTCATGTTGCACTCTCTATAAATGTTGAATAGATATGACGAGAGGATACATCCCTGCTTTACTCCGTTGTACTTCAAACCAATCTGATGTTTCACCAGATACTCTGAAAGCAGCTTGTTGTTCCTGATATAATGAGTCGATTAGATGGATTAGATGTACTGGAAACCCTATATATATATATATATATATATATATATATCCGGATTTTCAAAAATTTCGAATGTTTTATTCATTCAATGGCCTTGGTTTTATTATTACATGTTAATAATATTATTACATACTTGAGTAGAAATCTAAAAATATACAAATACTGATTTCTGTTAACAGAAAACATTTCCAAATGTATTTCCTTTCGTAGTTTTTGTATAGGTAATATGTACAATTTAAATACAACACATGTGGTCAGTTGGTGAGGTGGAATCAGCAAGAAAAAGAATAAAGGGGACACTAGAGAAAGTATAACGTATAAAGTATAACACTATAAAATAAGTTAAAAATGTAGTGGAATTTATACCATCTTCAGAGAAATAAGAAAGACATTTTTTTTTGTTCGAATGCTCATAATTTGAGTGGCTGGGCGGTAAAGCACAAGCTTCTTTCAGCAAAAGTTCTGAGTTTGATACCCGTTATAATAAGTAACGTTCCCGTCTCCTAGATGCAAATGTGTTTTATCTTACTGTAAGAGGAGAATATGATATCACATATCTGGGCAGCACGCTGTCGAGATCTGTCAGCCTAGACGATGAGGTGGCAAGCAGAATAGCAAAGGCCAGCACAGCCTTTGGTAGAATGCGCTCGATGGTCTGGGCACGTCGTGGCATCAGCGTCAAGACCAAATTCAAAGTCTACCGTGCAACCATCATTCCAACCCTACTATACGCTTGCGAAGGCTGGACTGTATACTCTGGAAATGCAAGAAGGTTAAACCACTTCCACACAGGTTGCCCGAGGCGAATTTTCCACATCCGATGGCAAGATCGTGTCACTGACATCGAGGTTCTCTCGAGGGCTAACATGCCCAGCATCCATGCACTGCTAGAGAAAGCACGACTAGGATGGGCCGGACACCTCGTCCGTATGTCAGACGAGCGGCTCCCAAAGAAGCTTCTCTACGGCGAGCTGAGAGACGGATGGCGCGAGAGAGGGCGCCCAAAGAAACGTTTTAAAGACGGTCTGAAGGACTCACTAAAAAGTTGCCAGATAGACATCGACACCTGGGAATATCTTGCGAAAAACAGATCTGACTGGAGAAGCGCAGTCAAATCGGGTGTAGCTGCCGGTGAAGATGACCGTGTTGTGAAAGCCCAGAACAGACGCGAGACGCGGAAATCCCGAGCAGCGGGAACACCATCCCCTTCTACAAACCTCGTGTGCCCGATATGTAGCAGATGTTTTCGTGCTCGCATTGGCCTGTTCAGCCACATGCGCACCCACACCCAACAGGGAAATCTGTAACAAGGATGATGTCGGCGGTCCTCATCGACATCGATGGACAGCTATTATGATAAGGGGAGAATATGTAACGATGTTAGAAACTGGCAACTCCACTTGATAACAAAGCTGAGGTATAATACAATGAAGTAACCGACACCTCATTCCTTACAGCAGTGTCTGCTATGGAACTACCTTAAATTTATATATAATGGAATGACTAAAAATTAAAAAATGGCATACTAAACTAAAAATGCGAATATACGAGTGTCAGAGTGACAGGATTAATGCGTACGGCCGACGGGTATAACCAGTGGAGATAACAGCTGTTATCGATTGATCCGCATTTTTATCTGCAGGTCGTCTGGTCCTTCCATTAATCAAAATAATTTAAAGTGAATCAATTTTATTTTTGTTTAAACAACACTTAGTAGCATCAGGTGCATGAAGTACACAGATAAAAGTTGTCATGAACTTCTTCCTTGTTGGCTCAATCTTTTTTAGCGATAGCAACGTTGTGCAAATTTTATAGTTTGAATTGGACTTCTGCGCATTTTAATCCATTACATTTGCTTTAGGAACGTCTTTGTTTATTTCTAACATAAGAGAATAAGCTTTTACTGTCAGTCTTGATCCTCTGAGCAAGTTTTTTTTCAAAGTCTATTTTTGCTGTTTTATTCGCTTTCTGAGATATGTTCTGCTTGTCCAAATATTTTACAAATGTTTCTTTTGCTTTACCTGCCTCTATATATTTGTTCCATGCTTTATTTTTTGCTCTTCTACATTTCACTACAAATCTAGTTATCCACTTTTTACGCTTGGGGTTTACTCCCTACATGGAACACATTCCTCTTTTAGCGTTTCTAGAACTGCTTTAAAACTTTCCCACTCCTGTTCAACATCTGTTCCTACGACAATATCTTTCCAGATTATGTGGTTCGCTGCCTCTTTCATCCTCTTAACATCTGCCTTAGAGTAGTCGTATGTTCGCGTGTTTATGTTTACTTCTTTCCCTGCAATAAGATCCCAACGGATGATTTGATGGTCACTTGAGCCAAACAGTTCCCCAACGGTAACGTTTTCAATCATATTTTCCTCTGTGGTAAAAACTAGGTCAAGTATGCTTTTGCCTCTGGTGTCCATCTACTGTCAGGCATGCGTACCACATGACCTGTCCACCTGTACTTTCTCTTATCAACGCCGTATCTACCAGGGTCACTGAAGCAGGTTTGACTCCTGTTTCGGATGTAGAATTGTAATGAAAGTGACAGGGTACTACGCTCCATCGCTCGTTGGGTAGCTTGGAGCCGCGCCATGTCACTTTTACGTGGGCTCCACACCTTGCAGTCATACCATTGCTGGGATGACCAGGCTGTTGAAGGTGTGAGCTATCGCTTTGGTGTTTTTCATCTGTTGAAGTACGGTCTTGATGCGGTTGAAGCTGAACCAACCCACTGATATCCTTCGTGAGATCTATTTATGTATGTCGTGGGAGTTGTTAATTTTTTAGCACAAGTAGACGTACGAATTCACGTTTTTGACGGAATCCAAGCCGCATTTCCTCGCAGGGACAGAAACTTCCCAGCATGCATTTAGTTTTTAGTATATTTATTTTTAGACCATCTGTCTCGCTTGCGATTTTAAGCTCATTTAAGCATTGCTCAGCTTCATTGATGCTGTGGCTGATGATTACTATGTCATCTGCACACCGGGTGGGGATTGAGCAGTTTTTAGTGTGCGGAAGACTTCCTCAAAGGCTGGCGTGAAAAGTTTGGGAGAGATTGTATGACTCTATTGTAAGCCACATTCAATGTGTATGTTGAATGACAGGTAAACAAAAAGGCTGATATTTGTAGAACAGCCTTTGTTTATATCTGCTATTTCTGTTGTCGTTGGCAACTTCAATGCGAGTGTCGGACGGAAAACACCAGATGAACGGTACATCGGCAATTTCTCTGACGACACACGCAATGCACGTGGTGAGCGTCTGGCTATCTTTGCTGCAATGAAGGAGTTCCATATCATGAACACGTTCTTCGACAAGCCATTGGGAAAAAGATGGTCCTGGCACTCTCTAAGCTGGAAAACTAGAGCTGAGATTGACTATATGCTAAGTAACGATCTCAATTGTGTTACTAACGTCGAAGTTTTGCATCAGCTGACTATTGACAGTGACCATAGACCAACCATGAATGAAGATGCCCTTTATCAAAAATCGAACTGATCCCATGCCACTCTTGATTCTGCTAGACTAGCAAAGGAAGTTCAACGACAGGACTGGAAATGCGCAGGCTCTCCAATCTGCCACATGGAACAATTTCTAGGTCAACTGAATAACTGCATCAATGTTGCGAAATCAAAGCACACGAGGACAAACTGTAGTTGAATCAAGGATACCACACTTAGACGCCTTGCAACCAGAAGACGACACAAAGTTAATGCAATAATCAATACAAAGAACTGAGTAAAATCAACAAAATGATGAGATGCACACTCAAAGAAGATTATGAACAACTTAACTACAGAAATTGATAAAAGCGGCTGAGACAAGACAGAGTACGATCAAATGTCGAAAAGACCTTGATCTGTCAAAAATGATTCTGACGGCTCTAAAAAAACAGGACGATACAACCTTGACGAACAAAACAAAAATAGAAGAAGAATGTCGGAGGTTCTGCACTGACCTCTTCACATCCATGACAGTAATCAATGAACGGCCATTTACCCCATGTTATACGTTAGCACCGGAGATCCTAACGTCCGAGACGATACATGCGATCGAGCATCTAAAAACAGGAAAAGCCCCAGGACTGGACGGAGTTACTGTAAATGTTACTCAGGCGGGAGGGGAAATACTGGCAAACGAGTTGACGAAACTGTTCAATAAATGTCAAAATGAAGGTAAAATCCGTAACCAATAGAAAACGTCAAAAACAAAACTAATTCCTAAAAAGGAGACACAAAAGACCTTGCAAACTACTGTCCGATATGATTATTGTCATCCCTGTAGAAAAGGTAAGATGGCCGCGCCTTAGTGGCTGCGCTCTCGACTCTCCGGTATTTGTGTCGAGTTTTTTTATATTTGGTGATTCCTGTCCGGATTATATTTCACAACTCATTCACCAGGTGGTATCAGGGACTGCATGCTGTGGATTTGATGTGCTTTCGATCGGTTGTCCTGTTTGTTATGCTGCATTTCGCTGCATTTTATGCCTGGCTCAAGCCGTGGTAACCCAGTCCATGACGGAGCTCAACGTTCCGCTTAATTGTACACCAGAATTCAGTCCAGATGATATTTCTGCTCGGACTAGAGCTGACATGCTCCTGCCAGCCCTTCCCTCCACTGGAGATGGCACGATACCTCTCCTAATCTCGTATTCTCAGCACAGCAAGGGTCACGCTGACCAACAGGTGGACACAGTCAGAAGCCTTCACGGCGGGACAAGTAGAAACAGGGTGTTTGACACGGACAGACACGAAAAGCTTTACACAAACATCGGTCTAACACACTCCTCGCAGCCCTCATCCCAAGTACACGGCTCCACCTGGGGAGTCTGTAGAGATTTCGGTCGACACGCTACGCATGGGCATAGCCTCAGCAGTTGGACATGGTAGTAGTCAATCGACGCAACGGCCTTTGACGCCTATTTAAACATTATTATTATTATTATTATCCCTGTACAAACTTTTCACGAGAGTAATTATGAGTAGATTAGAAAAACAACTTGATGAGAATCCGCCACGAGAGCAGGTGGGATTCAGGAAGGGCTACTCTACCATTGACCACCTCCACACTCTTCACCAGCTAATGGAGAGAGCAAGTGAAGTGCGTATGCCCCAATGTCCAGTTTTCGCAGACTATGAAAAAGTCTTCGACAGCATTGAAGTGACTGCATTCACAAATGCCCTACGAAATTAAGACATTGAGGAACTATATACGCGACTTGTAGCAGAAAGTATTACAAGCTGTAATTGTTTTAATTTAAACTGGTAAAATATAAAGATGGCATAAAATAAACATTGCTAACGGGGATGAAGTGTTTGAGATTCTCTCGCGATGTCTTTATATATATATATATATATATATATATATATATATATATATATATATATATATATATATATATATATATATAAATCTGGGCTTCAGAATTAACAAAAATGGCGACTGATGGAAAGAAATCAGAAGAAGACTAGTCATGGCAACACAGAAGCTGAACAGCCTGAAAAAAACTATGACAGAGCACCAATAAAACGATAAAAGAGAAAGTCTTGAGAGCCTGATTTAATTTTTATCACGTGGCAGCATATGGCTGCGAATTATTGACGATTACCAAAACGTCTAGACGAAGAATCGAATCATTTGAGTCTAAATGTTACAGAAATATCATCACAATACCCTAGACAGAGGAAAAAGACAATTATGGACAATTCGGCAAGAGTTGAACATAGAAAAGAACTAGTTTATCAGTTCCATTTTGGCCAGAAAACATAAATACTCTGGTCACAAGTGTGAAGAGCGTCTGGTGCAGTAGCTTTCCTGACACCCTGAGCGCATCGATGACAGTGGCGAAGGTCTCCCAGGCGGTGGTTGTGATATGCTTGGCTTCACGTGCGTGACAATCGTTACTGTGTAGATCTCGTCGATCCCCCACCTTGTTAGCCAAGCTGCCAAGAAGGACAGCCGGTTTTCAGGGAGAACTGTGAGGAAGTCCAGGTGGGGGTATTAGCCAGTATATTGTGCTTGACCTTTACCAACATGTCTGATAAGTATGTACATACGTTAATCTACTCTCATATATATATACATGGATATATCATCAAAATAGGCGTCTCAGTCTCTATAGATCATCTGAGTTTTGTCCAACTCTGTCGTCTGTATTTCTCCTTAACTGAACTTAACGTTTTAAACTGGTTTAGAAGACTCCGCAGAGTCTGTAAACAACCAGTTTCTTTTACATTTCCTTTCTCTGAAAGCTATGTGCTTCCAATCTATTCTGAAATGCATTAATTGTCCCTGCCTCTACTACTTCATGGGGCAATGCATTCCAAGCATCCACCACTCTCTGACTAAAAAAAGTATTTCCTAATATCTAATCTGGACCTCTCTTTATTCAATTTGTAGCTATGCCCTCTTGTTATTGTGGGTGCCTGTATTTGAAAAAAAACTTGTTATAGTCTAATTTATCCATTCTTCTGATCATCTTATAAACCTGTATTGTCACCACGAATTCTTCCCTTTTCTAGATACTGTAGGCCTGTTTTTCTGAGTCTTTTCTCATAACTGGAATTCTGGAATTTGACGCTCTTTTTCTGTATCCTTTCCAGCGTATTTTTATCCCCTCTACGATAAGGACTCCACACCTGTACACAATACTCCAATCTAGGTCTAACTAATGCTTAATGCAGGTTGACTATTATTTCCTTCTTTTTATCATACCTAACATTACATTTGCATTTTTCACTTCTACGTGGACTTGCTCACTCACTTAGCTTTGCCTGTATGATCTATTATAAGCCCTAGGTCCCTTTTTAATTCTATCATGCTAATATCATTTCGACACTGTCTGCTATGACTGTAAAGGCCGATTCACAAGTGACGGTACTCGCTTAGGTGGCTTGCTTGCCTGGGTATTCCTCGATCTATTCAGTCTTTCTCGTTTCTCTGTAACAAGAATGCCATTACGAGCGTCGCCAGCCACTATGACCCTTCCAACTGACTGTATCCAAACAGCTCGATCTTGAGCAATTGTTTGCAAGCCGTCGGATCGGATGTCACATTACTTCATGTCCCTTCCATACGTTCTTGAAACGCAATGTGGGACGGCCAATTCGTTTAACTCTAGTGGCTAGTTGTTCATAGAAGATATTCTCTGGCAGTCTCTCATCTTCCATGTTGTCAACATACATAAAATATAGAAGACATAGATGGCTCAACAGCGAGTACATGATGTGAGTGTTTGGTAGCTGCAAGACCACATTATGTGGCCCTCTCTCTTGCCACCCAATCCCCAATATATGGCGTATACACCTCATGTAAATGGTGCCGAGCCGCGGTTGATGCTTAGTGTAATATATATATATGTATACACACACACGAGGTAGCATTAAAAAGTTATAGGAATTAGTGGTGGATTGTATAGAAATATGTTACAATAGAATTATCTTTACTACATTTCCTCCAATGTACTTCCCTTCGGCAACTACATACTTTTGCTAGCGTGCATACAGCTGCTGGAAACATTCGTGAAATCCATTATTTGACACTTTTCTCAGCTGCTGGAAACATTCGTGAAATCCATTATTTGACACTTTTCTCAGCTGTCTCATTGGTGTTAACATCCTCAGCATCCTAGCATCGCTGTCATTTCAGTGCCGATTTCAGTCGAGGGAACAAGAAAAAATCAGCCGGTGCCAGGTCGGGAGAATATGGAGAATATTCCAAGATAATAAAATTGTTCTTTGCGAGATACTGTTTCACCTATAGGGATCGATGTGCTAGCACATTATCATGGAACATAATCCAACTGTTTGTTCTCATTTTTCTGGTCGTTTTCTTCTGATTGCATCTCTTAGACGACGGAGAATATCAACGTATATTTACTTGTTAACCTTTCGACCTTCAGGAATGAAATCATGGTAGACAACACCCTGATAATCTCACACAAATTCCAGCATAACTTTTCCTCTGCTTTTGTCCAAACGAAATGTTTGTGTCCGGGGAGATGTGGGAGATTTCCATTCAGAGGACTGACGTTTTGTCTGAGCACCATACACAAAACAAAATGTCTCATCTCCTATGATTATGTTGTTGAGAAAATTGCTATCTTGATCAGCAATTGTGATTAGGTCTCCTTCCAGAGTCAATCTCATTTCTTTCTGTTTAGGAGATAACATTTTGGGAAGCGTGTGTTGACAAACTTAGTGCATGCGCACTTGTTAAGAATACTGTGTTAACTTTCAACTGATATTCCAACTTCTGAGCCTATTTTCTCTACACTAAGTCTTCTGTCAGCACACACAACGTTTCGAACACGCTCAATGTTTTCATTGTTGATCGAGGTTGACGGTCGTCCACTACGTGCATCATCAACGACACTAACACACCTTCACGGAAACGCTTGTGCCACTCAAATACTTGCGATTTATTCCTTGCGGTATCACCATATGTTTTATTAAACAATGTTTGTGCCTCTGAGGGTGACTTCTCAAGCAAAACACATAATTTGACATGTGTATGTTGTAAATTCAAAGAGATTTTCAACGTCGACGATACAACCAGCACAACACACTTCTGTAACTTCTGTTCGAGAGTAAATGTAAAGTTCACGTCTGCCATGTCATCCCGTTAAGGTCACTACCAACTTATAAATATATATTCTCCATAATATCATCTTTCATTCAAGCACGAGTCGACTATTCCGGAAACTTTTTGAAGCCACCTCGTATATCAAATACTTTACATTATTTTTTTGTTGCCCGTGTGAGATTGTGTGATGACAAGATTACTTCCTTGTCGTGTAGCTTTTCGTAGCTATAAGACATGTACCCATTTCCAATTGGGTAGACTGGAATCATTGTTATCTGACCGCGTTGACCAGGAAGAGGTAACGATTGGGCGATGTCGACTGATAAGCAACTGGGATGTACTTAAGCTATCGTTAATATTTGATTATATCTCATGTCATTGGATGACCTTATTTGGTTGTGTATTCTAGGGTAAGTTCGCGATCTATGTAACTATATTACTATAATTTATCGCGGCGCTAATATCGTAGGTGACAGAAAGGTAAACAGAGAAATAAGGAAGTTGGTAAGAGCAGAGAACACCTTGCATAAACTGTTCTTTGTTCTGTTCTCAAGAATCTACTTCAGTTCACTCAGAGCATACCCATATATGCTTAGTCTCGATCAATAAATCACAAAGGTTGTGGATACTGATTGTTCCTGCAGCTTATCCTGCTCCATCCTCTTTTGCGTCCCGGTGCTTTCGAATCTCAAAGATATGAATTTTGCAAATTGTTAATTTACCCGTTGCGGTACCATCATCTAACATTTGGTCATTGTATACTACAAAGTGTTACTCCTATCTATATCTAGTTTCCATGTAACTGGTGCATATGGCTTGGCTTGGCCTTGTTCGTTCTTAATCTCCCGCTACCAAATCCTGACACGGACCTAAGTAGCAGAATGTAGCCCAGAGAACGTATTGTGGTGTGTCGTAGTTTACAGCTTGACTGCGATATTTTCCATTTTCGGTCCAACACATCCGACTTCAGCAAGCATTTTTTAAGTACCGGGTTAGCATTCCGTCTTCGATCCCTTCTTCTTAGCCAGTCTGCTCTGTTGCAGCTTGTTATCCAGGATCATCGTCAGAAGGTGTAGAACGGTCTTGGCAGTTCTGGTTCGCTGGCCCTGACGCTAGCAGTCAGCTATGGGTTGCTGACCGCTGCAGCTCATACGCTGCTCAGCGTCTTGATCCCCCTGGTGCATATAAAGCCAATATGTCAGCTCTTTCGTTGCCTTGAAATCCAGAATGACCAGGACAATAGATCCACACCAGCCAGCGCTAATTGTATGCATCTACAACTGCCACCCACTAAGACCTTAAGCAGCCCTTCTGTACCTTCGGAATTAAGGATTGTTAGTTGACTGCCACTGGTAAAGAGGTCTCAGGTAGCTAACTGCAGTAACTGCTTCCATCTCCATTCTTGTAATTGAGGTTGTGTTCTGTATGACTCACTCTTCTCATCGACTTGGACGTTTCCTTCCTCTCGCTCTAGCCGAGAAGTCCCAATCAGATATCTCGCTGCTTAGCACCGATCCATCGATATATATGATGGTATAGTTCACATGAGCATGTTAGCATTTATCAGCTGATTAACCTCGAGCTCTGCCCTCCTGTTGCACTTCTTCCTGCCTAGAGTTAATAGGACTGTGCTAATCTGTCAATCTATCGCCAGTGTGGACACGTTCTTCTCCTCTAACTATCATCCGGAGGTTTCACGATACCCCTTCAAACCTCGTATTCTCAGAATAGCAAGGGTCACGCTGACCCGACGGTGAGCACAATCCAGAGGTCTCGGGGGATGAGATACGAAACAAACAGCGTACGTTTGTAATTGTTCTATCCCCTATCCTTACGGTCTCAACATGGTCTTCAAGGGGACCACTCATAATTCTTAATAGGAATATATTTAAGAGTATCGGGGAGAGTATACATCCTTGTCTTACGCCGACGGATATACGAAACCATTCGCCAATTTGTTCATCCACAAAAACTGCGCTTGTTGCCTGTCATACATATTCTCGAAAACTTTCACAATGTTACTGATGATGTTTTATATCTTCAATGTTGCCCATAGAGCTTCATGCCAGACTCTATCAAACGCCTTTGTCTGTTCGTGTCTCTCCACATGACGCTCTCCTATCGCCTGTCCATCTGTCCATATCTCTGGGACACAGAAGGAGTATTATAGTGATCCGCGCCTTTGCTCCAACAATGACTAATCCTGAGGACGTCAAAGATAAATTCTATGAGGAGCTGAACTACCTCATCTTGTCGGTTCCAAAGTCCGATAAGCCTGTTATCTTTGGTGACTTCAGTGCCAGAGTAAGGGTCGGCTGTCAGGTCTCGAAAGGTGTACTTGGGAAGCAATAGGTTGCTACTGTTGGACTTATGTGCCACCCATGATCCCTCTTTCACCAAAACCATGTTTCGGCTGTTCACTCGCCACAAGAGGTCGTGGATGCATCTCCGCTCGAAGCAGTGGCATCTTAAAGACTATGTCTTCACCAGAAATCGGAATAGGCGATATTTTCGAGTGACAAAGGCCATGTGCGGTGCCGAGTGTTGGACAGATCATACACTCATTGTATCAGTTTAACCTCCACATAGAGCCTAGGCGACGCCACCAGGGTTGAACACCTGTTAAGAGACTTAACATCTCTAATCTGTAAAGTGGGCCCCATGCGGAACACTTTTCAAGGGCTCTCGAGAGCTGACTGACTGACAAACAGCCATGTACGGAAACAGTATAGGAATATTATAATGATAGAAAAGGAAATAGACCTAGGGGTTATAATTGATCAGACAGGTAAAGTGAATGAGCAAGTCCAGGTAGCAGTAAAAAAAAGCAAATGCATGATAACAAGAAGTAGTAAACATAGAAACAAGGAAGTGATAGTAAAACTGTACAAAGTATTAGTTAGACCTAGATTTGAGTACTATGTACAGGTGGGGTCCTTATCATAGAGGACATATAAACATGCTGGAAAGGATACAAAAAAGAGCGACAAAGCTGATATGGGATTACAGAATTACAATGAGGAAAAACCAGCCTACAATGTCTAGAAAAGAGAAGAATTCGAAGTGATAATACAGGTTTATAAGATAATAAAAGGAACGGATAAATTAGACTATGACACGTTGTTTTTTTCTCCAAATACAACCACCTACAAGCACAAGAGTGCATAGCTACAAATTAACTAAAGAAAAGTCAAAATTAGATATTAATAAATATTTGTAAGTCAGAGAGTGGTGAATGATTGGAATGCATTGCGACATGAAGTAATGGAGGAAGAGACAATTAATGCAGTTACAGATATCTTTTAGATCAAGGATAGGTAAATGAAACTGGCTGTATACAGACTGTGCAGAGTCTTCTAAACCACTATAAAGATATTAACTTAAATGGTCTTTCTGAAGGATGCCGTCTTATCTACCGCTTCTGAGTATTTGGGTCATGTTGCTCAGAAATCAAGACTGGTTGGATAACAACGATGAGGCTATTAAGACATTACTGGATGAAAGACATCGTTTATTAAGACTTCACCAAGACAATCCCTCCTCATCTTCCAGAAAGTTCACTTTCACCAATATTCGCTGGATTGTCCAGAACCAGCTCAGGATGCCTGGCTGAACATTTTTTTAATCGTTCGCCTAATTTCTCTATTCCCCAAGACGGTGTGCGTTGCACTACGGTTTTTATTTTAGCGCCATTCATCAGCCCAGTGCATCCGACTTCGGCATGCATTTTATGTAAGGGTCTGCTTCTTCCTGCATTTTCTAAGGGTTTGCTTCCCGGGGATAACGACCGGTGCTGTGGTGGGGATCGAACCCAGCATCTTCGGGTTGTGAGCCGTGTCACGTAACCACTAGCCCACGCCGTCCCCCCTGGCTCAACAGTAAAACAAATGAAATCCGGCGGAACGTAAACAGAAATGACTCAAAGCGGTTTTACGATGCTCTGAAGACAGTCTATGGTTGCAGGTCCCATCATTCATCTCCTGTCCTTAATGCTGGTGGCGCGGCACTGATACCGACAAAGTCGAAATTCTGGAGCGATGGTCAGAGCATTTCAGTGATATCCTAAAATGTCCATCCACTATCAGTGAATTAGCCATATCACACACGCCTCAAGTTACAGTCAATGACAGGCTTGGTATCCCACCCAGCACAGATGAGGTTAAGAAAGTGATCAATTTAATGTCCAGTGGCAAAGTCGACGGGTAAGATGCTGAGATTCTGCTATATGCAGATGCTGATATATATATATATATATATATATATATATATATATATATATATATAATGACAGGAAGGGGTACACTATGGAGTACAAATAATCGAAGTACAATGGAATTACCAAACACACAGGACAGATAACAACACTGATCTGTATCTCATCGAATGTGCTTTTTTTCATTTTTGGTGTTGTTATTGCATTCGGAATTTCTCCTGACGCGATATGCGTTTTGCTATGTTTTCTGCCTAATGACCTAGTGCATCCAACTTCAATACACATTTTTGATATGTTCTATTTCCAAAGGTGAGCGACTTAACTGTTTCCAGTTTTTGGAAATGGTCAACATTGGCTTGTTGACCGTACCAGTATCCCCATCAGAACGCCGCCCCTGCCCCCGTTCACTCTCTTTTCCACGGATCCCTGCCCGACACCTACAGCTTTTGTTGTGTACATTAAATTTTCCCAACAACTAATTAAATGAGCATGTTAATAATTCTGTTCAACAGCATCGGTTTCAAATGAGAGCATACCAAACCATAAAGGTGGATAGGGCGGTCACAAAGGAGGATCGTGATCCTTATAAACAACCTGATACTTGCTAAATAAATTCATATCCAAACAAAAATGGCACACCAGAAAGCAGGAGCAGGCATTATGGTAAGACAGGAAACCCTCAACGTATAAAATATGTACTGCCCACCGGAAGACCAATGGAATTAGAAACAGTCGAAGTACCAGAGAGCCAATGTATTATAGTTGGAGACTTTAACAGTCGATGTAGCAGAGAGCTAATGTATTATAGTTGGAGACTTTAACAGTCGAAGTACCAGAGAGCAAATGTATTATAGTTGAAGACTTTAACAGTCGAAGTACCGGAGTGCCAATGTATTATAGTTGGAGACTTTAACAGTCGAAGTACCAGAGAGCCAATGCTTTTTTGTTGGAGAATTTAACAGTCGAAGTACCAGAGAGCCAATGTATTATAGTTGAAGACTTTAACAGTCGAAGTACCGGAGTGCCAATGTATTATAGTTGGAGACTTTAACAGTCGAAGTACCAGAGAGCCAATGTATTATAGTTGGGGACTTTAACAGTCGAAGTACCAGAGAGCCAATGTATTATAGTTGGGGACTTTAACAGTCGAAGTACCGGAGACCCAATGTATTATAGTTGGAGACTTTAACAGTTGAGGTACCAGATAACCAATGTATTATAGTTGGAGACTTTAACAGTCGATGTAGCAGAGAGCTAATGTATTATAATTGGAGACTTTAACAGTCGGAGTACCAGAGAGCTAATGTATTATAATTGGAGACTTTAACAGTCATTCAACGAGGTGGTGGTAAAAAAGAGACAGACACTAGAGGAGATGAAATTTAGGACTGAGAGATAGATAACAACTAGCAGATAATCAACCACGTAGAAGATTAACTAATCGTTCATTCAAGGTGGTGGAAATCAACATCTGCTCCAGACCTAGCATCTACAACTGAAGATCTGTAACAGATAAAATACAAAGAACGGTCCTAGAACAACTCTGATGATGTGACCACAGAGCAATTTAATTGGATATTAATCTCAATATACACCTCCACATCAGAAGCATCTGTTGCGTTATAACTATAAAAAGGCAAACTGACGGTTTACAGAACTAACCCAGAAGTATTGCAAGATAATCAGCGCAAGACATAAATAAAGTGAAAATAAATGGTTTAAAATTGAACAGAGCAGTATTAAAAGCAGCAACGGAATCAATTCCCAGAGAGGCTAGAACGAAGTACATACCATACTGGTCAGAAGTTCTACATAAACTTCAGGAAGAACTGTCGACTGCCAGAGAGTTAGCAGAAGTGAACCAAAGCCTAGAAAGTAATATCCAACTAAAGGAAGGCGTGGCAAAGTACAGGTAGACTTTGAATGAGGTAACGCGAAACAGTTGGAAAGACAAAACCGACAGCCTCAACTTAGATTTTAAAATGATACAAAACTATGGAAAATGTCAAAGTCACTGAACAATGAAACCATAAATATCAAATATCACACTGAAAGATAATGAAAATCTGGTAACAGGAAAGCGGGCAGAATATATAATTTAAAAAAATTATATAGCATGATTAGTAGAACAAACATAACAGCAAAAAGAAAAAGAGATTTGACAAAAGATTTACAAAAGGGCAAATACCAAAAGTAGCAGAAGAGCACATGACGATACAATTTACGCAACAAGAATTAAAAAATTAGAGGATGTCTCTCTGAACAATGCACCAAAATCCAACTTTAAAGAAACAGTTAACATTCAAAACCAAGCAGAAACCCCAAAATGCCCCAAGTTTAATATTAACAACTGACACAAATGTGAAAACATTGAGAGCAAATAGCACACAAAAATAGCAATTGAAGATATTTTTTAAATGAAATTTCACTCGCACATATATTTCAAATACAGCCATCCATTTATAGATATCATAAAACATATAATTGTGTGGGCAACCTTATCTGTCTCAGCAGAGGCGGATACAAAGAAGGAACGTCTAGTGGTAAACTAAAGCAATTAAATCTGTCAAGCATATATTTGTTACTTTCTGAGCTGGTAGTTATCCCGATAGTTTTCATATTTGTATCCGTGTTAGAAAAGTATTATTCGTGGTGATATGTTTTCTCCGTCTTTCTTGTTTGGCTATTTCTGGAATATGTGGCTTTTCCTTGTATTAATATATTTTCTTTGAACTTTTTAAATCTGTAGACTTTTAAATTGACTGCCATTAATCCCCTTATATGATTAATGTTGACGGATTTCTAAAACGTGTTAACACTGTTGAATACAGGTATCAACACGGAAGTAATTTTGTTTTTTGCAGTATTTAATTCCGGGAATTACTTCAAAGAAAGTTAAACATGATTTAGTGCTATTTGTAGCACTGTACAATTTTTGAGATAAAATAATACACAGTTATTAGGGTTTTGGCATCATTTGGGGATCGTATATTGTGAAATTATATCAATACTTACATTTTGATCCATCTGTAGCGTAGGTTTACGTGGTTACGAAATACGAGGGATGCTCCGAAACTAATGCCTCTCATGTTATTCCATAAAAACCATTACAGATTCAAAGAACACAATAACATTCTTTGAAAGATCTTTTGAGCTGCAGAAAACTATTTTCGACACAGTCACCACCATTGGCTATCCATTTTCTCCAACGATGGACAAGAGTATACATACTGCCCTTGTAAAAATTTGCACCAGCGGGTGTGGCCCACTGTTTCACAGCTTCCATGACTGCGTCCTTGTCAGAAAAATGTTGCCCATGCAGTCCATCTTTCATCGGCCAGAACAGATGGAAGTCAGAGGGCCCTAGATCAGGACTATAATGTATGTATGTATGTATGTATGTATGTATGTATGTATGTATGTATGTATGTATGTGCGTGCGTGCATGCATGCGTGTGTGCGTGCGTGCGTGTGTGCGTGCGTGCGCGTGCGTGGGCGTTCGCGTGCGTGTTCATGTGCGTGTGCGTATGTAGTATGTGTGTGTGTATGTGTGTGTGTATGTGTGTATGTATGTGGGTATGCATATGTGTATGTCTGTATGTATGTATGTATGTATGTATGTATGTATGTATGTATGTATGTAAGTCTGTATGTCTGTATGTCTGTATGTCCGTCTGTCTATATGCATGTATGCATGAATGTATGTATGTATGTACGTATGTATGTATGTATGTATGTATGTATGTCTGTATGTCTGTATGTCCGTCTGTCTATATGCATGTATGCATGAATGTATGTATGTATGTACGTATGTATGTATCTATGTATGTATTTATGTATGTATGTATGTATATATGTATGTATGTATGCATGCCTGCCTTAGGCCCATTCTGAGAAGCAACAATTGTTTCATCATGGAAATCACAAAGACTAAGAGAGTACATAATAAAAAATAAATGTATTTATTGTTATTTATTATTTCGTTTTTGTGCTCAATAATCAGTTAGTGTTACTGTTGTCCATTTCTGTCTTTATCTCCTGTTGCTATTGCACTGTGTTGGTTTTAAATTGTATCATGTTTGATTCAGAGGTATGAGACTCATACTATGTTAATGTCCACATTAATTCAAGTTCATTGGGTGTGAACCTGTCATACTGTCTTAGTAATGTTTGTGTTGTTACGTGGAGTCCCACCCTCCACCCTGCAGCCCCTCCTCTCGTGTACATGTCTTGCTTCTTCAATTGTTCTTCCGTCTTGCGTGTTAATGGCTACTAGGTATCTGATCGTGATCTCTTATTTTAATGGAACCGAAAATTCATTAAACCATATCGAAGCAGTCAGCTACTAAAAAGTAACTGCTTGGGTCATGGCCAGTTAACCAGAAATGCTCAAGACATATTTCACCTTAACTTAACTTAATTTCGTTATACTGGCTTAGAAGACTCTACAGTATGTATACTTCTTCTTCTTCTTCGTTCGTTCTCAATCTCCCACTACCAAACACTGAAAGGGCTTAAGTAGCAGAATGTAGTCCAGAGAACGGAATGCGTTGTGTCGTAGTTTACAGCTTGGCTGCGATATGTGCACCTTTCGGTCCAACACATCCGACTTCAGCAAGCATTTTTTGAGTACCGGGTTAACATTCCCTCTTCGATCCAGTATGTATACAATTTAGTTTATTCCACTACATCGATACTAAAAGTAACTGTGAGCATCCAATCTATTTTTGAATACATCAACTGACTCTGCCACTACCACATTTTGTGGCAATGCATTCCAAGTATTCACCACTCTCTGACTAAAAAATATTGTTCCTAATATCTCATCTGGACCTGTCTTTAAACAATTAGAAGCTGCTCTTGTTTTACCTTAAAAAACGTGGTTTAGTTTAATGTATTCTTCCCACTTATTAATGTATAAACTTGTATTAAGTCACCTCAAATTCTTCTCTGTCCTAGATACCGTAGACCAGTATTTTTTGTGCCTACTAGTGGAGACCCGGCATGAGAGAAAAAGGGTGGAATAGGGAAGGCAAACTCGGCATCACAAATTTGCCATACTAAAACCGATTGTGTTGAGCCGAAAGGTGTAGATATTGGAAACTGCGAGGCAGTGTCACAAAATATTTTTTTCTGGATGAAACGAGAAGAAGAAGAAGACTCGTTTTAATAATGTTACCGTCTATCTTATTCTCAAATTCCATTTATGTTTCAATACCCACTGTTCCTACTTTGTTAATGCCTTTGTTTATTTTTAATATACGAGTACTTTTCGAAACTTAGTTATTTGCTATAAACCTGTGTTGCTCCTATTCAGCGGGCCACGTAACACGACTTGTAGGGTCACGTATGACTCGCAAGCCGTGTGTTTGATACCTTATTGAATTTATCAAATACGATTTATTTGTAGTTTAAGGCATTTTGTGATGGAGTTCAAATGTGAATGAAAGAGGCGTCTCAATTTTTTGCAGCAATAAATGGAAGTTGCGACGGGAATGAAGGTCAACGTGGATAATTGCACAAAAAGGTTGGCTTAGTTAAGCACAGGTATAGAAGGAGAACGTACTTTTCAAAGTTTTCTTTAAAGATCAAGAACTAAAGCAACTAAAAATACACGAATCACAGCAACAACAATTTGCATGGAGTTGACACAGAAAACGGGGTAACATTAGATTGGTATTCTGAGTCAGGTTTGTGTCAACTGTTTGTGCTGTTGTTGTTCTTGTTGTTGTTTTTGTTGTTGTTGAATGCCCACAATGAGTAGGATTATTCTTTTGTGTGCTCTGAGAAGGACGTTTAGGGGCGGGTTGTTGTAACTTTCCTCACATCACTAGCCTGCTGGCGAAGGTGGATCGGGGTTCTCCATGCGGTTGTGCTATGCTTGACGTCCTCTGCGTATCGCTCTCTACTACCGGATCACGTCGATTTCCCCCCCCCCCTCCCCCACATTGTTAGCCAGGTTGCCGTAAAAACAACCCGTTTCTAGGGAGAACTACGGGGAAGTAGAGGCAGGCGTAATTCGCTGTGTTTTTCCTTGTGTGTGTCGATGATGAAGACCTAGCGATTCTAAATGTGCCCCACTTATTGATGTCCTCATCGGCTTATATATATTGAAGAAAGAACAATTAAAGTGAAACAATATTATCAATAGGTTAAGATACCGCATTGAGACAAAAACACAAACGAAACGTGCGTTACAACCAATAGGTCTTCATCAGGGCCAATGAACAAAAACAATAATGAACTAGCGAATCATCGAGGAAGAGAAGAATACATAAATGGGACATGACAATATATAAAGACGAAAATAGAGTATCTGAGAGATCGTCACAGCACACATCAGGTGTCCGATGCAGGATCTCAAAAAAGGGCAGATAGTGGTGATGAAGTGGCCAGAAGGTTGTAAAAAGTGGGAAAATGTGGATTGGCCAGCAGCGGCCAGATACAGAAAGACAAAATAGTGAAAGAGATGATAGAGAAAAGAGGAAGATAGATGGATAGAGTCGGTTATGAAATGGAGATTTAAGAAAACTATACAAGATATTAATGCCATGTGGATGAAGGCAGTCTTTGCGGGAGATCAGTTTTTTTCCCAAGCGTGAATCGTTGAGATTGTCAGAGAAGCAAGAGATATTGCCTGTGACGCTGACATTGGTTTTACCCTGGTGCCCAGAGCCATTAAAGTGGCTAGCGATTGGGGAACCCTTGCTGTTATGGATGTTATTGAGGTGTTTGCCGGAAACGCTCACGCAGTTTCAAACCAGCCTCCCCAATGTATATTATACTACACTCGTGACAAATGATAGAATAAATGATGTTGAGGGACTTGCATGTGAAACCCTCCTTCATGAAAAACTCTACTTTGGAGAAGGTAGCCGAGCTGTTTATATGATACATTGTTCCATATTGAGTACTGATGTTCAGTTACTATAATACCATTATGAAGAGACAGACGAGTGAGAAACATAGAACTGGGGCAGATAAAGAGAATAACACCAAACATAGCGTATATTGGCAATAGTTTTGACAAGAAGGTTTTTAATCCAGCCCGTAGTTTGGCATCAGAGAATAAGAATTCAAAAGAAGCGGTAGACTTGGAAAAACACAATTGATGACCTTAATATTACTTTGTACTGATCTTGGCCATAAGCTGTCTTTATCTATGTGCTTCCTCAAGAACCACGCTATTTCATTTTTTTGCAGTCCGTGTAACTTTCAACATTCTTCTGTAAAACCACATTTCCGGTTCCACCAATGATCCCCGTGCGTGACTGCTGATTGTCCATGACTCGCTGCTTTGTGTCAGCACTGGTTTCACCAAGCATCTAAGAACTCTCGTTCTTAAATCCAGTCATAAGCTTTCCTTGCATAAAATTTCCCTCATAGTCTAGAAGACTGATTTTGATTCGGCTATTCTATTCTTTATTTCAGAAGTGCATCTCCCATCACAACTGATGGGGTGGCCCAATTATTGCAATGAGAGAACTTGTTTTAGTTCCTTCTCGTTCACCTTTATACAACATTAGGGAGATTTGTGCTTCTTAGCTACCACCATTACTTCTGATTTCCTTTGATTTTATCTGTGGCCTTATATTCGATTTGAAAAGCTACCATGTTGATCAGTTCTTGTAAATCTGACTCATTCTGTGCTATTAAACAGTGCCATTAGCGTAAATCAAGTTGTTTAGGTTCTGTCCACCAGTTGATATTACACGGCTTGACTATAAAGACCGTAATATAAATCCGCTGTGCAGAGAAAATAGATCAGAGAAAAGCACACACCCATGCCTCACTCCCTAATTTTATCTGCCTTTGGTACCGTCATGCTTCAGTAGATACAGCTGTAAATGGGTGCCTGATTACGGTTAGAAAAGGAAAACACAGAGAGGAAGGGAATTGACAGCCCATACGATAACTTCATATATTAACACACGGAGAACACGCTTTACAAGCCATATTTTCATGTATCAACTTCATATCTTAACTCAAGAAGAACAAACTTTGCACGCCATATTTTCATTTGATAACTTTACATATTAACTCAAGGAGAACAAGCTTTACAAGCCATATTTTCATGTGTCAATTTCATATATTAACTCAAGAAGAACAAACTTTACAAGCCATATTTTCATTTGATAATTTTATTTATTAACTGAAGAAAAACAAATTACAAGTCATATTTTCCTATGATAACTTCATATATTAACACAAGAAGAACAAATTACAAGTCATATTGTCCTATAACTTCATATTATAACTCAAGGAGAACAAGAGTGACAAGGCATATTATCTTAGAGCAGTCTCATATATTCAGAGCAGTATGTCACTCTAGCATGCCAAGGGCCACACAAAGACAAATTTGATATCCAATGGTATCATACGTTCCATCGTACTCAATATCTCCTTTGTCGTAGGTCATAATGATCGACACTCGATGGTCACGTCACGAATTTCCAGTGATTCCTTAATGGTTCCATAGCTTCCTTCATAGAAGGTCGAGACAGGCGACAAAGGAAGATTGTGATTAGGCTGAGAACTTCACTTGCCTAAAAACCATTGCCAATAAAAAAACAAACCATTGCAAACAAATATATTCAGGATTACCTTCTTCTTCTTAGTACGCTATTCAGGATTATCTAAAAGTTGGAAAGAGTAAACTAATTGTAATGTTTCTATCTATTGGAGCGACGGTTTAATAATTACCATATTAATGCTTGATCGTCCTTCTGTTTTTCAGACTTCGGCGACAGATTTTTGATTGGCTGATCGAATCATGACGTCATCATAAGTAGGTTTGAGTCTAGTCACCAAAAAAAACTGCACCGCTGTTTTTCTTGACTTGAATCGGTTAATAGCCTAGGTTTTTTTATTTATTATTTATCTAAAATAGGTTCACATTCATTAGTCAACTGGTTGACTATTTATTATAGTTTAACCATTTTTATATTTCAAAAGTCTCGCTTAAATAAGTGCAAAAAATAATTATCTTTATTGCGCAATTTAATACACAAATTAATAGTTGTCCATCACAAGACCACAAATAACAGAAACGAAAAGGGTTGGTCTTCGCATGATGCCACATGAACTGAAGTAGCAGTCGGTTTTCCAGCTATCTACAAATGTGTATATTTTTAGTAAATAAAAAATACGATAATAAATAAAACAGGAATACAGAATTACAATTTAAAGATAACTTTAAAATGTCAATATAACAAATCTGAACATGCTGATGGAGGATGATACGCATGCACATGGGAATGGATAAGCCTAGAGAAAAGAGATGGGTAAGTTGAGGAAGGTGGGATTGGACAGGTTGTAGGGAAGAGATGAGAGAGTTGATGGGAAGATATGGGTGAATAGAGTTGGTCAGGTGATAACAGGATAATAGGTAGGTTGGGGGAGAGATGGCATTGAGGAGAGGTGAATTGGCAGAGAAAACAGTGGGTTGAGGGGGGATGACTGGGTTATGGATGGGATGGGTTAGTTTCGTTCTTAGATGTGTGTGGGTTGGGGCGGAAAGCGATGGACGAATTGTTGAGAAGAGATTGGCAAATTGAAAGGCGGGGAGTAAGTACAATGAGAGGAAGTACAGTGAAAGGGAGAGTGCAATGAAAGGGAGAGTGCAATGAAAGGGAGTGCAGTGATATAGAGTACAATGATAGTGAGTAAAATGATAGTGAGTACAATGATAGTGAGTGTAATGATAGTGAGTAAAATTATAGTGATTGTAATTAGATTGAATGTAATTGATAGTGAGTGTAATTAGATTAAGTGTAATGATAGTGAGTGTAATTAGATTGAGTGTAATGATAGTGAGTGTAATTAGATTTAGTGTAATGATAGTAAGTGTAATTAGATTTAGTGAATTGATAGTGAGTGTAATTAGATTTAGTGTAATGATAGTGAGTGTAATTAGATTGAATGTAATGATAGTGAGTGTAGATATAGTGAGTGTAATGTTAGTGAGTGTAATTAGATTGAGTGTAATGATAGTGAGTGTAGTAATAGGGAGTGTAATGATAGTAAGTGTAATTAGATTGAGTGTAATGATAGTGAGTGTAGTAATAGTGAGTGTAATGATAGTGAGTGTAATGATAGTAAGTGTAATTAGATTGAGTGTAATGTTAGTGAGTGTAATTAGATTGAGTGTAATGATAGTGAGTGTAATTAGATTGAATGTAATGATATTGAGTGTAATGATAGTGAGTGTAATGATAGTAAGTGTAATGATAGTGAGTGTAATGATAGTGAGTGTAATGATAGTAAATGTAATTAGATTGAGTGTAATGATAGTGAGTGTAATTAGATTGAGTGTAATGATAGTGAGTGTAGTAATAGTGAGTGTAATGATAGTGAGTGTAATTAGATTTAGTGTAATGATAGTGAGTGTAATTATATTGAATGTAATGATAGTTAGTGTAGTTATAGTGAGTGTAATGTTATTGAGTGTAATTAGATTGAGTGTAATGATAGTGAGTGTAGTAAAAGTGAGTGTAATGATAGTGAGTGTAATGATAGTGAGTGTAATTAGATTTAGTGTAATGATAGTGAGTGTAATTAGATTTAGTGTAATGATAGTGAGTGTAATTAGATTTAGTGTCATGAAAGTGAGTGTAGTAATAGTGAGTGTAATGCTAGTGAGTGTAATGCTAGTGAGTGTAATGCTAGTGAGTGTACTGCTAGTGAGTGTAATGCTAGTGAGTGTAGTAATAGTGAGTGTAATGATAGTGAGTGTGATTAGATTGAGTGTAATGATAGTGAGTGTAGTAATAGTGAGTGTAATCATAGTGAGTGTAATTAGATTTAGTGTAATGATAGTGAGTGGGATTAGATTGAGTGTAATGATAGTGAGTGTAGTAATAGTGAGTGTAATGATAGTGAGTGTGATTAGATTGAGTGTAATGATAGTGAGTGTGATTAGATTGAGTGTAATGATAGTGAGTGTAGTAATAGTGTGTGTAATCATAGTGAGTGTAATTAGATTTAGTGTAATGATAGTGAGTGTAATTAGATTTAGTGTAATGATAGTGAGTGTAATTAGATTTAGTGTAATGATAGTGAGTGTAATTAGATTGAGTGAATTGATAGTGAGTGTAATTAGATTTAGTGTAATGATAGTGAGTGTAATTAGATTGAATGTAATGATAGTGAGTGTAGTTATAGTGAGTGTAATGTTAGTGAGTGTAATTAGATTGAGTGTAATGATAGTGAGTGTAGTAATAGTGAGTGTAATTAGATTGAGTGTAATGATAGTGAGTGTAATTAGATTGAGTGTAATGATAGTGAGTGTAATGATAGTGAGTGTAATGATAGTGAGTGTAATTAGATTGAGTGTAATGATAGTGAGTGTAGTAATAGTGAGTGTAATGATAGTGAGTGTAATTAGATTGAGTGTAATGATAGTGAGTGTAGTAATAGTGAGTGTAATGATAGTGAGTGTAATTAGATTTAGTGTAATGATAGTGAGTGTAATGTTAGTGAGTGTAATTAGATTGAGTGTAATGATAGTGAGTGTAGTTATAGTGAGTGTAATGTTAGTGAGTGTATTTAGATTGAGTGTAATGATAGTGAGTGTAGTAATAGTGAGTGTAATGATAGTGAGTGTAATTAGATTGAGTGTAATGATAGTGAGTGTAATTAGATTTAGTGTAATTAGATTGAATGTAATGATAGTGAGTGTAGTTATAGTGAGTGTAATTAGATTTAGTGTAATGATAGTGAGTGTAATTAGATTGAATGTAATGATAGTGAGTGTAGTTATAGTGAGTGTAATTAGATTTAGTGTAATGATAGTGAGTGTAATTAGATTTAATGTAATGATAGTGAGTGTAATTAGATTTAGTGTAATGATAGTGAGTGTAGTAATAGTGAGTGTAATGATAGTGAGTGTAATTAGATTTAGTGTAATGATAGTGAGTGTAATTAGATTTAGTGTAATGATAGTGAGTGTAATTAGATTTAGTGTAATGATAGTGAGTGTAATGAGAATAAGTGAAATGAGAGTGAGAAAGAAAACAAAAAGTGAAAAAAGCAATTTAAAAAACTTTTTCATAATTATCGAGAGCAGCATCGGCTAGAAATAAATATGATAATAATACTACTCATAGTAATTATTACGGCCTTTTGCGTCTAAACAGACGGTCAGTAAGCTAGTCTGTTTATAGAAATGACGGTGGCTGCATTTGTTCTGCAGAGATATCGACTTTCGTGGCTGATTTTGTCGATTCTCGATTGACAGGGACGACAGCAGTGTAAATAGAAAACGTTTTCTTGGTGTGGTGTAGACTCCTTTCTTTTGCGTCGCTTGTCTTCCATCTTTCTCATCAGAACTAGCTCGGGTGCCTCGATGTCAGTTCTCAAGGTAGCTCTCCATGTAGCTCTATCCTCTTCGATCTCCTTCGAGATATTTGGATTAATCGCAAAATCGATCACGGATCTTTTGCAAATGTCCTTGTATCTTAATTTAGGCCTTTCTGTTACCCGGTATGAGTTCACCCAGGAGTAACTGCTTCGGAATTCGGGTATTTGACATTCGTAAAAATAATCTGGCAAAGATGGCGCCATAACTGGCTGCGAGTCTACATTTCTTTGCTGTTTTGGATCATTATGGATGCCCACAGACCACGGATTTTCCTGGAATTCACACTAGTCGACGACTTACACTTGTGTTCACGGAAACGTGGTGTTGTTTTCCGTCTGGACTTGTTATTTCGTTCTTATTTTGTGTTTCTTCCATCCGTTTATCCTGGTCTGGACGCCGGCTGAATGGCACTACGCTTATACCTGTGTCGTATTTCACGGGTTAGTTCTGCCGGTTCATCTTCACGAATTTTGCGTGTGGGAATTTTAGATGCTACTATGATGAGCTGAATACAGCTGGGGAGAGATGCCCGACCCACTCACACGCTGAGTGTTTTCCATACGACCTCTTGTGGTTATCAAAAAGGCACGACAAACTGCGTTAGATTCCTTCCCACCTTTCTACCCTGCGGGTTACATGTTTACGGAAAGGCTTTAGTGGTAACCCTGAGGCAAAATCTGCATCCTATGCTATCTCCAGTCGTCTCGATGAATGTCTTGCCACTGGCTAAAGGTAGCTTAGGCTCTGTGAGTGAGGTTGACAAAAGGCGCAGTTTCTTCCTCACTTTAATCCAAATCACCGCGCAAGTCACCCATTTCAGCGGACAGGGCAAGAGATACGACTGTCCACACGGCTGAACAAAGAGACTGGTCTTCATCACTTGTGATGGACAACTATTATTAAAATAATAATCACACTATTAATTCTAATAATAATAATTATTATTTTTTTAATTATTATAACTCTTTATCGAATAACAAAACATTATAAAAGTAACACTAGTCGCATAACAATAAAAATAATAATACGAGCAACTGCTATTATATTTACTTAAATAACACTTTCCAGCGAGGTGTTCACTAGTTTTGATATATTCTTTACCAACGTCAATCTCACCCTTGAGAGTAGCTGTTTTGTGTTATGACCAACGTTTTTCTTCGTGAAATATTGAGATAAACTTATGCATAGTCTTCCGCCATTTGTCTCAAACTTGTGTTATTTCAATCTCACGTTACAATGTTACTTTTTTTTGCGGGTGACGTATGAAAGCATTCTCCCGTGAACGAGCGCTCTAGTTTAGCCGCAATATTACAATTTTGCTAGTAGATACGGATTTACTGTAAAATTTCTCTTCATATACATTATCTTCGATCGAACTAAGCTTGTATGGTGTTAAGTCAAGTTATACATCGTTGATAATACTGTACTCCAGGCACATCCATAGGTGTCCAGCTTATGTTCGAAAATAACAAAGGGTATGTACACTAATGTTTTTAGTAGCGTGCCGATTCTATACATTGCTTATCAGTCAGGGCACGCTTCCGTATCTGCTTGTTATACGCCTTATGTACAATTTTTGAAATTTGTGGATATCAGATAGGTTTATTCTGATTACCCAATCAGTGCCCTAATCCAGTAATTTATCTACCAGTCACTCCACATCCACAACCGTATCTATTGCTCCCACAATGTGTGCTTTTTTTCGTTCACGTTGCTATCTAAAGTACAATGCGTTGTACCATGTCTTTGTTCATCCTTACGGCCAAGTGCATCCGACTTCAGGAAGAATTTTTATTGGGTTTATTTTTTATTGGAGCACTACTTTTCTGAATCCGAACGTATGCACGTTTGGATTGTGAGCTATGCCACTAACCACTTCGGTACTATTACCAAACTTGCGATGTATTGAAAGCCACAGAAAACGAGACGAGTGGGGAAGCAATAGAGTTGGTATTTATAACAGTAGAGGTAACGTCGTTTTAATTTTCTTATGGGCCAGTTCTTCGTGTCTTAGGTGGTATTATGTCGAGAATATCGTTCTGTTCAGTTGTAGATTTCATGCCCCCTGTAGCTATCCGGCAAGTTTCATTTTAAAATCTATCAATAAATATGACATTTGTGCAGAGCATTTCTAGAGTGGCACGACGTACTCAGCTTGAGAGAAACACAGGGCGCGTGTTGATGAAAGACATCGGGCAGTGCTCTACATGTTGAGCCAGTCAATTTTCGGCGGATATTATTTCTGCAAACATCGATGCAATATTTTATTTCGATTCCTATATGTATTAAAGCGCGGAAGAGAACATATTACTGAACAGAGTCGGTGCAAGAGCACACTTGTGTTTAACCAACTTTGTGGCGTGAAAGTATATCAAAAGTTCACCGATTTCCGGAGTTTTAGTTTGCATTACATCATGCAGTTGCTGCAGTATTGGGATACATTTCATTGGGCAGCCGTATTACGCCATTATGTTCCACTATTGACAGTATTGAACGCCTTTGTGAAGTCGACACAAGTTGCGTTTTGGTCAGAGTGTTGTTATTGGCGTTTCTCTTGCAGCATTGAACACAATATCAAAGGCTCCACGTCTTTTCCGGAATCTACACTGATATTCAGGTAGAAGAAACGAGTCTCGAGGTGAATAACTTCCTTGCGATATGTAGTAGAGAGAAGACTCGGTTTATGCCACATCCTTGACGATTACTTTTACGTTTATCATCTTCATCACCATCCTCATGTAGCATGTCCTTTGCAGAACGTCGTTCTCATGATAGCCTGTCTTTAGGAAACTCTGTCTTCTGCTAGTCTTCCGGCCTGCTACAAGATCAAATCCAGCGTCTTCTTAATATCCTGAGTACATCGTCTTCTTGGTTTGCACATGCCTCTCTTTCCATGCCCTCCATAACCACACTCTCCAGTCCGCTGTGTCGTATGACGTATCAAAAAAACCTCAGTTTTCGGGCCATTATGTCATTTATAGGCCAATTCTCTTCTACATTCAGGTTTTGCAGGTTGGATTTGTTTCTTTCTTTCTTTGTTCACGGGATTTTCAGAACTCTTCTGTAGCACTGTGTTTCAAAAGCATCGATCTTCGCCCTTAATGCTTTTGTAATCGTCCATGTTTCACATCCATTGATTGCCACAGGAAAAAATGCATGTTCTTAGTATCTTTAGTTTTAATTTCTTGTTTGTATTATGCCATAAGTTGTGCATATTCCTTATCTTCTGCATTGATATAGTCAGTCGTCTTCTTACTTCTTTTCTCCAGTTTCCATTGCTTTTTAGTATTGATCTCAGATATTCAAAATGTGCAACATATTCAATCTCTTCGCCAGCTATCTCGATTTTAGTTGGAGTTTTGTCTTGTCAGCTGTCATCATTGTAGCTGTCTTTATATTCAGGTAGAGATTATGGACTTCGCTATGCGTCTGGACTGATGTAATTATATGTTCTAGGCCCTTGGCGCTGTTGGAGATAAAAACGGTGTAATCAGAATATCGTATTTCCGGTATCCCCTTTCCTTCTATTGTGAAAGGATCAAAGTCTGTAGAAATTGGATCTGCCTTTACATTCCTGATAATGTTTTCCGCATATATGTTGAACAGGTATGGTGAAAGAATGCAGCCCTATCTGACCCCCTCGTGTATCTCGAACCAATCGGAGGTTTCACTATGTATTCTGACTTCTGCTTGCTGCCCCCCCCCCCCCTCCCCCCTGTAGAGGGTTTCTATTAGTTGTGCTGAGAAGCCCATATCTTTCACAATGTTTCACATTCGCTGATGTGTTACGCAGTCAAAGGCTTTGGTGTAGTCTATAAAACAAGCATACTGTATTGAATTATCTACTTTTCTCAATGACGTTTCTCATGTTGAAGATATGGTCTATCGTGCCTCTTCATGGCCTGAACCCTGCTTGCGTGTCGTTTATTTCAAAGTCCAGCTTTCTTTCTATTTTTTTATTATGTTTCGCCTTCAGAAACAGGATACAGAAAAATCATTTTATGGGGCATCTTTTCTAGATCATTCCTCGTGCTATGGAGATGAGCACTGTTCATGGCTGCTCAGTCACACAGAGGGCTGCGAATCCTACTGCTGCTTCGATCAATAGACGACGACAGTATGGCCCAAACCGCCTATGCTGTGGTTCTGCGACGACAGCTGTCGGTGTACTCACGACGTCTCTCAGCCATCGCAACTGGATTTGTCCCTTTGATTAATAGATGAATCATTGATCGAGTGACTTGTCCGGTGATTTGGTTTAAAATGTGATTAAGCTGCAAAATGTTTCTACCTCACTCTCTCACCTGAGTTAATCTAAAATTAGTGGCGAGATAAGTCGAGACGATTGGACATGAAATCAGGTGATAGTGGGATTCCAGAACTACAGTTACGAGGAAAAACCGACCTACAGTGTCTAGAAAAGGGAAGAATTCAAGGTGACATAATACATGTTTATTAAATAATCACAGGATAGGTAAAATTAGACTATAACAAGTTTTTCAAAATACAACCACCAACGAGAACAAGAGGGAACAGATACAAATTAAATAAAGAAAGGTCCAGATTGGATATTAGCAAATACTTGGGGTTAAGTCAGAGAGTGGTGAATTCCTGGAATGCATTACTCCAGGAGATGGTGGAGGCAGAGACAGTTAATGCATTTAAGAATAGATTGAATGTGCATAGCTCTTAAAGCAGGCTAATGCAAATGTGACTGGTTCACTAAGACTCTGACGAGTCTTCCAAACCAGTATAACAACGTTAACTTAAATTAAGTGTATACCAAATGATAACCACGTACTTCGCCGTTCTCCTTACGATCCGCAGTGCGTTGCTGGTATTCGTCATGCTCGTTGAAACAACAAGTGGTCTCCTCCATACATTCTATCTAACCCAGTCTTCACATGCAAAGGAAGGCAGTCCTATATACCCCATGGATCAATACTCATTCAGCTACTCTCACCTGGTTTAGCCTGCATGTCAATGCCGTTGTCCCAGAGGAGGTCACTGCCGCATGCTGACTAATACGAGGAACGACAGACAGTGACACCACCATTTTCGGACATGACAAATCTTCAAAAAGTCATTTATAGCTCTTAATAACTCATTTGAGAAGTGCATATAAGGCCAATGCTCATCGGGTAAGGGAAGGACGAAAAGGCAAGACGATTAGCCTAGAACTGGTTATGACACCTCTTTGTGTGTACCAATCTTCCGAGTTTCATTCTATGGGCTTTCCAAATTTTTATAGTCGCTATTGGCAGTCTATGTGGTCTTCATAGAAAGTGTTAGTTGTGTGTGTGGTCCTTCATAGAGACTGTTAGTTGTGTGTGTGGTTCTTTATAATGACTATTAGTTGTCTGTGTGCTCCATAGAGACTGTTAATTGTCATTGTGGTCCTTCATAAAGACTATCTTTGTGGTCACTTTCATTTGTCTAGGTGGTCCAGTAAAACCACTATTAGCTGTCTTTGTGGTCCTTTATAATTATTAGTAGTTGTCTTTGTAGTTCTTCGTGTTCGCTGTTAATTGTGCGTGTTGCCTTTCACAGTCGCTGTTAGTCGGGTATGTTACCCTTCATAGTCGTTGTTAGTTACCCTGCACAGTAGCTGTTAGTTGCGTGTGTTGCCCTTCATAGTCGCTGTTAGTTGGGTGTGTTACCCTTCACAGTCGCTGTTAGTTGGGTGTGTGGTGTTTCACAATCACTGTCAGTTGTCTTTGCTGCCCTTCATTTGAACTGTTAGTTGTGTATGTTGCCCTTCACATTCGATATTAGTTGTCTTTGTTAATATCTTTAGTCACTGTTAGTTGTCTTTGTGAATCGCATTACTTACTGTTGTCTTTGTGAATCACTTCAGTCACTGAGTTGTCTTTGTGTATCGCTTTAGTCACTGTTAATTGTTTTTGCGAATCGCTTTAGTAAATGTTAGTTGTCTTTGTAGATCGCTTTACTCATTGAATTGTTTTTGTTAATCGCTTTAGTTAATGTTAGTTATCTTTGTGAACCGCTTTAGTCACTGTTAAATGTCTTTGTGAATCGCTTACGTCACTGTTCGTTGTCTTTGTTATTCGCTTTAGTCACTGCTTGTTGTCTTTGTGAATTGCTTTGATCACTGTTGTCCTTATGAATCACTTTAATCACTTTTAGTTATTATTGTAAATTGCTTTAGTCACTGTTAATTGTCTTTGTGAATCGCTTTTGTCCCTGTTGTTTTTGTTAATCGCTTTAGTGACTGTTGTCTTTGTGAATTGTTTTAGTCAATGTTGTCTTTGTGAATCGCTTTAGTCACTGTTAGTTGTCTTTGTGAAAAGATTTACTCACTTTTAGCTGTCTTTGTGAATCACTTTAGTTACAGTTAGTCGTCTTTGGGAATCGCTTTAGTTAATTTTGTCTTTGTTAATCGTTTTAGGCACTTTTGATTTTGTTAATCGCTTTAGTCCCTGTTATTTTTGTGAATCGCTTTAGTCACTGTTAGTTGTCTTTGTGAACCGCTTTATTCATTGTTGTCTTTGTGAATCGCTTTAGTCCCTGTTTGTTGTTCTTGTTAGTCGCTTTAGTCACTCTTAGTTTTCTTTGTGAATTGCTTTATTTATTGTTAGTTATCTTGTGTATCGCTTTAGTCACTATTAGTTGTCTTTGGTAATTGCTTTATGTACTCTTATTTGTTATTATGAATCGCTTTAGTCACTATTAATTGTCTTTGTGAATCGCTTTAGTCACTGTTAATTGTCTTTATGAATCGCTTTAATTACTGTGAGTTTTCTTTGTTAATCGCTTTAGTCACTGTTAGTCTTTGTAGCCTACATAACCGACTTTAATTATGTTTTAAATTTTGATAGCCACTGTTAATTGTCATTTTTATGTTGATCTTCGCAGTCACCATTATATGTCTTTGTTGCCATTAACATATTGCCAGTAGCTGCCCTTTATGTTCGTGTTTTTATAGTCACTGTTATTTGTCTTGAAATCCCTTAAATGTCAGTTGTGTTTTTTGTCCACGACAGTCGCGTTTATTTCCTTTCCGGGATTTTTTTCTAAAGTCACTGTTAGTTGTCTTTATGGTCAATCCAAGGCCATATTACGTGTCTTTTATAGAGGGCTATCTTATATATTTATCTTGGTGGCCTTTCACAATCGGAGTTAGATTATATTTATTTGTAGATCTTTAAATTGATTGTTAGTTGTCTTTACGACCCTTCATAGCCGCCCCGTTATGTCCTTTTCATATAGTCCATTATAACCGTTGTTACTTATATATATATATATATATAAGATGGTAAGTCATAAAGTAGGTGACACACTGATATGGAATAGCTGAAGAATGTAGTTGGTAGTTTTTGAAGGTGTCAATAGGTAGCAGCAACATCTAGTTCTGTGAATAATGTAGGCAGCTGCGTTACGTGTCGCATGTACGTGCGCAGGACAAATACAACAAGGCGTCCGTGCCCAAAAAGTGAACAGTAAAAGTACATCGTGCTGTTGTGCGGTTTGATTGTTTGTTTGTGTGTTGTTTTTATTTTAGGGGTGGGCGATGATTTTCTGCAAAAAACATTCATAAGAAAATGCTTCCTGTTTAGAGTGAGAAGTGTTTGTTGCGTCAATCGCGGCATTACTGGGTCGATACATTTTCTTAAGGGCGCCAAAAAATGTATCATGAAGCCCATCCTGGCCGTCGTGTTCAGCTTGCAACAGAAGCATCTATGCGGTGGGTGGGATGATGATTAGAGCTGACAGGCCAGTACCGATCGACAATGAAACGACTGTAATATGGTAGTTTAGACTACAGGTTAATGCATGATTGATTGCATTTCTGAAATGTGTGTTCACGGCAGGTACTAGTACAACTCGCTGACGAACAGAAAATTAAGCGAATGGACATATCATTACACTCACAAAGCGATGGATTACGTCTATACAATTTTTTGAAATTTTATTGGGAAATAATGAACATTGTAGGTGCAAAATAAACGGTACATATCTAAATAATTGTTTTGAATTTTTTTTTCAAATATCTTGTTGTGACCTGATTATTTATTTTGCCACCAGGTGCACGAAAAATGTTGTGTGTGTGTGTAAATATATATATATATAAAATCATCATCATGATGGATCATGTCCTTTGTAGAATGTCACAGCCAGCCGATAAGAATCCTGATCCGCAGTCAATCTTCTCGCCTGCTCCATGTTCATGTTTAGAATATCCTTGATATCTTGTATTCCCCTTCGCATTGGTCGACCCCTGCGTCGCCTTCCAGGAACCATGCCCTCCATGACCGTTCTTCCCAGTCCGTAATGAGTCTTGAGGTGGCCGAAATAAAATTCAGTTTCCGAAACATAACATTGTTTATGAGCCAGTTTTCTTCAACATTCAGGTCGACTAGGATGGCTTTATTTGTCACTTTCTTTATCCTAGGAAGTTTTACGATTTTTCTATAACATTTTGTTTCGAATGCTTCAATTTTCTTTCTTGCTTCTTGTGTCATAGTCCATGTCTCGCACCCGTACATTGCCACAAGAAGTATGCGTGTCTTCAGGATCCTCAGTTCTAGTTGCTTGTTAGTATTATGCCATAAATTTCGCATGTTGTTTAGCTTCTGCATCGTCATGGCTAAACGTCTCCTAATTTCTTTTAAGCAGTCTCCGTTGTTGGATAACGTAGAGCCAATGTATTCAAAATGTGGGACATTTCATATTTCTTCATTGTTAATAGCAGTCACGGGTTGCAGCCCTGTTTTGTCAGTGGACATTATCTTAGTTTTCTTAATGTTCAAGGAAAGGTTCTGAGCTTCACTGTGCTTCTGAACGGACACGAGCAGTCTCCTCAGGCCATTGGCATATAAATATATATAAATATGTATATACATTTTATCAGAGGCAGAAATTTAAAGGTGGCCACATAAAAAGACAACGGTCTTGAGAAAACAGTAAAAGAAGGCATGGTACCAGAGAAGAGAGACACCAACAGACAAAGAATCCGATGGCACAAAAATGTCAAGGAATATTTGGTCATAACTTTGGAGCAGGCTGGAGAATTGGCAAGAGATTGAGTTTATTTCAGAAGGACTGTGATGGGGACCGACGTTCTGCAAAGGACATCCTACATGAAGATTATGATACATATGTGTGTGAATATATATATATATATATATATATATCCATACAGATCAATGTGGGTGTGTGTGTATGTGGTCCAAAGCGAGGTTACTTAGCCCCGTAGAAACCGCATATACATTACAATGAGAAGCACTGGAGTAGATGCAGATTATAATAAAAATGAAACCGGATCTCGCAAGTCTTTTAAAGCAGGAAGTTTTTGCACGCGATCTTTGCCCATTTCATTGGTTGAATACTAGTTAAGATTGTGTGTGTCATGTGAGTTATTTTATTCAGATAGCCATTACTACAGTAATAAAATATTCAATGACTGTCCAGGAAGAGATTAACATTGTGTTTGCTGTTAGCTGTTGAATCACAGTTGAAGAACAAAATACATATATAAAGGATAATAGTAAATGTAATGATATTTTTCAACACAAATAACTTTGGTCTTGTATTTTACATCTTCTTCTTCTTCTTTTGCTTCTTCTTCTTCTTCTCTTTCTTCTTCTTCTTGTGTGTTTCTTGTTAACTGTTGAATCCCAGTTGAAGAATAAAACACGGAAAGGAAAATGACACATGTAATTATATTTGTCAACACAAAGTAACTTTGATCTTTTATTTAACATATTCTTCTTCTTGTTCTTCTTGTTCTTTTTTTTTGCTTCTTATTTCTCTACTTCTTTTTCCTCTTTTCATTCTTCTTCTTCTGCTTCGTCCTTCATCAAAAAAAGACGTTTATTACGTACGCTGTGTCATAGTTTACAGCGAGAATGCGATACGCTTTTTAGCCTAACACATCCAATTTCAGCATAGCACATATTAGAGACGGAGAATGGTAGGCTGTGCTGTCTTAAAATTAGCAGGAAGTCTGGAGGTTGGAAACCCAGGCCTGGTAGACCGCAAAGAGGAAACTACCCACCCGCTTACTAATATTTATTCAGACAGGGCCGACACGACACCTTCTAAGGACTGACCTGCCGATTTACGGAACAAAAGGTTGGTTGGTTGGTTAGTTGATTGGTTGATTGGTTGGTTGGTTGGTTGGTTGGGTGGTTGGTTGGTTACTGATCCAGCGGCCTATGGGCTCCTGCCCTTTGGTCAAATGCCACATAGTGGTATCTGCAAGTGTTTGTAAGCTGTTGTTTAGTTCCGTACAAAGTGTTCCATTTAGTTTGTTTCGAAGGAAGACGCTTTTTTCAAATACCAGCAAGCGCCGGACATTCAAAAAGATGACGTTCAACAGTTTCATCGGGGGATGTGTGCACAGCCGGCATTCTGGAGTATGTTCTGATTGTATTTTGTTCAAGTGACTGTTAAGTTGTATGTGTTGAGTGAGAAGTAAGAAAATGGTGCTTTGGTCTCTCCTTTTTAGGAGATTGATGTTGTCTTTGGGATTTGGGATGGCGATTTGTTGGTAGATTTCTCTCCCAGTGTTCCCCATTGCCCATCTATTCAACCAGACCTCTTTGTTTGACCGCATATGAGGTTGTTGATGTGTATTGTTATTTTTGACTTGATCCCTTCTTAGCCACTCTGCCTGCCTTGTCATTACCAGATGTATTAGAGTGACCAGGGATCCACAGCATAACTATTTTATCTTCATAGAATGGGATAAGTTGGTTGGCATCGAGGGATATTGGGGTAAATTCAGGTTCACAATGATTACCATCTTCCAGAGCTTGAAGGGCAGATAATGAGTCTGCAAAGATTACGATGCTTTGAAATGTTGATGGGAAACCATCAAATATAGTCCTCGAGTGGTACAGAACTATTTCCAGTGTTGTTATTGCTGCCTCATAGTTAGAACACTGGTATGAGATAATGCTCTGATAATTTTCTGCCTGTTTGAATGGGGAGAGGAAATTAACGTCTGGTCAGGCAAACATACTGATTAGACAATGTTAGTCAAGGTCAGGCGATATATCCTGACCAAGGTACCACCTTACTCCCCCGCAGTTCTTCCTGGAAACTGACTGTTTCATGGTAGTCTGAATAGCGAGATGGGGGATAGTAGTGATCCCCGTAGTAGTTAGCGTCACCCACATGAAACCAAGCATAGCACAACAGCCTGGAGGATTTCGGTACACCTTCATCAGCATGCTTGGGAAGGGAGGAAAACTGCAGCAACCCGCCGCTTAACGCCATTTTCAGTGCTCGCGAAAAAGTCAACATACTCATAATAAACATTAAACAACATCAACAACAACCAGTTTGAATATCTAGATTCCAGTATTTTTTAAATTGTAGTTATTAGTCATTCTCATCACCTATGGCTGGCTTCCCTCCCAACTTTGCAAGGGTCATACAAACGATGTACACTAATTCCCAGTATTGTGTACGGCCCACTGTCGAGAAAGCTGAATGGTTAATTAAAGATTGAAACAAGTGTGAAGCAGGATTGCGTTATCTCCCCCTGCTATTTGGGGTGACGATAGATCGTGATGCGAACTACTGAACACAACATCCACTTCGGCATTAAGTGGACAGATGATAAAGAAATAGAGAACCTGGATGTCGCAGTTAATCTCCCACTCCTGAATTCTGATATAGAAGATAGGCCAACTTTGCAAGACAGCCAAACAGATAGGGCTTGAGTTAAATGTCTACAAAACTAAAAGCTTGAACCTCACACTCACAGGGACCGATGTCCTGCTCAGTGGTCAAGTAATACCAAAAGTTGAGAATTTCACTTATTTAGGAAGCAAAATAACGAAAAATGAATATACTACACAGTAAATTTTCACTCGAATCGCCTTGTCCTCAAATACCTTCAACCAATTAACGAATATTTGGAGATCTACATCACTGAGTAAATGTGTCACGCTCAGGATACTCATTTCTCCCGTCATCTTAGTGCTTACATATAGTTGTAAAAGCTGGAAAATGACAAAGACGCTGGACAATAGATTGAATGCATTTGAAGATAAATGCCTTAGACGTCTATTTGGCATTGTCGGGAAAAAAATTAATGACTACTGAGCAAATATGATTACAGTCCAACCAAAATTACATTTCTAATGTCATCAGGAAGAGATGTTGGGCGTACACCGAACACGTGCTGCGGATGAACAATAATAAACTATCGTTGCATGCGATTATGTGGAAACCTAGCAGCACACGAAAGGGGGTAGATCCTGAGAAATCTATGCAGAACTATCACAATGGAAGATACAGTCAGGGGGCTAAGGAACATGCAAGAACTACAGAGAGGGGCGGCGGACCGATCGAACTAAAATATGTTGAGATCTGCCCGATTCGTCGTTTCTGACACTGAAAGACCATAGAGAAATTAGTCATGCTTTTAATATTGTGTTGTCACATTTCTTCATTGAATATGTCCTCTAGTAAGCCTACCTTTCTGAGAGGGAAGAGCTTGCATGCGCCAATGATCCCTGAGCTATGCCGGCGGAAGTATTACTCCTGGCAAACCTATCAAGCCAAACAGGTCCTTCAAGAAAGGCCAGACTAACGCGTTGAGTGGAGCACTATACGTGTATTTGAAAAACCCGTCGACGAGTAATATATGGTCTGCGCTGTACCAATACCTCTGCCCCCTACCCCCCCCCCCCCCTACCCTTCCATTGGTTAAAAGAAATACGTGTGTCATTCTTGACTGTTTATCCTCTATCAATTATCCCCATAAATGACGAAGAGGTGCAGGTCGGTCCACATTTCACCTCTTCCGCGTTGTGGGGATCTCTCAGGTGGCGTGGGATGTAAGACGTGCCGTTACCTTAGACGAGCAGGCATCCCTGACTGAAGAATAAGGAGTAAGACGACTCAGAAATGTGTTCTTCGTCCCTGGAAGGGCGTGACACTCATGTGACACAGACACACTGGTCTGCCTCCCTTCGTGGATACTCGAACTATGCGTCAGGGCCATCGGCTTTGAGATCGTGACATTTCTAAAGCAACAGACTTTACACGAACTCCAAATGAACTCCTTTTGGAAGTGAGGCATGAAGGGCTGCCAAGAGCTACCATCTCACAGCTAAATGGATCATGGCATCAGCCTATCATTATCACCACTGGATTTCGAATGTCGTCATTCCGCATTCTGTCTCTCTTGATAACACAGATGACCTTCCTCAAACACTTCATTTCACAAGTCGATATTCTGCTCTCACGCACCCTGGACAGAGGCCATGTTTGGTACTGGTAGCCCAGAGTTGGCAGGCATATACTGTTGATCAGCTGTTGCTGTGTTGCCAACCTAATGCGTGTGTGTCTAAGCAGTGGGGGCATCTGATGTCACCGCAGATGGTTTCTGATACCTAGTTTTAATTTCCCTGTCGATCCTACTGTCTGCCGAAAAATACTGCGCACATACTTGAACTCATAGACTTGTTGAAGGTCACAATCATTCACATTTACCTTGAGTGACCTAGGTTTTCTACTGATCATCATAGTTTATGTTTTGGTCTCGATTTTGTTTTTTATTGTGTTTAGCACAGGAAGTCGCAAACGTGTTCATGTGGTTTTGCAGTTTGTTTCCATCGTCGTACAGCAAGTACTGATCATCTGCAAAGAGTAATGTGTGTATTGAGTTATGTTCTGCTTCAGATGTCTCTATTTGATCAGTCTCTGATGCGATTTTGTCCATGTAGATATTAAACAACAGGGGAGAAAGCACACGCTCTTGTCTCACGCTGAAGTGATTTCAAAAGCATCTGTAACACCATCGGTCGCTCTAACGACGCTTGTCCTCGAACGATACAGTGCTATGACATTATCAAAAAGCTGCCCTTATACATCATAATCTTCAAGCATCTTCCAATGTTTAATTCTGTATATCCTATCAAACGCTTTTTTCATGATCAATGAAAGCAGCACATGTATTTTCGTTGTATTCTATTGATCTTTCGCTTATTTGCCTTGAGATGAACAAAGCGTCCGTGCAGCTCATACCTCGGTGAAATTCAAATAAAGCTCGGGATAGTTGAGGTTCAACAATAGGTCTAAATCTATGTTCCATGATTTTGACATACATTTTACCAGTGTAGCGATATGCCTCTGTACGTGTCACAGTTTCTTTAGTCGACCTTTTTCTTCCAAATTGGAACGATTGTAGCTTGCTACAACTCATCTGGTATGCGTCTGTCTTTCCATGTCTTTGTGAAGAGCCTATTCAGCCAGAGCAACTCTATTTCCCCGCATGAATGAATCGACTCCGTTGTTATGCCGTCCTTGCCTGGTGACTTATTCTTGGGACTATTCTTTATGACTCTCTCTGTTTCTTGAATCACTATGTCGGGTTTGGTGTGTTCTAGGTTGCATGGTAGAAAAACTTAATCTCCCGTGGAGATAGTAGGGTTTAAAAGATCTTGAAAGTATTCCTTTCACCGATCTCTTCTGCTGTGCTCATTAAATATAGGAAAGCCATACTTGTCAATGATGGTAATAGCAGGATTGAAGCACTCGTCTCTAAATCGCATCACCTTGACACTTTTGAAAAAGTCTCCTGGGTGATTTTGACAAATGGAAGTGAGTTTCTCACCGAAATGTTTCCAAGATTCTTCTCTGGCGTGTCTCATTACTCTTTTAGCGTTTCGTCTTGATGTCTGGTAGGCGATGTAGTCATCTTGCTTTTTGAAGGTGAACCATCCCTTGTAAGCTTTCTTTTTAGACAGTATAGTCACCCTTGCCACATCATTCCACCAGGCTGTTCGCTTCTGATCTTTTCCGTGACGTAAGTTCTTTGTTCCACAGTACTTATGAAGTTGCTTTAAAGACATCCCATTCACTATTTAAGGTCTATAGGTTCTTCTGTAAGTGCTATAAAAACATGAGTAGCTTCTCGACGTACACTGTTCCGAACAACTTCCTCACCTAACTTATGAAGGTTTGTTACCAAAACTAGTTTGACCGTCTTTGGACTCGTCTTGTGTGAAAGGACTTGTGTCAGCATGACAGTATCATAGTCAGTATCCATACAGATGTTAGGAATAACCCTATAAGGACAAGGAACTTTATCCAATGCTTTCTCCAAAAAGTAGAGATGCATCTTCTTATCATACTGAAGCGTATTTTCACTCAGCTGTCCGAGTGTAAAGATAAGGTCTTGAGTACTTCTGTTTGCCCTCAGCTGTCCGAGTGTAACGACAAGGTCTTGAGTACTTCTGTTTGCCCTCAGCTGTCCGAGTGTAACGATAAGGTCTTGAGTACTTCTGTTTGCCCTCAGCTGTCCGAGTGTAACGATACGGTCTTGAGTACTTCTGTTTGCCCTCAGCTGTCCGAGTGTAACGATAAGGTCTTGAGTACGTCTGTTTGCCCTCAGCTGTCCGAGTGTAACGATAAGGTCTTGAGTACTTCTGTTTTCCCTCAGCTGCCTGAGTGTAAAGATAAGGTCTTGAGTACTTCTGTTTTCCCTCAGCTGTCCGAGTGCAAAGATAAGGTCTTGAGTACTTCTGTTTTCCCTCAGCTGTCCGAGTGCAAAGATAAGGTTTTGAGTACTTCTGTTTTCCCTCAGCTGTCCGAGTGCAAAGATAAGGTCTTGAGTACTTCTGTTTGCCCTCAGCTGTCTGAGTGTAAAGATAAGGTCTTGAGTACTTCTGTTTGCCCTCAGCTGTCTGAGTGTAAAGATAAGGTCTTTAGTACTTCTGTTTGCCCTCAGCTGTCTGAGTGTAAAGATAAAGTCTTGAGTACTTCTGTTTTCCCTCAGCTGTCCGAGTGCAAAGATAAGGTCTTGAGTACTTTTGTTTGCCGTCAGCTGTCTGAGTGTAAAGATAAGGTCTTGAGTACTTCTGTTTGCCCTCAGCTGTCTGAGTGTAAAGATAAGGTCTTGAGTACTTCTGTTTGCCCTCAGCTGTCTGAGTGTAAAGATAAGGTCTTGAGTACTTGTTTGCCCCCAGCTGTCTGAGTGTAAAGATAAGGTCTTGAGTACTTCTGTTTTCCCGAAACCCACATTGAGTCTCGTCCATATTTGGCTCTGCTAGACCTTCTAATCGCCGTTCTAGAATCCTAGAGTAGACTTTCCCGGGGACACTGAGAAGGGAAATACCTCTGTGATTTTTACATTGTCGATTGTCACCCTTTTTAAATATTGGTATTATTGTTACAACCTCCCAGTCTCTTGGTATTTTCGTGTGGCGCCAAGCTGCCTTGAGAATCTTCATGAATAGTATCTCTCCTGCCGCTCCCATGTACTTAACCATTTCTAGTGTTATACTATCATGTCCTGCTGTTTTACCAAGCTTAATTTTCTCCAATGCTGCCTTTAGTTCTTCCTTTGTGATATTATCGTTTCCCTCCATGGCTTCCTCTTCTTAAATTGGGACTGTTACTTCCAGATCTTGATTTTCCTCCACTCCAAGGAGATCTGAGAAATATTATTTCTACCTGTTCATTACATCTTCTGGGGTGGTCAGCAGCGCACCTTGTTTATCTTTAACACATTTCAGGGGGCATTCCTTTTCCTTTCTCATGTTCTTTAAGGTCTTGTAGAACAGTTTCTGGTTTTCTTCCGCTTTTTTCCCAGTGTCTCTCCAAATTCCTCCCAGGATTTATTTTTGGCCTTGAGCCCCTTCTTCTTTTCGTCTGTTCTAAACTTTACATATTCTTTATATTTCTTTGTTTGTTCTTCTGTATTCCTAGCCCCTAGGTATTGCTTCCATGCCTTTTTCTTTTCTCGTATTATTTTTTTCACTTCTTCTGTCCATCATGGTGTACTCTTTCTCTTCCACCCTTCTCTGGTTTGACCGCATGCATCTACTGCAGCCTCTTTGAGGATGTCTTTGAATTTTACCCAGAGCATTTCCATATCTTCTTCAGATTTCTCTATCCTTTCTATTGCTGTTGTTATGAGCCCTTGGTATCCCGTCTTACCACATGTGTCTCTTAGTTTGTAAGCCTTAATTTAATTTTCTCCGTTTATGTTATTATGTTTCATGCTTGCTGATGGGTGTTGCCTGGATTACTCTTTTCGATTTCTCTTTATTTTAACTAGGTAGTGGTCGCTTCTTTTCTCTGGTCCTCTGAACACTCTAGCATCCTTCACATGATTGGAATCACTTTTCCTCACTATTGCATATTTAATTATGGATCTTTCATTTTTTTCCGGCTCGCATTTTGTATAGGCATGGATACGCTTGTGTGGAATCCTTGTTTTTGTAATAATAAGGTTTTGTTCTCTACAAAATCTTAGCAGTCGTTTTCCATTGTCATTTAAGACATCTTCTCCATACCTACCGATCACTCCATCCCATCTAGAATAGTCGTTTCCAACTCTTGCGTTGAGGTCTCCATGGAGAAGTATTTCATTATGGCAATCGTCAACGGTCCTACGAAGGAGCTCATAAAATTCATCTTTTATGTCAGTGCTCTCATCTTCGTTTGGTGCATACACAGTGATGATATCCATTTGACTATCCTCCTCTCGTAGACTTAGAACCATCAGTCGTTCTGAAATAAACTTCCATCCTGTTATGTTTTCTTTTTTTTTCTCTATCCACTATACAGCCCACCTCTGCCCTGGCTCTTTCGGTCATGGGAACTATGCTGTTGAATAACATGCTGACGTTATGGTACAGAACGCACTGTCCCTTTTTCTTTGTTTCTGTGAGTGCCAGAACTATAAATTTTGCTCTCTTCGTCTCCTCTATTAGTTATTTTTCTTTTCCGTATATACTTCGTTCATTCCATGTTCCGTAAATCGTGGTCCTTATTTCTTGCCAGTTTATCGCCGTTGAGATCAGTCCGGTTTCTCTATGTTTTGACTTGTAATCGTTTGTTAAGACAAACAGGTGATTAGCCTGTTGTGTCTTTGCATGGTGGAGAGGCTGCCTCCTTACAGCCTCCATGCCCGCCGACCCGGTTTGTCCAGGCCTGCATATTTATTCGCAGATAACCTTCAAATTAGGAAGCCTTTCAGCAATCCGCAACCATGCTGACGCGCATATATATATTTATATATATAACACTGCAAGTATTAAAAAGAGAAACCAATAATAATTCATCGTTAAAAGATTATAAGTTGACAATATGTAATGAACATTCGTTAATGTGTACATAATTAGCACCCAGAGAGTTTGGGAATTTCATTTTGTGCTGACAGTGTCCTCCTTTAGCTGAATCACAAGTTGAGAGACACTTGCGTGGTTTGGCTATTGCTGCGTGTATTGTGGTTTGATGAAGTCCGTTCTAAGCGTCTACGATTCGTTGCTTTATGCCATTTACGTTACTTATCGTCAAGAGATATACTTTATGAACCATTAAACCCTTGGTTACGACGAGTTAGAGGTTGATCTTTCAACTGTTGAACACCCGTACATGTCTTATGCTCCGAAACGGTGTTTAACCAGACCAACTTCACGAACCTTGAACACAAGTTTGTCCACGCCACCACGCGATCAACCTTCACATGGAAAAACTTTAAAACTGGTTTCGAAATGTATTTTTTAGTTTTGCGTAAAAATACTTGTGGTGCAGCTTTCTTCTGGAATAAACGTCATCTAATGAGGACCCATTAAAACAAATCTCGAAATGTATTCAATTAAAAAAACAAAAACGGAACTGCAACTGGACGAATAGTTAATAAATTTCGTCAATTAAAACCATTTTGTGATGGATTTTGCATTGACTTGATTTTCATGCACGCTCGTTTCACAATCCCAAAGCACCCGGTCCGAATCAAGCTTGTGTTCTTCTTCTTCTTCTTCTTCGTTCGTTCTCAATCTCCCACTACCAAACCCTGAAAAGGCTTAACCTTACGCACTCCACATTATTTTTGAAAAATATTTGACCTAATTAATTTTCTTAATTAGTCGCTGTGGTAGTCGTCTTTCAAAATTTGTAACTTTTATGTTTGTTTGTCAATAAATATTATTTTCTGGTGTGTAGATACACAATAGCATAACGAACATGTGGGTGTTATTGTTTTTGTTGTATGTTTGTTAGTTTTTGAGATTTAAAAAGATGAAGTGAAAATTATGAAAATCTCGGGAAAAATTTGGGCTCGACCACTAGGCCTAGTCGCTTCGATAGAAAACCATGGAAACCACAACAACGTATCGATACTGTGTTTACAATATCGCCACAACTGTTAGTTTCCAATTCAAACGTAGTTCTTTCATTTAAACAAACAAAATAAACAGATCTACGCGATAAAAATCTTTCTCAACAACCTACTTCCCCTTTCGCAAAAAGTCGGCTTGCTCCAAACAGCATATACAAAATTAAAACTGTTCAAAAGCCATTTGTAATCGAACACACGATACTTTAACCGGCAAAATATCGTGTATATATGGAGGGCGTAGTCAGCAGTAAAAAATGGCTGCCAGGAGTGACTCCGTTCAAAAAAAAAAAAAATTTTCCGCACACCGTTTTTGTAGGCCTAGCTGGTTCAAAGAGAACGGACAAGGGCGTGCTACAGGTTAAGTAGCGGAATGTAGTCCAGAGAACGGAATGCGTTGTGTCGTAGTTTATAGCTTGGCTGCGAAATTTTTTCCCATTGTTCGATTCAACACATCCGACTTCAGTAAGCATTTGTTGAGTACCGGGTTAGCATTCCATCTTCGATCCCTTATCCTTAGCCAGTCTGCTCTGCTGTAGCCTGCTATCCATTATCACCACGTGGAGGTGTAGAAGGGTCTTGGCAGCTATGGTTCGCTGGCCCTGACGCTAGCAGTCAGCTATGGGTCGCTGACCACTGCAGCTCATGCGCTGCTCAGCATCTTGATCCCAAGCTTGTGTTCAATTCAGCAGATGTGGGTTTGTTTCGGCCCTCTACATAAAGAAAGTAATATATATATATATCTATATATAAACAAGGGTTCTTAAACAAAGCATAACAAATGGAATTTAAAAGATAAGCCAACCTTCTCGCTTCTCATCTCGTCTTTACTGAGACCCAGGAGAACGTAGGGCCACCAGATTACGCCACAAAGTGAACCATTTCTTGTCATTTCAGTCTGTCCACCCCCAGTGTTTCCGCCTATTTCAGGGTTTTCCCTGTCTTTTTTATAAGTTGTTATTTAAATTGCCAGGACCATGACTTTGTCCGTATGCGTGGACTTCTATTTATCCTATTTTAACTAACTTCCGATAACCTCGAAAGTGTTATAGAGTAACAGTTCGACA